>JAKSZU010000002.1:37410336-38010336 GCA_026018925.1 Tupaia tana
ATTTTTGTATCTGCCCAATGTTTTTTCCCTGAGTCCCTCCCACACACCCACTATGATCCACCCCCTTCCTGTATAGTCTTCTTGTATAGTCTAGAGAAATATCTTTTTTCTATCCCTTCACTTTTCCATCGTTTGTGATTTTACCAGTGAAGTGAATTTCTTATAGAAAACATAATGTTGGGTCTTATTTTATGCTGTCAGTCTAATTTTTTATTAGAAAATTTAATCCAGTTTTATTCAAGATTATTATTGATTGGTAAAAACTACTCTTATCATTTTGTTAATTGTTTTCTGGTTCTTTTGTATATTCTTCTTTATTTTTTCCCTCCATCATTGTTGATCTTTGTGCTATGACTGTTTTCTATATTCATAGGGTTTAATTGCTTTTTAAATTCTTATTCTTATAACCATCCTGTCAGTGAGTTTTATACTTTATTGTGATGGTAGTTAGGGTACTTTTGTTTCTAGATGTAAGTCTCCCTTAAACAGTTTTTCTAAGACCAATCGAGTGGTGATGAATTCCCTGTTATTTTGGTTTTCATACTATTACTTTTTAATTTTATGTTTTTTCTTTTTTATTTTGTAAAGGATACATTACCAGTTACAGTATTCTTTGTTGACAGATGTTTTAGAAGTGTTTGTTTAGTACTTCACTATTTCATTTCTTTCTTTCCTAGTCTGTACAGTTTTTGCTGAGAAATTTTTTGTTAATCTAAATGGAGATTCGCTTATATGTGATTTGATTTTTTTCTCTGTTTTTAAAATTATCTCTGTCTTTCACTTTTGCAGTTTGACTGTTTTCCTCAAAAATGGTCTTTATTATTGAGTTTATTTGGTTAAATCTAAGTTTCCTGGATTTAGATGTCCATACTTCTTTCAAGATTTGGGAAGTTTTCTGCTACATTTTGTAAAACCACTTTCCTACACTTTTGTCTTTATCTTTTTGTGAAAATCTTGTTATACAAATATTTCTTTACCTAATGGTGTCACATGAACCTTTATGATTTGTTTTTATTCTCTATATTTTTACTTGTCTAATGGTGTTATCTTGAATGACCTCCCTTCAAAAGCAGTTTTTATTTCTGCTTGATCTAACTTGTTGTTGAAGCCCAATGTTGTATTTTTCACTTATTAAACTTTTTAATTCAAGATTTCTTCTTGGTTCTTTTTTTACTTTATATACTTCATTGCTGAATTTCTTACTCTCTTCTTGAATTGAAATGTCTATTTTTATTCATTGGTATCTCACTATGTTTTGTAAAATAATTATTTTGATTTTTTTTTCTTTTGCAGTAGTTTGTTGATTTCCTATTTCTGTGTCTGTTATTGAATTGTTGTGTTTACGGGAGGTATCAGGCCATCTTGCTTTATTTCTTGAGTCCTTATGTTGATGTTTACATATATGTGGAACAGTTGTTGTTACCAATTTTATGGTGTGACTTTTGTGGTGAAAGTCGTTCTCTTGGAGTTGGTTCCCAGGACTTTGATTTTGTAGGTTTTGTTGGCTTTGGTTCCAGGTGGACTTGCAAGTGTAGTCTCCATAAAGTTTCCTCAGCTGTATTCCAGGTCAGTGATAATCTGAAAATGCCACAGTAATCAAGGCTGCAGTGGTTTGTGGACCTTATCTGCCAGCTGAGACTCCAATTTCCTATCGTTAGGTAGTTTTGCAGGTAGGCAGAGTTGCTTCTGTGGCTCTGGGTGCAGGTTGAGGCTGAGGGTTGTTTTCTGACTTGAATTGGTGCACTGTGTGTGAAGGACTCTGGTATTGGCTTATGGCTCAGTACAGAACTGCCAACCTGTCTCTGTGGACTCTGGGTGGGGAACAGGTCTTCATGTTCTATGAAACTGGACACAGAGCTGCTAGCCAAATTCTTCTGATGCAAAGAAAATGAAGCTTTTTCCAGTGCCAGTACATGGCTGGACTTGGTGCTTATGGCATATTTCTGTAGTCCCTTACTGGGTAGCAATGATATCGCACTGGCACACTGGATTTTGTGTATGTCTAGCCACAGGACTGCCAACTTAACTTTACGGACCAGGTGTTTATGGTGCTGCTGGCCCTGATGTGTAGCTACAGACAGATTCTCTGACCTGAGTGAATGAGTTCACTACCTTCTAGGACCGGCATTGTCAGCACAAGGCAACTTATCTGTCTTTGCAGGCCCCAGTGAATCCGTACCACTACCAGCTCTTGTGCTTGGCTATGCACAGAGGTTTTGACATGTCTCTGTGAGTATCAGTGAACGGATTACTACCAGCTCTGACACACTGATCTCAGGGATAATGCAGTGCAGACCCCAGGGAGGCAGGGCTACTGCTATCATTTGTGGATGGCTGGGCACAGAATTGCCAGCTTGACTCTGCCAGCCCTGGTGTGCAAAACCTCAAAATGGCACAGTGTAGCAGCTCCCTGGATCAAGGAGGACAGGACATCTGAAGTGATATGTACTCCCTGGCAGCTCCCCAGACTGGGGCTTGATGACTGTGAGGGCTGTAGGATTTTCCTGTGGCAAAGACTATGATGTCTGGTTTTTTAATGGGAATAACAGCGGCTTCCTACTCATTTATCCTTGATGTCCATTTGTCTACAAGCTGCTCATGACTGGGAATGAGGCAGTAGATGTAGGGAGTGTCTATCCTTCTTTCATGTCTCTCTTGTATCTCTGTGCACCACTGCATCTCTGCCACTTCCCTACTCTACTCTAGCAATGCTCTTCCACTATTCCAGATAAATATTAGATGCTTACTCTTAGTTTTGTTTTGTTTTGTTTTGTTTTGGTTTTCCTGTGGAAAGTCCATCTGGATCTTCTAGTCAACCATCTTGCTAGAAATTCTCCCCTTTTAGTTTTACTTTGCCTTTTTGTTTTATTAACTGTTTCATAAGATGTCAAATTATGGGGACTGGGAGTTAGTGTAATGGCTATGTCATTGAACTCCTATGCAGTTGATTGTGGTTCGAGTCCCAGACCCAGTGGCTTAAACTCACACCGGGCACGTGTGCGTGCGTGCCCAAGATCCCGAGAGGAGAATGGAGGAGAAGTGATTGCACCATGGCCATCCCCCCTGGGGTGTGATTCCTCGCTTTCTGTCTTTCTGTCTCTCTCTTTCTTTCTGGTGAGCACACGCACCCTATAGAAAAAAACCTCTCCCCTGAAAAAAAAAGTCAATTTATGAATTATACAATCATTTTCCTAATGAGGAATATTTGCATTTTATCTGATGCTTCCCAAAGTAGTGTATTCTCTCTATATACATTCTTATGCATGTGGGCATATTTTTTTCAGTAATTATCAAAAGTGGACTTTCTGCATAATTGTACTTGCATGTGTGAAATATTAATAGATAAAAATGTCCTATATCAGTCTTTATCTACTACCTACCAAAAGTATAATAGAAAAATAATAATTTTTCATTACTCTCACTGAAACTCTATATTATCAAATTTACTTTTTGTCAATGTACTGAGTAAAAATAGTATTTATGGCTTTAAGAGAAATTTTTTCATAATAATGATATTGACATCATTGAATATAATTCTTGTTAATCTTAATCCTCTGTTTTTGCTTTTATGCTGATTTGTAAGAATTATTCATTTATTTAAATAATAATATTTGAATGTATATGTTTCAGATATTTCTTTCTTCTAGTCTGTTCATATGTTAACTTCAATAATGTTATTTACATTACAGGAAAAATTATTTTCCTGTGTGACTTTCTTTTTTTGTGTTAAAAATGGTTTCCTCTCTGCCTAAGCTCCTATTGTGTAATGTGACATAATGTTCTACAATCCTGAAGTCACATTGGAAGGTCCTGAGTTTGCATTCCAGTGTGTTCCACACATGTGTAGCACACTCCTACATGTCTGTGATCTTGTCTGGCTGAGGCTGCGGTGGATTGTAGCATGAAAATTCTGTTGGGAGTCTCTCTCTCAAAAGAATAAATAAATATACTTTATAAGTTACTAATTTCTTTAAGTTTATAAAGATAGACCCTGGGACCAGGAGGTGGCATGGTAGTTAAGGAGCTGGACACTCCCACATGGCTGACCATGGTTTGAGTCCTGGACCTGGCAGCTTGCTTTCTCACTTTTCCTTTATCTGTGTGTGCGCGTGTGTGTCTTTCTCAGGTCAAATTAAAAGTAAACGAATGAATAAAATTAAATAAATAATTATCAAAAAATAATGATAGTCTCCTGGACACTGCAAAGACTAGAAAAGTATTTTGGGCATGTGTGCCCAAAATCCCAACAGGGTAGAGAAATGGAGAAAGGATTAAAATGTGCCCATATCCCACTGAGAATGCTTTCTCCTTCCCCTTCTTTCTTTTCCCTGTCTTTGTCTAGTGAGTACATGTACCCAAACTAAAAATAAAAAAATACAGTATTTTAAAACTCACTTATGGTCATAATTAATATTGAACTGTTTATTAATATGTATTTATATATTTTAATTAACCATCACTGAACTAGATAATACAGTTAAAGGTGATTCAAATAATAAGCATCAGCATCATCCTGAACCCCTTTTTGGCCACTTACTGATTATGTGACCAGAGAGAAACTAATTTGTGTGTCTAAATTTCTTTTGGTTTATTTATTAATTTTCTTCATGAATGATAGAAACAGAAAGGCACCCTCAACACTGCAACACTGCAATCCACCCTCAAATTCAGACAGTCCTGGATTACAGGCGGCGTGCATATGCCAGGCATTTTCAGGGCAGTCGGTGTCCCAATGAAAATTCAGAACTTTCCCATTTGGGCAGGTTCAAAGAGTATTGTACCACCACTGTGCCACCATATGCTTTGTGCTTCAATTTTCCTCATCTTTAAAGTAAAAATAATGACAGCATTTAATTTCAAATGTTGCTATAAGAGTAAATAAAGTAATACATGTGAAGAATCCCTAATATTATTTGACAAATTTTAAAATATTCAGTAAATGTTAGCCACTGGTAAAAGGACACTAGTAGTTTTTCGGTACATTCTCAGTTGATTCACCTGGTTGTGTTAGATTTACATTCATATCGTCTAGAAAATAAATATTATTTCTTCTTCAACACTAATTCCACCTCTTTTAGGCTTTATTATCATATGGCTAGAAACTACCCCAGCCAGGTTATCAATGCAGTGAGAGAGAGCCAGTTTCCTAGTCTGTTCCATGGCTGACCAAGGTTTGAGTCCAAACTTGGCTCCTTGCATTTTTCACTTGCCCTCTCTCTCTCTGTTCAAATTAAAAAATAATAATAATTAATTTAATTTAATTTAAAAATAATTATTTAAAAATTAGCAAAAATAACATCTAAAATTAGACAAGTAACTTCTAAAATAAAATAGTTCTAATATTTTGTCATTATGTGTGACACTTGCTGCTACACTTTGGCATGCTCTGATTTCACGTAAAAATTTTCACTCCTATTTTAGTTCACAATGAGATCTTTTTTTTTTTCTTTTTTGTAAGGGAGATTTTTGCTATCGCTTGTGTATGCTCACTGGAGAGACCTAGAAACAGAAAGGAAAAAATAAACCTCTGGGGCACTGGCCATGCCACAATCTCTTCCCTTCCAGTCTCTCCTTGGGATTTTGTGCACATGTGCACACACACCCGGCATGAGTTTTCATTTGCTAGAGGCAGGACTCAAATCACGGTTTACTATGTGGAAGTCCAGAGATGTAACGGTTACTCCATCTGCTAGTCCCCATTATGAGACTTTTAATTAAAATGTATATTTCTTTCAAAAACACATCAGATATAACTTATTAAATATTTCCTATGTGGTCCACTGAGGTGATTCTGTTATGCTTTTCTTCTTTCCTCTGCAAACAGAAAAGATATCATTGTATATAATATAACATGTTTTTAAATGTTAAACTATTCCTCCTTCTATTACTGACCCCTGTATTACCCCTATCTTTACCTTCACATGTCTTTGTGTTGACTGTTACGCACACTATTAGTGCTGGAAAAAGCAATATTGCACACTATAAAGATATATAGTAATTAAATGTAAATTAATAAAATAAATTTAAAAAGTGTTTTTACATAATAATAAAATAATCTATAATTTTTGCAAAAAAAGGTTAAACTATTCCTGCATCTTTGGATTAAGAAAATATAGTCAGATCTACAATTATTTTATTTAATATACTTAAGATTTTGGTAGTCTCTGTTTCTCTGATTAGGTATGACATATATCTAAAGCTCTCTTTTATTGTTTGGCCTTGTTATACAACGACTTATTTAGGCTCATAAAAGAAAATTTATAAGCAAGATCATTCCATTTAAACTAGAACACCTGATTTTCCATGTAATATCATTTTGAAGTCAGCACATACTAATAAAGTTAAAACTACATCATTTTTAATGTCTATGTAGTATTTCTTGTATTAATAAAAAATTACTGACAAATTATTTGTTCATTTATTTAAAAATATAGTTTGAGTACATACGATCTATTAAACTTTATTTTCAGTGCCCATTATGCAACAGTGAAGAAAATAAATTTCAGAACTCATGGACCTGATATACTTTTGGGCTGGTCTACATAATGGACTACTGGGACCAGCAGTTGGGATAATGGCTATGTCACTGGACTCCTATTTAGTTGAACTCGGTTCGAGTCCAAAACCCAATAGCTTAAACTCACACCGGACACGTGTGTATGCATGCCCAAGAGAATGAAGGTGAAGGGATTGTGGTGTGGCCATCGCCCCTGTGGGCGATTTCTTGCTTTCTGTCTCTCTGTCTCTCTAGCAAGTGCACGTGCCCTGTAGCAAAAACCTCAAAAAATAATAATAGTGGACTACTAAATGAATAAATTATAAATGTCAGATGGTCATGTTTATTACAAAAATCATTTTAAGGGACCAGCAATTAGCATAATGGCTATGTCGCTGGACTCCCACATAGTCGACCGCGGTTCGAGTCCTGGACCTGGTGGCTTAAACTGACGCCAGGTGCATGTGCGTGCGTGCCCAAGATCCCGAGAGGAGAATGGAGGAAAAGGGATTGTGATGTGGCCATCCCCCCTGGAGGGTGATTTCTCACTTTCTGTCTCTCTGTCTCTCTCTGTCTGTCTGGCGAGTGCACGCACCCTAAAGCAAAAAATCTCTACCAAAAAAAATTTAAAAATCATTTTAAAGCATAGTGATGGATGAAAAAATGTACTGTTTTATATTTTAAAACATAGGGAAAACATTACAGAAATTTGAATCAAACCTAAAATTGAAGGAAAATTAAAAGTTATGGGTAACTATGTATATTTTTCCTTTGATATTCTTTACTGCCTACTAAGTGCATATAGTTTATTATTTTATTCCATATCAGTAATATTTTGTATATATATATATGTGTATATATATGTGTGTGTATATATGTATGTATATTTGTGTGTATATTTCTGCCTCTGTCTCCTTATCTCTCTCTCTCATGGAAGAAATAAGTGAAAGTAAACTTGAAGAAAAATTATTTTGTCATTACAATCTAAAATAATATGAACAATAGAATCCTAGTTATAATGTTGTTTTTTCTAAGAAATTCAGAAATATTGTTACATTTATTGTTGGTAGTAACAATATTTGCAGTACTACTAATAGTTTCTTTTTGCTAATGAAAAATCTGAGGTAAATCTAAATCTCAGTGATTAGGAGACAGCCTTTTTGTTCTCCCTTTTTATTAAGCCTTTACAATGCTTTTGGATGGTTGCTGTTGTTTTTACTTTATATTTTCACTATTAGTTTATCCTACTCAATTGATAGGTTCTTATTGGATTTGTTGAATCAGACTGTCCTTTTTTTTTTCCCTTAAATACCTACTTGGAAACTGTTTATGAATATTTGTAATTTTGTTTTTCATCTTTTTTTTTTTTTTTTTTTTTGAGAGGTTTTGTTGTAGGGTATGTGTGCTTGCCAGATGGACAGAGAGAGACAGAGAGACAGAAAGTGAGAAATCACTCCCCAGGGAGGATGGTCACACCGCAATCCTTTCTCCTCCATTCTCCTCTCAGGATCTTGAGCACTCACGCACACGCACCCTGTGTGAGTTTAAGCCACCGGATCCAAGACTCGAACTGTGGTTGACTACATGGGAGTCCAGCGACATAGCCATTACGCCAACTGCTGGTCCCACCTTTTTAATCATTCCTTAAGGATTTTTCTTAAAAAGCGAGAGACATAAGATCTGTATTTTACTTCAATTAATCTTTACCTCTTGTTCTCTTTTCTAATTTTTATCTGAACTACAAATATTACTTTCAGCTCTGTCTCTCATTAACATTTATATTTTGTTTGAATTTGTATTTCATTTGAAAGATAAAAATTTAATATCAATGATATCTTTTGGAATTCCTTATATATATTCTGTATCTTAATGCATCTCTCTAAGGATATCATATATATCAACCCTATTTTCCTGTTCTCTTTGTTCAGTTATTTATTCTTGTCTTTGTTTTGTGCTGTGTTTCCTTCAATATTTGGTGGTATTAAAATAAATAGATATATTGATATGCTATATACCTATACATCATGTATATATTCAAGTGTGTACATGTGCATGTGTGTGTGCATTTGTGGTATTTGTGTCTGTTTTCTTGTTAGACGACTTGTTAAGTCTGCTTAGACAATTAGCATTTAAATGTTGGGTTGGACTGGGCCTGCAGATGGTGTGGGGTTTGAGGCGCTAGATTCCCATATTTCCATTTGTAGTTCAAGTCCCAGACCTGGGATTTGGAAATCACACTAGGCATGTGTGCATGCATGCACAGGGTCCCAAGAGAAGAGTGGAGGAGAGGGAATTGTGGTATGACCATTTCCCTTGAGTAGTGATTTCTCACTTCCTACACTCTGCCTCTCTGGCATTGCCATCTCCATCCCCTGCGGGAGGGTGATTTTTCACTTTTCTGTGTCTCCTTTTTGTTTGTTTTGTTGGCCATATGGCAAAAAAACACTTGAAAAAAGAAAGAAAAAACATTGGATTAGACAAGACTTGCTTCCAAAGATAGCACTGTTGTTTGAATAAACAGAGAATTAGAACACCGAGTGGTATCAGTCTTGCCAGATGGAGTGTTCCCCTAAGTGGTATTAACAGGAAAGCCACAGGTCCTTCCGGTCTACCTGGAATTATTTTGTTATCGCTGGTGGTGATGAAGAGAACACCACAGTTAGTCCTGCTTTGCTCAAGGTGGGGGAGCACATTTGTAAATGGAGGCTCCTGCTCCGATTTCCCCACCTTGGTAGAGTCCCCTTGGCACACCACTGCCTTTATGGCCCCTGCCTCCATAAGTGGACCGCTCCTAGTGCTGTTCCCACCATTTCAAGAAGCTTTATCTGCACACATTTATCTTCTGTCTCTTTTTATCCATCCCATCCTGTCTGCTTGCTAGGTTTAATAGTTTTTGGTAAATAGTAGGCTCATTTTTATTTCCTAAGTTTTGCTTACATACTTCTTTATTTGGTTTACTTGCTTCTCATTTCGAGACTATTTACTAGGAAAGGGCAACTGCATCATGGATATGCATTTTTATGGAGAGATTTCAATCTATTAATATTGAATCATAGAATTAGAGAATATTCTTTATGAAGAATGCTAAATGTTTATTATTCTCCAAAACTATTGGCCTACTATCAAAGAGTTTTATGGGATGAAGGCAGATTTTTAGCTACATTAGTTCATTAATTATGTCACTCACATTAAAAATATGCTCAATTCATTGAGCAGTTCTTTAATATGTAATTGACTATATTTAGTTCAACAAATATGCATGAAATACCTATTATTTGCTGTCTAAAAGAATAATTTACTTTTTAAAGGATTATGTACTAAATTTCACCTGTAAGTAAGATAATTGCAACCAAGTAGTCACTTAGAATTCTATACTTTTATTGCTACACCAAGCATATAGTAGGTAAACATACATTCCTTTCTTATATCATGAGAGGATGCCATTACATCCTAGAGATGGACAAGCTGTTTCTCTACCAGCTAGTAAATATTCTGAGGTTTACAGGCCATAAAGTGTCTATTGCAACAATTTACATTGTTATTCTGATTTAAAAGATACCATGATTAATATATAAATTCATAAAAATCTTGCATTTTAATGCAGCTTTATTTTTGAAAATAGATGCTAGATGGCTTGTACACTGTAATTTGCTAACCCCTGACAGATCTTACAAGTTTATGGGATTTCAATCTATTAGTCCTGACACTGAACTTTTGAAAAAATGATTCTGACTTCCTCTTCTCAGTTGAGAATACTCTTACAACCCCAGTCTCAGTGACCCACCGGGTGGAGTACTAGACTGCAGAGCTAGAAGTCACATGCTGACTGCTGTGAGACCTCTGCCTGTCAGCTGGAAAATGTGCCAGGTGCAACTACGTTCCCAGGTCCTGGTAGGCTGGAGGGCAGTACGGGGACTGCAGCATGGCTGAGTCCTGTGAAGGTCATTTCTTTCTCTCTCATGCACATGTACTCTATCATGAATGGATAAAATAATAATAATATATATATATATATATATAATAAAATATTGTTATAATTCTTCAAGGTAAGATGAGAGTGGCACGGTAGCTTTTATCCTTACTAATTTAACAAATGATCTTTACATCCAAAAAGAAATGACTGTTGATAAATATAACTCCAGTGTAAAGAGTAATTGAGACTATATTAAGTTCAAAATATTGTTTTTATTCTATTGCATCAAAGTTCCCAAGGATGAAAAAGGAAGTTTCAATCTTAAATTACTGGACAGGATAAGAAATGGCATATAACTACATACACTACTGTAAACATAAAATATAATTTATAGTGTGCAAATTGCTATATTAAATAGTTGAACTATATTCTTTCTTTGTTTAAATAAGAGCAAAGAAAACATGCACTTAGTATTTTCATACAAAATATATTTGGTTCATTCATAAATGACTGGAAAAAATTACCTGATAAAAGTATTTAACCAGTGACCAGTACGTGACATAGTGGTTAAGGCACTTTGCTCCCACATGGCCAACTGTAGTTTGAGTCCCAGACTTTGCCAGGCATATGTGCAGGCTTGCCTTAGATCCCAAGAGGAGAATGGAGGGGAAGGGATTCCAGTGTGGTCATTCCCCTGGGGGTTATTTCTCACTTTCCCTTTCACTGTCTCTATCTCTGTCTCTCTCTCTAGTGCATGTGCCCTAAGGCAAAAACCACTAAAATCAAAATTAACTTTTAGTAATTAAAGTGATACTATGTAAGATTAAAAAGTATTAAGAGATCATTTTATTTTATGTAAAACATTGAGAATCTTAAAGTTATTATCAGATTTGACCACAGCATCTCTCAAAAATTAAGGGAGACTTAATTGATAGTAATTAGAATGGTTATGTTACATTTCCCCAGATTTTAGCTGCTGGATTATAGATTTATTCATTGCATACAAGTCTTCCCAGTTGAATAACCACAATGTACTTTTATCTTTTCCTCTGGTATTTCCCAAGATGGCAAACACTTTTTCTTTCATAGAGTCAGTGTGTGTATGCCCGAGAGAATGGGGCTGGAGAAGTGTGGAGTAGGAAAGCACATTCCTCCACTGGGAATGATCAGAATACAACCCCTTCTCCTCTATTCTTCCTTTCAAGATTTTGAGTATACACGCAGTTTTTCTTGAACCACTCAGTTGTTTTTGTGTGATCTAGTTGCTTTAATTACCAGGCCACGGATTAGCCTCAACACATGCATTTTTATCACTCTACTCTGCAGTTTTATTTGCTACTCATTATCAACTTGGTTTCTATGGCTGTATGCTCACTGTGTTCTCAGCACTGACCTTTGCTCATATACTCACTATTATCCTTCTATGCAGTAATCGCTGTTGCAGAGGAAGATGTATGCTGAACTTCCCTGCTCCTAAACCCACTCCTCATCCTTCTCTGCCCTACCTTATGCCCTAGGAGTCTAATTCCTGTTCACTGCAACACCAGTACTTTTCTGGTAGTGATTTCTGATTGGTGGTGTTTTTTTGTTTTGTTTTAGAATTTTTTTTATAGTTTTTTTTTTTATTTTTGGAGAGACTTTTTGCTATCGGGCGCATGGCTAGCATGCGCTCACCAGAAAGACAGAGAGAGAGAGAAAGACAGAAAGCAAAAAATCACCCCCCAGGGGGGATGGCCACGCCACAATCCCTTCTCCTCCATTCTCCTCTCGGGATCTTGGGCACACACGCACACGCGCCTGGCGTGAGTTTAAGCCACCAGGTCCGGGACTCGAACTGCGGTCGACTACGTGGGAGTCCAGCGACATAGCCATTACGCTAACTGCCGGTCCCATGTGGATTTAAGCCACGGGGTCCGGGACTTGAACCAGAGTCAACTACATGGGAGTCCAGCAACATAGCCATTACTCTAATTGCTTGTCCCCCTTGTATTAGAATTATTTTTTATTTAACTTTATTTGTTTATTTATTTTAATTTTACCAGAAAGGGACAGAGTGAGAGAGGGAGAGCAAAAGAGAGAGAGAGGGAGAACGTGAGAAAGCAAGCCGCCAGGTCCAGGACTCAAACCACAGTGGGCCATGTGGGAGTCCAGCACTCTTAACCACCATACCACCTGAGACCCCAATGAATTCTACTTAGTTTTAACCAATGGAAAAGACAAGCAGGAGATTGGAGGCAGAGATTGAAAAGAAAGATCAAGAGTCTTTTCTTGGTCCTGCATGTCTTTAAGGAGTGTTTCTTTTTTTTTTTTTCTATTAACACCTTTTTATTCAGTTTTTAACAATACCAGCAAGAATCAAACTTGTCAAATTTTCCAATGGCAATTTCTCCACACCAGAAGGAAGTCATGACTCTCAAAGTAACAATTTGGGTATTTCCTGCCTTCAAAATGTTCTATTAAATCCTGTATTTCTAACAGGCTTTTAGAAACATGTAGAAAATAAGAAATATTCCAATGAATGAAACATACCAAATGTCAGTAATAAGCGACACATTCCTTTGGGGAAATGGCTGTTAAAAAAAATCCAGTCTCTATATGCAAAGCAAGGAAATTGTCTTTTTTTTTTCTTTCTTCTTTAAAAATCCATTCCTCCTAAAATATCATTCCACAAAATTGGAAGTGAAGGACTAAAAAGTCAGCAGAGGAAAGGGAAAAGATGAGCACACACCAGTAACACAGGAGGTAAAATTGTACACACTTAAGCAGTTTATAACAGACTAGAGTAATACTCCAAAATACCAAAGGCTGGTTGAAGAAATTCACCATTCTGCAGGAACTAGGATTTGTACTGCTGCATGAAGATCAATGAAGAACAATCACTGCCTTGGAGCAATCCCCCTTCCCACTCCAAATCCTGGTTTCTGCACCATGCCTCCACGGGGAGGGCCTCTCATTCCACCACCCAGGCAATCTCGAGGGCCTCCAGGTCCCCTTCTCTGGCAGCTCAAGTCTTCTTCTCTTCGACATTCAGACGGACCTCACCTCTGAACATGATGGGCCTGTTGCTAAGGACCTTCTAAACAGGCTCAGAATCATCAAATACAACAAATCCAAAATTGGGTAATTTTCCACCCCTGTTAAGGCGCAGCTCCACCACATTCCCATAATTTTTAAAGAAATCTTTAAGCTCTGACTTGTCCACCTCATGAGGCAGGTTGCCAATGAAGAGTTGGTGACTATCAGGATGTCTCACAATCCTTCGGGGTTCAACATCACCTTGCTCGCCAGTCTCACGGATTGGTCTGGGTCCCCTCTGTGGAGGAATATTTATTCGTTGTTCTCACACTCTTTGATCCCTTTGAGGCCTCTGTGGTGGAATCTGAGATTCAGGCTTCGATTCTGGACGGGGCTGTGAAGCTGGTACCTTAACAACATGAGGTGGTAACCCAGTAACTGGAACAGCTCCACTGGGTGGAAGGTTTTTACTGGTTACAGATGCCCAAGAAAATGTCCTCAAGTCTTCCTGTACTGTCTGAGCTATGTCTGTAGGTGCTGGAGAAGAACTTTTCTGAGCATCCTCAGGGGCAGTTTCTTCTAACACTGGCTCAGACTTTTCCTCTTGGATTTCAGATACAGGTTCTTGTTCTGGTTCTGGTTCTGGTTCAGGATCAGGCTCTGGTTCAGCAACAGGCTCCTCTAAATGTTCTTCCAAGTCATTGCTGACACTCTGATTGTAGAAAGTTCCAGAATCATCAGGTTCCACCTCAGGTGTCTGTTGTCTTTCTTCAGGTTCCTCTACTTCTTCCTCAGATTCCTCCTGAGGCTCAGTGACAAAACTACCGAAAACCTCATCTTGGTATCTGAAAATATCATTGTGAACATAAAATTTATTTGCAACAGAACCCTCAGGAGCAAGGACAAATGTCTGCATGAATCTCCTCAAAGCCTGGTTGTTGTTAGAAAGCAATCCCATCACCTGGACCACCACCCCATCATTTAGAGTGGCATGGGCATCAACATGATGAATCTTGGTGTGGCAGTTGGTGAAGTTTTGTGACATCACTTTCCTATGAATTTCTTTCTGTCCATAGATGGCATCTGCTGGTTTTCCATTTGAATCCAATCCCCCATGCACATAAGAAGAGTTTTTTTCCATAAAATCTATGGAGCATGTCTGGGGCCTGGTTCAACAGTGTGTAATACTGTCTCACAAATTCCCGCCGACCAGCAGGGGACTAGGCTTCTCCATAACCATCGCTTTGGTCAATTCAACCTGCGCGGCTAAGCAGGAGAGGAACAAGCTGTGCTCCACAGCACGTAAGAGGACAGAAACCCCTCACGCAACTGTGTTCGCACCAGGAGTGTTTCTTATAGTATTCATATCCCCCTAGGACAAGATTTATCTGATTACTCTTATGTGTTTCCAACAACCAGTGCTTCAGTTGTCCTATTTCTTTTTTTGATCCTTCAGTCCTTGACAGATGCAAAGGCTTACAGCTTTTGCTAGCCTCTTGTTGCCTCACCTCCCCCACTTACAAGTCGTCTCTTCTTTTGTTGTTGTTGTTATATATATATATATATATATATATATATATTATATATATATATATATATATATATATATAATTATTTTTATGTATTCAATCACTGTATATCACTACAGTATGGAAAATGAGTTTTCCCAGCATGAATACACTACATAGTTAAAGAAATTATCATACATGTTACCATCAACAGAAAATTTTCCATTTTTGTGAAATCACTTCATTCAACATATCTGTTCATTTTCTGTCTTGTTACAACCTGTTGAAAGGAATAAGTTTCCAAATGACATTCTACTTTTGAATTGCTTCTGCTATTTTTTAACCATATGAGCTCCATGGCTAATCTTCAGGATATAAGCATAAATGATCTAAGAAAAGTATTTATATTCTCAATTCAATGCTAGTAACTAATGATAAAAATGCAAACATAAATAGATATAACTACTAAACAGAATGTAAAGCCTAGAAGATTACATGGCTTAGCTGATAATAATAATGTTATAATGTTAGTATTAATAATATTGGCTCTCTCCTAAATATTTCTTTTGACCACTATTCAATAACCACTATTTTTAGATTTGGGTCTATATACCTTAATGTGTTCCTCAAATTGAATTCCTTGGTAACCCAAATTTAACAGCAGATAAAAAGTTGGCTTTTGTTTTTCTACCTTAAAATCTTCTGCCTCATATAGGAAGAAACAATATGTTAGTTTGTAATGAATCTATTAATAATTAATCTATAAAATGTATCCCAAGAGGATAACTTTTAAATTCTACAGAATGGAAAATTGGTTCATCTGGAATTCCACAACTTGAAAGCCATTCTCTTCAAAATAATGGACAATTATGGTATTATCACAAAACAATTCTATATTATCCCCAGCACTCTCAATAGTTGATGTTTAACAGTATATCAAGAAAATTATTGAAACTTTGGGTTCTTCCTTTCCTTAGGAAGTAATGTTTGTTGAGTGGATTTTTATGTAAGTCTAGTTAAAAATGTGGTAGTAGACATTATTGGCTGGGAGTCTCTAAAGGCAATCCCATCTCTTGATAAAGAAATGAAAGTTCTTTGTTAAAGTAGTGCAGTGTTTTTATTAAATACCACAGTTGTCATAGTAAAGTTTCATTACACTAGTTCCTTTAGGATGGAAAAGTTTGTCTATATGTGATATGTTTATAAAACCAGTGACAACGTTGTGTGCAAAACCTGGGAGAAACCATTTCTTTGTTGAGTAAATTAACAGCTTTATAGCATTGGAATAGCTTGGAGACAAGCCCTGAAATAGAGTGCATTACTTTTCTTTCCCTCACATTTTTAAAAAATCATTTTCCATTGTTACCATATAGCTACTTGCCCTATAGAGCTGCTTCTCCCAGAATGAGAAACACAAAGAGCTGTTCAGAAAGAGACCTGATGGCTCATTTATAGCAGTCCACACTGAGTAATACTTGGACTCATGTGCAAAAAGAAAAAATGCAGGTTTTTAATAAGCTATTATACTTTTTGAATTGTTAAACAGCATAGTAACATCAATATTTGAATAATACAAACTAACTAGCAAAAACATAATCAGGGAAATTCTGAGTAAAGTAGACTGGATTCACAATTATGGGAGGATCCCTACATTGCTCTGCAAAATGCAAATATTCATAAATTGGTTTACACCAGAGACCATTAATTCCTAATATTTTCTTTGACCATTTGTGGGGAAAAAAGATAAAAGAATACCAGTGGGTAGAGAAAGTGAATGGGGGGGAGGGGAGAAAAGAAAAGAATAGGAAAGAAAAAAAAAGAAGAAGAAGAAGAAGGAGAAAAAGAGAGAAAGTAAATAAATACAAAGAAGCAGACAAAACTGGGACTCTTCTGGCTTGGGATAAAATGTGTATTTGTTGTAAAGAGTTGTCTACTACTTATGTAATAATTTTTAAAATGAGTTTAAAATAGTAATGTTTGAGTCCAGAATTGGTTTATTGAAATGGTCTTTTCAGAATTTATTTTTTAGTTTGCTTTGCGTTTTTCTGTAAAGCCCTCTGTCATTATAGAATGACGATTTGGGATTATGCTGGGATCCAGGTGATAGCACTATGCTATACTAAAATTATTTTTAAAAAGAGTTGATCTTACCAATTTCTTTCTTCTGAATAATTGACATCTACTAGGTACAGATAAACAAAGCAGGTATTTGCAAAGGAAGGTAACATCAACATATTATCATGACAACTGGAAGTGAGGTGAGGAGAGAGTCTATAAAATAGAAAATGGCAATGCTTGGCAAGGGTGCTGGAGCTGGAGCAGATTAAGGTTGTGTCTGCAACTGGACAGATCTCTTTAACACTTTGTAAAAGGATAGGCAAAACACTATTTTTTCTTTCATGGACTCATGTAACTATGGAAAAATTTGTCCTATTTTCTATGTCCAACAGCTAGCTATTGTTACTGTGATTCTTTTTTTTTTTTTTTTGGAGAGGTTTTTCACTATAGGGCGCGTGTGCTCGCCAAACAGACAGAGAGAGACATAGAGACAGAAAGCGAGAAATCACTCCCCAGAGGGGATGGTCACGCCGCAATCCCTTCTCCTCCATTCTCCTCTCGGGATCTTGGGCACGCACGCACACGCGCCCGGCGTGAGTTCTAAGCCACCGGGTCCGGGACGCGAACCGCGGTCGACTGCGTGGGAGTCCAGTGACATAACCATTACGCTAACTGCTGGTTCCCATTACTGTGATTCTTTAGTTAAGCCTGCCAGAGTTGAAGGGCTTTGAGTGGTTGGAAAAGGTAACAGTTTTCTTTTCTTTTCTTTCCTTTTATTTTCCTTGTTTTCTTTTCTTTTTTTGTTTTTTAAATCTTTAACTCAGGTATAATTTACAGTTGTTTGATCTAGTCATTCCATGAGTATTTCTATTGCCAAAATTAGCGCAGCAAAAGACTCCCTAATGATAAAACAATGAACTATATTTCATTATTTAAATGAATAGACAAAATGAGTTTGATAGACCATTTAAGACAATTATATCAGAAAGTTTATGTGTAGAACAGAAAAATTGAAGAAAATTCCAAGAAAAACAAAAGAAGGCATTTATTTTACATTCAAATTGCATTGGGGAAAATTATTTTCAAAACTTAATGGGAATTCTCAAATACTGACTATAATAATTCTTTAAAAATGACTATAATTTGAGAAAGTAATTAGCAAATCCATTAGCAAACCCAACTCTAAATATTACTCCATTATACCTTAACTCCAAAGGACATGGCAATAATAGCCTCCTGTGATATTTTCTGGAAACAGGGTCACAAGGGCAGAACCAAAGCTTTACCTCTTCTTCCCTAGGTTTTTGTCAGGGAGCTTTACCTATCATGTAGAACTTAGTCATTCACACCTCATTTTCTGTCTCAAACAAATACATTTTGCTCCCCTCCATAAACAAAACTAGTCTCCACATACACTCTAGAACCTTGAATGCTGTTTCTCTGCTTACTCCCAACCACCCCATTCCCAATGATGTCCAAGAAGGAAAAGCAAGCTGTCAGAAGAGAGTGACTTCTGTTAAGAGATCGCATGTTTACGTATTGTCAAAGTTGCTTCTCCCATCAAGAAAACATACTTGTAATATTAGATGAGCTGAAAGCAAAGGCGTCTCAGAGTTCATCTACCCAACTGTCTTTTTGTTCTATTACCTCAGCGTTCTTTATGCAATATTCTTTTTTAATTCTTATTTTTTATTTTGCTTCTTCAATTTCAATTTGGACCTGACTTGTTCGTTTTGATTTTGATGTTTTTCTCATTTGAAAAATATTTTTAACTCAGTAAGTTGATTTTCTCTTTCTTGTGCCTGTATCTTTGCTTTGTCTATTAGAAATAGAGGGGTTCAGTTCAAATGTCTGGCATTTATTTTCTCCCATCAGATAGCAGTAAGATATTTGTAACCAGATTCTTATTCTCAGGTTTTATTTTTTTGTGTGTCTGCCTACAGTTGGCATAATTCTACTTCTAAAACTGAGAAATAATAATTCCCACTAAATTTATTGAGTTTTCTTTATATTCAAGACATCATGCTAACATTTTACATCCAGGATCTCATTAAATCTTTGCAACACTCCATGCGGTAGAAATCATTAATAATGTCATCATGCAGATGGGAAACTGGGATTCTGAGAAGTCACTGGCTTGCCCAAGAGTCCCTATAATTGGCAAGACCAGAATTTGGACACAGGCCGTCTGATTCTAGAACCTAGTTTGGTACTATCTCGCCAAGAATTCGCTAATGATTTTCTTTGGCTTTCTCACTTTTACAGAAGTTTGAATTTAACTGCCCTGTGATTACGATCTCATTGTAAGTTGCTGGAAAATAACCCTAGCATTTTTTTCATAATCACTATTGATAAAAACCAATGATTAAAAGAAAAAAAAAAGTGTTTGTGACTACTTGTACTTGTATCAGTGAGTATTCTCCAGAGACAGAGGAGGAATGGGCAAATATATAAAGTATATCTATAACTATATTTATAGATACGTAGAGTTTTATTTTAAGTAATTGGCTTCTATGATTGTAGGGGCTGGAGAGTCTGAAATCTGTAGAGAGAACTTATAGGCAGAAGTTAATGTTGTAATCTTGAGGCAGAATTTATTCTTCAGGAAACCTCAGTTTTTGATTCAACTGGTTAAACAAGACCCACTAACATTATTGAGGATAATTTCCTTTCTTAATGGCAGCTAATTACAGATATTACCTACATCTACGAAATACCTTTATATAAAAACCAAGTTCAGTGTCTGATTAAATAACAAGGTACTATAACCTAGCCAAGTTGATATACAAAGTTAACCATCATGCTACCTATGACAAGTACTTGACATTTTTTGCATGAAAAGGATAATGATCCAATTAAATGTCATAATTTACCCTCCCACATGTGATAGAAAAGAAGCAAATCTAGGATTGCTTTATAGATTTGTAAATTTTTTAACTTAAATTTAAAATATAGGATTAGTTGTACATGTCTGATTAGAACTGTAAAACCAATTTTTATAAGTTTTAATTATTTAAATAACACATGTTGAGTCACAATGATTCTGAAAACATTTCCACCTCATGAAACTTAATTTTATCATTGCTGCTCATTTTAGTCTTCATATACTTGCTGTACGTATTCACATCACTGGTTCTTATCATTACATTATGCCAGCAGATAAACTCTTTCTGAAAACTTTCTGACATGACATTATATTAAAGTCTTTGCCACCAAATACTGTAATGTTCCTGATCAATTTCTTCTTTATAGTATTATTGTAGAATATGTAGGTTGGTTTTCATTTAATATGCTTCAAATATGTTTATTTTGTTAGATTGACCAAATCATCTCTTAATTTTCTCATTCATTCAGGAGCACTTCAAAGATACTGGTAATAGTGGCAGACAGAAAAGGAAAAAGTGCCTCTCAATGGGTCTGGTCATGCTGTACTATCGGGCCTGCGCAGTAATCTCTGCTTTTGCACCCACATCTTATCCATCAAGAAATAGTATTGACTTTTCAAACTGTTTTGTAGAACTCAACATCTCACCACCTCCATTGCTATTCCTGGCACAAGTGAACATGATCTCCGGCCTACATATCTGATGGCAGGAAGAGCTTCGGAAACAGTCTCTCTGATCTTGCCGTACTAGGCATTTTCCCACTCTCTTCTTGTTCTGGAAAAAAAACAATGTCATGTTGCTGTCCTATAAAGAGACCCATGTAGCAAGAACTGAAGATGACTGATGACTGTACCTTAAATATTTCTAATCTAAATAAAGAATATTTAACAATATGAAAATGAAGTACAGCTAAGTGGAAAAAATAATACCTTTTTAAAAAAAATACTAAAATATTTGACAAGACACAATTCAAAACGTTATCTATATATCTCAGCATAGTAAATTCTTAAGTGTTTCTTATCTTCTTCTTTGTACATTTCTCTAGGTTTAATTTTCTACATTAAACCTACATTACTTATTTTTTAAATAAATCATTATTTTAGTTTTTAAATTTCATATAGATAGTCCTCAGTACCTGAGACAGAACCCTACCCCAGTTTATCTGGAAGGTTAGAATTCCACTGGATTTTTCTTTTTTTTATGTTGATGTAGTCTATTGATTTCATAAATTATTAATTTTTAGGATGTGCTAAACATTTATGACACATTCAATTAGTATACCAACCTTTGTTCTCAATATAGTGCTAAATATTTTCAAACTTAAATGAGCATCAGAATTCTCTGAAGGGTTAGTTTAGTTAAGCCCAGAATTTGACATATAGGTCTGGAATTGGGGTCAAAAATGTGCTTTTCTAACAAGTTTCTACTTGAGCTCCTCTGAAGACAACACATTGAGAAGCACGAACAAATAATACTGATAATACTTTTTTTCACACCTGTTTTAAAACATTCTACAAGTTTAATATACTATTTATATATATTTGACAAAATTAAAAATTGGAGCTTGATTGATTTAGGATTTGCATAATGTTATTCCCTTCACAAAATTCTTGTTTAAACCTTGACCAAGGTATTTGTGTATTTAAGATAAATAATCCATACAATGCTTCAGGGACTGATTTTACTGTATTAATTCTTATTTTTTAGCTTAATTTTTCATTTTACATAAAATCCCCATCATGATATATACAATAGATTTTTTTAACACATAGCTTTTTTTTTGTCTGTTAAACGTTTCTTTCCTTTTCACCTTACACGTATCTCTACCACACACTCTCTACCATCCACTCTCTTCTCCAACAGTCTCTGGTATCTACACTTATCCTCTATAGCATCAAATCTTTGGGTCTTAAATTGCTACCATAGATTACAGACATTTGGCATTTATGAAGTTGAGATTTACAATGTGTATCTTCCAAAGTCTGGATTACTTTGTTTAACATTAAGTTTTATAATCATGTACTTTGAGTCAAGGATAGGATGTCATTGTTTCTATGGCTGAATAATTTTCTATGGCTGAGTAATATTCTATACTGAGGTATTCTGGGCAAAGCAGGGGTAGAGAGATGGAGAGAGGGAAAGGAAGGAAAGTACCCTTTTTGCGCCCCATGCTACTATGCCGCCCTCTGCTGCCACAGCAGCTCCCATCCCTCTCTCTCTTTTATTAAGATAAAAAAAAAACCTTAAATATTGTTAAAATAAAAATACCATACAACTAAAAATTTTTTGACACTTAGAAGAAACTGAATTTCTTTTGAAAATGTGTTAGTCCATACAACACACCTGAGATTAGGACTATAGTTGGTTAAATGATTGTCTCCAAAAAGTTGTGTCCACATTCTAATCCTCAGAATCTGCAACTTGTTATATTATTTGTAAAAGGAACCTTTGCAAATGTTATGGATCCTAACATGAGGAGCTTGTCCTGAATTATGCAGGTTTTCCCTTAATCCAATGTCAAATGTCTTTTTAAAAGCAAGGAAGAGGAGGGGCCAGCAGGTGGCATGGTGGTTAAAGTGCTGGAATACCATGTGACTGACCACAGTTCAAGTCTTGGACCAGGTGGCTTGCTTTCTCACTTTCACTCTTTCTCCCTCTCTCTTTTTCTCTTTCTCTCTCTCTCTCTCACTCTGTCCCTCTCTAGTCAAATTAAAATAAATGAATAAAAACCTAAATAATGTTAAATAAATAATTCTCAAAAAAAGAAAAACAAAAGCAAGGAAGAGGGAATTCAGATGAGCAGAATAGGAGGAGGGAGAATGACCATAAAAGCAGAGATTGTGGGGCGAGCAGCTGGTGCAGTGGTTAGGACACTGGATTGTCACATGACTGACCCAGCTTGAGGTGCAGATCTGGCAGTTTGAAAATCATGCTACCTGTGCATGTACGTTTGCCCTAAGTCCTAGGGGAAGAATGGAGGGAAAAGACTGCAGCATAGCCATCCCCTCAGGAGGGTGAGTTTTTTGCTTTCCCTCTCATTATCTTTCCCTCTCTCTTTCTGGCTAGTACATGTACCCTAGGGCAAAAACCTAATAAACAAACAAAACATAGATAATAACTATAAGCCCAAGAATTCTGGAGCAGCCACCAGAAGATGAAAATGTAAAGAATGGATCCCCCTAAAGTAGACCAGTGAGAGCATGGTGCTGGATTTCAGACTTCTGACCTATCATAATGAGGCAATAAATTTCTCTTTTTCTTACAACCCAATTTGTGATAATTGTCTAAAAAAGGCACAAGAAACTAACACAAGCAATATTGTAGTTAGTGTTCTAAAGAGAACAGAATAGGATAGAAAGATAAAAGATAATTTATTAGAGAGATTGGCTCACGTGGTTATGGAATGAAAAGTCCCATAATATTTCAACTCCAAACTGAAGAATCAGGAGGGTTGATGGTAGAACTCTTAGTGACAGACTAAGGATCTGGGAACCTGGGGGACCAATAGCACAAGTCCTTAAGTTCAAAGGCCAGAGAATCTGGAGTTCTGATGTCCAAGGACAAGAAAATGCAGATGTCCCAGGTCCAGAAGAAGAAGAACAATTTCACATTTTCTCTGCCTTTTTGTTCTACATAGGCGTTTAGCTGATTGGATGGTACCCACCCACTTACTCAGTTCTCTTATTCCAATGCCACTGCTTCCTGAAATCAACTACCAGCGTACCCCGAAATGATGCTTTACCAGCTATCTGGATATCCTTTAATCCAGTCAAGTTGACATATATAGCTAAAAATAATACTGAGCTAGGATTTAGAAAGGTGGTGGCTATGAAAGAAAAACCATTATTGGCTCTGCAGTAATATGATTGATGATGAGGAGAGAGATTTGCAAATAATTATGGATAATTGTGTACAGAATGATAAGTATGGCAAGTGCTGCATAAGAGGAGTCACAAAATTATTGAAAGATACAGTAGGAAGACCTGAAAAAAGTGGAGACCAGCAAAGATTTGTTTAAGGAAGTGATGCAAATGTCAAAAAGTGAATACCATATAGATGTTACTAAGAGGATGACATGTGCAAGAAAAGATGCAGACAGAGAGAATTGCATTAAAGGAGAAAGCTAGGGACCAGCAGTTAGCGTAATGGCTATGTCGCCGGATTCCCACGTAGTCGACCGCGGTTTGCGTCCCGGACCCGGTGGCTTAAAACTCACGCCGGGTGCATGTGCGTGCGTGCCCAAGATCCCGAGAGGAGAATGGAGGAGAAGGGATGGCGGCGTGGCCATCCCCCCTGGCGGGTGATTTCTCGCTTTCTGTCTCTCTGTTTCTCTCTGTCTGTCTGGCAAAAGCACACGCCCTATAGCAAAAACCTCTCCAAAAAAAAAGAAAAAAAAAAAAAAGTAGAAGGCTAAAAAGATGAAAGATGTCTTTAAGAAGCTGTTTAAGAATCTTAAGAGAATTTCACTTTGGTTGGAAAAGAGAGAAAATAGTGTAAGGATACATCATTACGGCTGGCAGTATTCTGACGTGAAAGCAAACATTCTAACACCCATGTATTTTGGCTTCAAATAGTAATCATGCCACTTCTAAAGGGATATATTATGCCAGGATTTTTAAGCCACTTTTTGCATCAGAAACTTCTACAAATAATATAAAATCACTGAAAAGTTTTAACCAGGTATGAAATACTATCATTTTTGTACTAACAAAAATTATCCTGGCAGCACCATGTTCAGTGTATTAGAGTGATTTTTGAAGTTTTTTAATGCACATTTACTTTTTTAATCTCTGAAAAGCAACTAAAATAGCAAATACCAGTGTGTGTAGTGTGTGTGTGGTGTGTGTGTGTGTGTGTGTGTGTGTGTGTCTGTGGTTGTTGGTACTGTTCTTTTGTTTTAATTACAAGAAGTTCAGAGGAGACCATGGCATCCAAATTCCAGAAGTTAGAAAGTAGATTATAAATAAGAACTTGTTTATCAGAAATGGAAAGAAAAAAAAGAGAGAGAGAAAGAGGGAGGGAAGGAGAGAAAGAATCCCAGGCAGATCCCAGGGGGAGAAAAGCAGCATTTGGGGCCAGCAGATGGCATACCGATTATATCACTGGACTCCCACATGGCCTATTGCAGTCCAAATCCCATACCCAGTGGCTTGAAACTCATGCTGGGTACTTCTGCATGTGTGCCCAAGAATATAGGAAAAAAATGAAGGAAAAGAGATTGTGGCATGGCCATCCCCAGGGGATGATTTCTCACTTTGCCTTTCTCTGACTTCTCTGGCGTGCTGGCAAGTGCATGTGTCTTAAGGAAAAAAAAAAAAAAAAAGGCAGAATTCAAGCATAATAATGAACATTGGGACCAGCAGTTAGCATAACGGCTATGTCGCTGGACTCCCATGTAGTAGACAGTGGTTCGCGTCCCGGACCCGGTGGCTTAAAACTCACGCCGGGTGCGTGTGCGTGCGTGCCCAAGATCCCGAGAGGAGAATGGAGGAGAAGGGATTGCGGTGTGGCCATCCCCCCTGGGGGGTGATTTCTCATTTTCTGTCTCTCTGTTTCTCTCTGTCTGTCTGGTGAGCTCACGCACCCTATAGCAAAAACCTCTTAAAAAAAATAATGAACATTCAAGACTCAGAGAAATTTATATTGTAAAGCCCTTAATTAATCAGGGCAGCTATAAGAAAATACTGTGTAAGAAAATACTGTGAATAAAGAGCTTACAAGCAACAGATATTTATTTCTCACACTTCAAGCAGCTGGGAAGTCCAATATCTGTGTCTGGTGGCAGTCAATTTCCTGGCCTAAATGGAAGCAGTTATTTTTGGATATCAACCATAGGGTGTAGGGGAGGTGAAGATCTTGCAGAACTGTAAATCTATAATTATTTTTAACAATGAAAGTAACAGATAAGTTTGCTGATAATAGAAAAAAAATTAAAAATTGGGGGAAAAATGTTCTCACACTTAACTCTCCTAGAATCAATGCATTTTGTAACATTACTTTAAATATCAAAACCAAGTAGGTATTTCTTAGTATATCGTGTTTGCATTCAACAATAATGTCATTGAACTAGGATTCTATTTTTTACTTTATTATTTTTAAACTAAATTTAGAAAAAGTATTAATCATGTTTGGAATACAATGTTGACAGCTTACAATAAATACATCATACTTATCTATTTGGCTATTTAAGTTTCTTGTAAAACAAACAAACAAAAAACAGAAAAAGAAACTGACTTGATAATTTATGAGAAACTTGAAACCGGGTGATGGCATAATGTTTACATCATTGGACATCCATGTAGTAAACAGGAGTTTGAGTCCTGGAGCCAGTGGCTTAAAACTTATGCCAAACTCATGTATGTACATGCCCAAGATCCCAAGAGAAGGATGGAGGAGAAGGGATTGCAGTGTGGTCCTCCCACTGGGAGGTGATTTCTCATTTTCTGTCTTTCTGTCTCTCTTTGTCTCTCCAGTGAGTGCACACTCCCTATAGCAAAAATCTCTCTCAAAAAAATTATAAGAAATAGGAATTAATGTTAGACCATTACCGAATGGAGTGCCAAGATATAAAAAGGAGTTAATATAGATAAACTTGACTGATATGCACTGTATTCATGTGGGAAAAAAACATTTTGTATGCTGTAACGATGTACAGGGTTTAAAGGTAATAAAAAAATAAAAACCTGTTGCATTAAAAAAAAGAAATTAGTTGTATTATTCTTTGCACTATTTTATGTTAAAATAGTTCCTCATAAATACTAACATTTTAATAAGAAAGAGATACTGTAGATAAAAAGACTAAAAACCTATTCTAAATTGATGGGTTATAAAAAGTATAGATTTCCATCAACATTCCACCTGTCTATTTTCTAGATTTTTTTTTTTTTTTAGAGAGAGATTTTTTCTATAGGGTGTGTGTGCTCACCAGAGATACAAAGATAGATAGAAAGCAAGAAATCACTCCCCCAGGGGATTATGACCATGCCACAATCCCTTCTCCTCCATTCTCTTCTCAGAATTTTGGGCATGCATGCACACACACCCGGTATGAGTTTCAAGCCTTCAGGTCTAGGACATGAACCATGGTGGGCCATGTGCAAATCCAGTAATGTAATTATTATGCCCTCTGTTGGATCTTGTTTCCCAGATTTTAAAACTATTCCCAGCATTGTCTTTGCTCATGGCAGAGAAATTTTTTAGGGGATTATATATTAAATTAGTTAAGACTAGATTAAGATGTTAGCAAGCGTGCTCAAAAATAAAAATTTTAACAAAATATAAAAATTCATTCTCTTTTGTATATAAGTTTAGTTATAGAGATGTCATGATTGTTAAGATGTCTTGTAAACTTCAGGCTATGTTCAGCTTTGAGCTAAACTATTCTTAGGGTTTGTCTTCCATCTTCATGGTTTACATCACATACACTTTCTGAAGAAGAAGTCGGAAACTAGGCTAAATAAAGGGCAAAAAGACTTCAACACTTCTTTATTTCATTTTAATTCACTGGAGGGTACATGAATTCACCAGAGAGAGAGAGAAGGAAAGTAAGAAAGTGCCCTGCCCCCAAAGGGGCACAGTATGTAGTAATCTCTTCTCCATTTTAAATTTTGTGCATGAGCACACACCCTTGATGTGTCTCAAGCTAGCAGGTCTAGGACTTGAATCACATAGTTGGCTATGTGAGAGCCAGCTTTCTTAACCACCAGGCAGGCCACAGTCTAGCTCATTAAGTTCTTTCTTAATTAGGAATCTATAAGTTCCTCCAGTCTTATGGCCACGGCTAACTGCATGGGAGGCTCTGGAATGTGGTATTTATTTGGGGGCATTATTTTTTGTACATTCTTAATTGACAAATATTAACTTTATATTTATGGCTACAGTGTAGTATTTTGATCTATGTGTACATTTTAAAGAGACTCAAACTAATGAATATATCTATCACCTCACCATATCCTTTATCGGCATGTCTCCTTCCCATCACTCTCCCAATCCTGACTCTGAAATCTAGCTTTCCACTCTGTTTCTATGTGATTAACTCTTTTTTCTTGAGAGAGATTTTTGCTATAGGGTGCATGTGCTTGCCAGAGGGGTAGAGATAGAAAGTGAGAAATCACCCCCTAGGAGGGATGAAACACTGAAATTCCTTCTCCTCCATTCTCTTCTTGGGAATTTGGGCATGCACACACATGTGTCCAGTGTCTGGGACTGGAGCTGTAGTTGACTACATGGGAGTCCAGCAACGTAATCATTATGCCATCTGCTGGTCCCGAGATTAACTCTCTTAGACTCCACACATAAAAATAAATCATACAGTATTTGTGTTTCTATGCCTGGCATATTTCATGTCATTAGAATCATGCCCTCCAAGTCCATCTTTCAAGTGACAAAACTGTCTTTTTTAATGGCTATATATAATTCTATTACGTATACAAACTGTATTTCTGTATTCACTCATCCATTGATGTATACTTAGCTTGGTTCCATATCTTGGCTACACCAAGAAGAAAGAAGAGGGTTTGAGGCAGATGCCTGTACTTTTAGCACTGTACTCACTTTGAACCTAGGGAAATAATTGCCAAATGCTTGCAGGGTTAAAAGTCATATTTCCTTTGTGTGTCTGTGAGTGTGTGTGTGTGTGTGCACTAGAAAATTTAGAAATTGAGATTCCTGTTAGTCATAGAGCTAAGTGATTTAAAAGTCTGTCTCTTGAGTGAAGGTTGTAAAAGTTGAGACTTTCAATGCATACAGAAACTCCTTCCTGGGAGAATTATTTTACCTTCTTTTCTGAAAGGTTGTTTTGCCTTTGGAATCTGTGATTGACAGTTTTTCCTTTCTCTTTTGGTATAGTTGTTTGTTTTTACTGTACTTAAAACATCTCATGCCCAATTCTTTTGGCCTTTGCGGTCTCAAATGAGAAATTCCCTCTTATGTGAAGTAACTTTCTGCCACAGGTAATACATCACTTCCCTTTCATGACTTATAACATTGTTCCTTTGCCTTTCATTTTCAGAAGTTCACTTATGTGTTAGAGTGGGTTATTATTATTATTTTTTTATTTATCCCCTATGTGATTCACTCAGTCTCTTTAATCTGTAAATATTTACTTTTCATCAAATTGGGGAGTTTTCATTGAGTATTTCTTTGAATAGTTTTTTTTTTTTTTTTTTTTTTTTTCAGTCATCTTCTTTCTCCTTTTCTTCTGGGTATCTAATAATGCTAATATTCACTGTTATAATTTGAGAGATGTTTGCATTCCTGAAACTATGTTCAGTTTTTATCAATCTTTATTCTGTAGTTATTACTGAGTAGATTCTACTAATATTTCCTCCAGTTTACAGATTGTATTTCCTGTCATTCTCCACTCTACTACTGAGCTTATTAACTACATTTGTATTTTGGTGATTGTATTTTTTAGTCCTATAACTATTATTTGGTTCTAATTTCTAATTTCTATTTCTTTAAAACCATTTCTATTTTTAAATTCATTTCTAGAGACTTTGTAATTGATTACTGAAGCATATTTGTGAATATTTTGTAATCTTTTACAGATAATGCTTATATCTCATTTGTTTTAATGTTGGCAATAGTTGATTGCCTTCTTTTCACTTACATTTTATTTTTCTGACTCTTTGTATGATGAGCAGACTGAACATACTAGCTCTTCTGTTGGGAAACTTGTGATCCTATTCAAATATTATGTTTTGTCACATCTATTTTACCAAGTTTATTGCACAGATACTGGTCTACTTTTGTGACTGTAATTTCAATAAAAATTTCCTTTTCTTAGCTATTCTGGATTGCTTTGTTCCAATTCTGTTTAATCTTTGGCTGGTTCCCTGATGGTGGAGATGGCAGAGGCAGAATTTGCTTCTTTAAACCCCCAGGTATTTTAGATAAAGAGTGCCAATCCCAAGGATGGAGAAAGTTTCTCTCAATGCCCTTGGACTTTGCATTTTATATCTGGTAGAAGTACAAGGAAAGGGAGGTGTCTACCTGCACTACCTTCTACTGGAAAGAGGACCAAGAGATGACTGGCCCAGGTCTACATTTGCCCCAGGGGTGGAAGGTCAGGAACATGACTCTCTGTCATTGCGTAAAAGCTGGAAAGACACCAAGCCTATGGATACTGTAAGGACAAGTGCAGAGACCCAATTTCTGTTAATGGACATTAGACATGGGATATGGGATGGTCGGACCTGCCAGTCACATTGGACTGCTGCTCTTAAGGGCCCTGGGCTGACCTATCTAGATTTTTCTGTTGCTACTGTTTCTATTGCTACTGAAATATTAGCCCCATTGTCATGAGTGTGAGGCCATGGATCCTCTCATTAGGTTCTTAGTGGTCACCCCCCTTTTCTAGTTTCTTGGACAGAGAGACCATACTGTTGTTTGTTTGTTGGAGATTTTGTATGCATATATGTTTGTTTTGATTTTGTTTGATTTCTGTTCTTCTTCTTGTGCTGGTTTTTGTTGTTGTTGTTGTTGTTGTGTTGTTTTTGTTTTCTAATGACTATAGACATTACTGTGTGAATTATCTCTATTGTTCATTCAGAATAAATGGAATATGACCAAGAAAAGCCACAGAACTTCCTGAGTATTTTTCTTCAAGTTCTGAGGTCCTTAGTTACTCTCCTACATTCTTTACACATTTTGGAGCCCTTTATGGTTAAAGGTTAATTTCCAGGGTATTCATTCATATCTAGAAGAGAAAAGCAAGTCTGAGTCATTTTGTTTCAGTAACAAATACAAAATTAAAGCAACCAATTTTTAAAAAGTAATTATTTCTGGAATTCTAAAAATATTGTTGCATGTACACTCTTTTGGTGAACAATTTGGAACAAGACACAGTGCCTGCCCTTGTTAGAATCAAACAATTTGATAATGTTATTTTTTTATTTTCACATTAATTAATATAATTAATATTATCCCTTTTACATATATCTATGATGAAATCAAAATACACCAGAATTATGATCTGAAATTGTATACAATAGAAAACTTGCTTAATTACATTTTCATCAAGTATTAAAAATGTTTATTATTTACCTTTAGGATACATTGTTTTTTTTTATACTTAGATTAATTTGTCTTGCTTGCTTATTGCTATAAAATTTATGGTATTTTCTATTTAAAAGATTGCAATGTTTGGTACGTTTTAATTTCTCCTTTATGTTCATAGTTTGCAAAGAGTACTTCATCCTTGAGGGTGTGATCTATCAGTTCCAGGTACTATGAAGACATATGTTGATTTCTTTACTGATTTTGTTTCTAATACAGTCCCTTGATTAAACCTGTATATGGAATTTCATTTTAAAATTCTGACCAAAATTATTTTGGTGTCATGATGCAATAAACTTTGGCAATTTATTTTCATGTAAATCATACTAAAAATTGAATGTTTGCAGCAATTTAACACTGTGCTTAGGGAGCTGAATCCCAGATGGCTGACCACAATTTGAACCTCAGCCCTAGGTGCTTGAGAAACACATCCTGTGCCTGTGTATGCACAGGCCCAAAATCTAATGGGATGGCAAAATGTAGGAAAAAGGATTATGGTATGATCATGCCCCCATTAGCAGTGTTTTCTGTCTGTCTTCCTCTCTTTCTGTTGAGTGCATGTACCCTCTGCCAATAAAATAAAGTAAATAAAAAACTAAAAAATTTACATTAAGTTGGGAATCCTTGCTAAAAATCCAGAGAGATAGATAGGTAGATAGACATGTACTGAGATTTAGTTATCTATTAGACAACGGTGATTGTCATTAACAATATTTTTATACTTTTGGATATTATATTTTACACTTAAAACAATCATTGTTATTTATATAAGAGATAATTTCCATCATTCTAAAATTATTGACTTAGGAGCCTTGTTGAAGTGACATTTAGTATAATAATGCGAGTGCTAGTTTGTCATAATTAAGAGACTCCAAAGTGCAATAATAGCTTTACTGAAAGTGGTGACTTCTCTGTCATGAAATAATACACTGTCTTGTCATCCTGCCACCTATAGTATTGTTCTTGGCTTTATTGTCAATGCTGGATTATTGTTACATTCATGTTCCAGTTTGTGGTATGGAATAAGTGATGCACAAAATCCAGGATAGGAATTTAATAAAGCTGATCAGATGAAAGTTTTATCACTTCCTTTCATATCATATCTTTTTGGTAATAACTTAATCAAATGGCCACATCTAGCTAGCTATAAGGGAGACAGGAGAATATAGCGTGTAGCTAGGCATTTATTCTATATACAAAGGAAAAAAAGAACATCAGCTTTGAAAAACTACCTAAAACTGTCACTAATTTTTTAACATTTTACTCTAGGTCTTTCTTTAAGAAGCTGAAAACTTGACTCTCTTATTTTAACAGCCATCAGGAGAAACAAGGTCCACTGAGCAAATGCTCAACCTAAGTTTTCTCAGACATGATTGTTATGTCTAAGGTCTAGGATTAGAGGATCTTTAAAAAAGATACTTTTTGAGTGATAAATAGAGAAATAGTTAATATAGTTATTATCTGTCAATATATTCTGTTTCTTTAAAAGGTTTAAACATCTGAAGAAAGCATAAATATCCTTTATTAAGACTGTGGAAGAAGTTTTGACTTTCGTTGAGCTTCTATAAATTTTTATTTTCTTTTAAATAAAAGTTTGGTGATTCTGATTCACAGATATATGGCAAATCACAAATCAAGTGACCGTTAATAACATAATAAGTGGCTATGCACTTCAAGAGAGTCCTCAGGCCTTTCTAAACATGTGCAGAAGCATTTGGATCTTCTCACTGCCACCAACCAAATGCTTACTTCACTACAATTGGAAACCGATTTGGAAACTCGCATACAAATTTGAAAGCCAAATACTCTGCTGAAACAAATGTTTTCAACTGAAACAAATGCTTGGGGTGTTCACATGTGCCCAAACCAAATATTTTCTTGTAACAATAAATATGCTTCCAAGTTATCCATACTTTGCATCATTTATTAACTAAGCAAGACTTTATATTAGACACGACTTGATACTATCCCTTAGCTTTATCCTGCTTCATTTTGACAAAATTATGAAATATTGCTGATCATAATATGGTAACTTTGTTCTGGATTCAATATCTGAACCATAGTCATTTATACACCCCAACGCTCTCTGCCAGAATGCATAGTATAACCTCGACTTGTCCACTTAACTTTTATTTATTTAGTTTGCATCTCATTCATAAAGGTTCAAGAAAATAGAATCTGTCTGAGTTAATTCCCAGGAACACTATTAATTTTTGTGACTTTTTTTTTTTTTGAGAGAGATTTTCACTTTAGGGATCGTACATTTCTCAGAGAGACAAAGAGAGACAGAGAGGCAGAAAGCAAGAAATCACCTCCCCTAAGGGGATGGCCATGCTGCAATCCCTTCTCCTCCAATCTCCTCTCAGGACTTTGGATATGCAAACACACGTGCTCAGCATGAGTTTTAAGCTGCCAGGTCTGGAACTTGAACTGTGGTCAACCATGTGGGAGTCCAGTGATGTAACCATTACACAATCTGCTGGTCCTTATATTGTGATTTTTATTTGATATTTATCTATTCCACTGGGCTACAAGCAAACCAACGGCAGCAACTATGAGTTACCTATAAAAAGCAAACAGTTATTGAATAATAAATAGAGATTATAGGCTCGGATTCACAGGGATGACTTGAGAATTAAGTTGGTTACAACATGTAAAAGGCTTATGTCTTGCATGTGAAAAACAATGAAATTTTCCCTTAAATGAAATGTCAGTTAAGTAAAGTCAGGATTTTTTACCAGTAGAATTCATAAAATTCAGAAGGGTCCCTAAACTATAATACATTTTGGATAAATAATGAATAAATGAGAATGGTACTCCAAAATGTAGACATATTTAGAGATATTTCAACTTCATTAAAGTGCCTGAAAAAATGAGTAAATAATTTATATACACATACCCTGTCTAATTGATATAATGACCCTAGAAAGAGTATGAAAACTAAGATAGGTAGGCGACGCTTGAGATTAGGTTTAAATTTTTGGGAGTGGAAGCATTACACATATTTCTAAAATTTAGGGCCCATGGTGAAGGTCAGCCTTGGGTCTATTGTACCATTTATAGTCATTTAATTTAAATGAATTATTCTATGAATTATCTGGAATACAGTTGTTAAAAACATGAGTAAAGATCAAAATGATGTGACTGGATTTTATTACAAAAATTCCCAAGTCCTAAAGAGATAGTTAGAATATTATAATCATTCATTGATACCACTCATTAGTACACATAAAAATGCTTGAGAACAACTTTAGTTAAGAAGAACTTAATGATCAAGGTATCAAGGTATCACCAGAAGAAAGGATGATAAATAAAAAAAAAAAGAGAGAGAGAGAGAAAGAGAGAGAGAGAGAGAAGCAGAAACAGGGAAAACCAAAAAGACATAGAAAACTATATAATTAAAAATACTGCTGGACTAGCAGATGGTGTAATAATTACATCGCTGGACTCTGACGTTGTAGACCACTGTTTGAGTCCCAGACTCAGTGACTTAAAACTGAGGCCAGATGTGTACAATGTGTGCCCAAAATCCCAAAAGAATAGAAGAGAAGAGATTGTGGTATGACCATCCCCTTAGGGAGTGAGTTCTTGCTTTCTGTCTCTAAGTCTTTTTAGTGAGTGCATGTGCTTTATAGCAAAAATATCTCTAAAATAAAAAAATAAATAAATAAATACCACAGTGCTAGGAGATGGTATTGTGGTTAAGGTGCTAGACTCCCATAAGATCAATGGAAGTTCAAGTCCTAGAACTGGCAGCTTGAAAATCATGCCGGGGGTGTGTGTATGCATGCTCAAAATTGCATAAAGAGAATGTATGAGAAAAGATTACAATTTGGCTATTTCCCCTGGGGGGTGATTTTTCACGTCCTCTCTCACTGTCTCTCTCTGTCTTTCACCAGTGAGTGTGTATACCTTATGGAAAAAATTAAAAATAAAAAAAGGCAAAAACTTTGTCTCCAATGCATTATGAAATGCACAGGACACTGACAATTAGACTCACTCGTGGCATTGATTCTGCAATATGGTAGACTTTGTCCTAGCATGTTATGAGTGAAATAGTAATGGTCTGATCAGTTACTTAGTTTTATATAAAATCTGACGTTAGTTATTTTTGCTTTTTATAACCACAACTCTGAACATTGGTGTCCTTTTTGAATAGGTCATTTTGAAACTGAGCCAGAGGAATTTGTACACTTCCTTGATCACTGCTTAAGGAAATCAAAGGCCCATGCTACAGAGTTGCCCTTCGCAAGACATCAAACACGACAAAGCTGGCTGCCCCCTGCACAAACATGTGGATGCATTTGCATGACTGAAGTCATTGAGTCCGTTTCCAATGTATTCATGACAAATCAGCTTCACTTTTAAAAAAGTGATCTGACACTCTAGTCAAAATTTGTGCCAGTTTAAATAGATAGCTCTTAATTCCATTTTTTAGATCTCAAGGGTATAGTTTTTAACATTTCTTTTTATCTAAAGAGCTCTAAGTATTCTTATTCCTTCCTCTCTTATTTTTCATAATACATATGCCAGTATGCTTTATGTTAATACTTGTTTTATTTGAAATATTGCTCTAGATTTTCGTTCTTTTAAGATCTGCTGAAAGGGCAAATATATAAAATATGTTCTATGGGAAATTTTTAATCTGTGCTTTGCATAAACTTATTCATAACCTGATTATTCAATATTGAAATTGTTATTATTTTGCCAATATTACTTCATAGGAATATCTCAAAAATTCAATTTTTCAGGTTTTTTGTTACAGAATTTTATAGTCACAATAGTTAAAATATTGGTTAAGAAGTATTAGAGAAAATTATTTACACTTTCATTCATTCAAAAAAGAGTGTGTTTTGGGGCCAGCCAAGTGGCATGGTGATTAAGGTGGCTGGAGCTCACATGGCCAATGTGCAGCTCAAGTCCTGAACCAGTGGCTTGAAAAACATGCTGAGCACTTGTGTGCATGCCCAAAATCCTAACAGAAGAATGGAGGAGAAGGGATTGTCACATGACCACTGAAGGGAAATTTTGCACTTACTTTCTCTCTCCAGCAAACACATGGCCCTATAGCAAAAAACAAAAAAACAACAGCAACGAAAAAGAAAACAGTGCAAGTGCATTTCCACCTACAGATGTATATGTGCATATGTACGGTACAGAATAAAAGTATAATAAATGAAGTTTTGGAAATAAAGATAAAATAAATGCTAGAAAACCATGTGAATTAAAGATAAATATAAAAAATCTTTATGATAAGTTTTTATTTGATTGCCAAAGTAGGGCTACGTTCTATGAGGCTCTAAAGCCAGAAGAAATAAGAAAAAAATCTAATGGTTGCAGTTGTCAGAGAAGCACCCAGGTTCACAACATTAATTCATGGGACAATTAGGAATTAATTCTTTCTTAAATTTTTTTTTTCATGTCCTGGGTCCAGGACTCAAGCCGTGTTTCACTCTGTGGAAATCCAGCACCATAAACACCTTTTTTTTAAACACCTGGCCTCCTCTAATTTTTTTTATTTCTCTTTTAAAAACTAAATGACGAGAAAAATTTCTTTCATCAATCTTGGTAAGAGTCCACTGTATGAGAGAACAACACATTATTTAGTGAAGGTTGCCTTCAAGAACATCTTTTTTTTTTTTTTTGGTAGAGGTTTTTTTTTTTTTTTTTTCTTTTTTCGGAGAGGTTTTTGCTATAGGGTGTGTGTGCTTGCCAGACAGACAAACGGAGACAGAGAGACAGAAAGCGAGAAATCACCCGCCAGAGGGGATGGTCATGCCGCAATCCCTTCTCCTCCATTCTCCTCTCGGGATCTTGGGCACGCATGCACACGCGCCTGGCGTGAGTTTAAGCCACCAGGTCCAGGACTCGAATCGGATCGACTATGTGGGAGTCCAGCGACATAGCTATTACACTAACTGCTGGTCCCTTTTGTAGAGGTTTTGCCATAGGGCGCATGCACTCGCCAGACAGACAGACAGAAAGTGAGAAATCACCCCCCACGGGGGATGGCCACCCCGCAATCCCTTCTCCTCTTGGGATCTTAGGCACGCATGCACACGCGCCCAGTGTGAGTTTCAAGCCACCAGGTCTGGGACTCAAACTGCGGTCGACTACATGGGAGTCCAGTGACATAGCCATTACGCCAACTGCTGGTTCTCCTTCAAGAACATCTTGACTTAGTATTTCAGGACATCTTCCTAACTTGTAGGAAAGTAATTGCACAGTTTCAATTCCCATGTCAGAAAGAGAAGGCTAGAATTTTTCTACCACGTTGCTGAAATATAAATGCTCTGATCAGACTAGAGTTATGACAGCCACAACTGAAATTTTATATATTAGAGTGTTAAATTGATACTTTTGCTATTTTTTATTTCATTTTATTTTTTAAGTTTCTGCCATATAGTATGTGTGCTTGCCAAAAATAGACATAGAGAGACAGAGAGAGGGAAATTGAGAAATTATACCCCTGAAGCAGATGACCATGCTGCAATCCCTTCTCCTCTGTTCTCCTTTTGGGATTTTAGCCACACATGTACACATACATGCCTGGTGTGATTTTCAAGCTGCCAGGGCTGTGGCTCAAACTGTGGTGGGCCATGTGGGAGTCTAGTGCCTTAACCACCATGCTACCTGTTAGCCCTGTTTTTGATTCCTAAGAAATTGGTTTTCACAGAAGTCACAAAGATATTTATTTGTCTTCACTAACCTTTAAAACTTACATTGCTTTTCTCTCACATTAAAGTTTTTAGTCCACCTGAAATGACTTTTTGTGTATAGTACAAGATAGGGTTCCAGGTTCACTTACATCCATATAGAGAACCAATCATAACAGCACTGTTTATTTAAAAACTCACTAATTCACACAGAACCACAAGCCAGCTTTGTCTAAAATCAAAAGTCCACATATGCGTAGATTATTTCTGGGTTTCTATTTTACTGGTAATTTTTTTTTTTAAGTTTGCAGACCAATACCATTGACTTGTTTATCATAGGTCAGTAATAATTTATGATATAGGACAATTCCCTTGCCCTTATTCTTCACAGACATGTCTTAGAGAATTCTAATATTTCCTCTTTATGTAAACTTTAGAATTATCTTGACAAGATCCACAAAATTAATTGTAGGAAATGTGATCTAAGGAGTATCTAATCTATTAAGCGGTTTGGGGAACACTGACATTTACAGGCAATAGAATCGTCTCATATATGAACCTGGCACATGTCTTCATTCATTTAGGTTTTTTTTTTTTTAGTTTCTTCCAATGAAGCAATTTAATTTTCTTCAGAAATAACATGCTTGTAACTTTTAGGTATCTTATTTCTGAAGTAGTTATCAATGGCATTCTTTTAAAATTATGTGGCCTGGGACCAGCAGGTGGCGTGGTGGTTAAGGCGCTGGACACTCCCACATGGTCAACCACGGTTTGAGTCCGAGACCTGGTGGCTTGCTTTCTCACTTTCTCTCTCTCTTGCTTTCTATGTCTCTCTCTGGCCAAATTAAAACAAATGAATGAATAAATAAAGTTAAATAATTCTTTTTAAAAAAATAAATAAATAAAATTATGTGGCCTGTCAGGATTTTTTTAATGTTAATGCTGTTGTATAATACAATTGAGTTTTATAATATAATTTTAAATATGATAAACAATATAATGTTTAATATAAATATGTTTATTGATATGATTTTGGCTTTTTTCCTATGCATGTAATTATGCTATCTATGAATAATTATATCTCCAAACCTTTTGTATATAAATGTAAGAGAAAAACAAAAGCTGAAACCCTGTTTCTCTCATTCTGCATCCTTGACCTTGCTACTACAACAAAATAATGTTCTCTTAAGCATGAATATATAAAATATCTAACTTCTAAAGTGCTATTTCTAAGAATAGGTTTTTTTTTTTGAGAGGTTTTTGCTACTGGGTGCATGCGCTCTCCAGACAGAGAGAGATAGAGAGACAGAAAGTGAGAAATCACTCCCCAGGGGCAATGGTCACACTGCAATCCCTTCTCCTCCATTCTCCTCTCGCACACGCGCCCGGCGTGAGTTTAAGCCACCGGGTCCAAGACATGAAACGTGGTCAACTACATGGGAGTTCAGCGACATAGCCATTACGCTAACTGCTGGTCCCTAAGAATAGGTTTTTTAAAAAATAAAACTAGCATACTACAAAATCAAATTGTGTCACTAATTCTTAGTAAGCTCTCTAAGATAAAATGTAGTCTAGCTAGACTTACTTTACAATTTAGTTATACATTGAAATAATTGTACAGTAACTATATTAGGTCTTTTTTTTTCCTTCACCCCTTTTATGACAGTTAATTTTAACATAATTCCCAGGATTAGAAGGGGAAGAAAAGATGCTTTCATGATGCCTTACCTTTTTCCGAGAACATATGTACCCACTGTGTCAATTGATCTTCAAAACGATTTTGTGAGTTGAGATGTTCCATTATTTCTCAGGTTAATGATTGTGTGAATTTTATTTTAAAAAATAGAAAAAAGGAAGTTGAAATCCACATCAAATTAACTTATATTTATTTCATGTTAAGCATGTAATATCACATGGTGATTAAAATTATAACAGGTATTTATTTAAAAAATAAAGATATTATTAGTGAAACACCAACAGCAGCAGAAACATGATTCCTTATTATGCCCCATATCACACTCTCCATGACTGAATCATTTCAGAAATATTAGACCTTAGATAGTTATACAAGTTAAAATTTTAAACTTTAATTAATAATTTGCTAATTTCTCTTCTAAATATCTATGTATATATATATATATATATATATATATATATATGAGAATTATTTGTGTGTCCTTGTATAGTATGTAGTCTTCAAATGTTTTACACACACACACACACACACACACACACACACAGAGGCTATATTTACTGATCCTTCATGGGAGATAAGCTTTGAAGAGATATATTTGTTGATCTCATAGCTATCTTTTGTTAGCCTAATTTCTTACAATATATAAGTAAAACTATATTTACAAATGCATAACAAGAAATATGCTCCAAAAAAGCTGTTTAGCGTTGATTTGTTCATAGTTCTTACCTCTATCTTTGCAACAAATAGCAACGTTGGGGCACCACGGGCTATCCTTAGAAAACATACAACTAAACAACTCACAGAACAATTAATCTTATGTCCTTAGTTTTTAAAAAGTATTTATTTTTATATTCTTAGTGACCTAACTTCTATAGGTCACTTTTTGCCTTTTATGTGATGATCCGTCCAGTGCACATATTATTTCCTTGTAATAGATCCTGTGCAGCTGAAAGTCAGCAACCTGAGTGCTGCATGTGGTGGCAAGTCCACCAAGTCCTTCAGACAGAAGGAGAGGAGAATTAAGATATTGCATTTAGGCATGTGTATTAACTCACCATCAAACATGGAAAAAGTAATGAGTGTAACCCTCACAATGGTGGAGGATAGGGAGCTTTTAAATAGGGAGTTTAATCTCCTTTAGAGCAAAGTCACACTCTCTGTTGCCCTAGGTTTTTGGCAAGATTCCCAGAAGCTGCAGTCATTCATGAGCCACACACTCTGTTCTTTGTAAAATTGCATTGGGATCTTCACGCAGTGCAACCAATGCTCTCGTTTTGGCCGCTTCATCTGTAAAAAATCCCCTCACACATGTATATACACGTGTGTGGCACTTAACTCAGCCACCACTGAAGAATGGAGCACTACTGGGATTTGAACCTATAGTTGCAGCAAGTCCAAGTATTTCAAACCTTATGTGTGGAGTAAAAACCATTCCTTCTGGCTGATTATTCTGGAAGTGAAATGTAGTTCATGTTAAGCAAGCTTGGAAAATTCCCAAATCACATAAGCATGCTTAGAAAGGATTGTTCTTTTCTTCATGGAAATGCTGAAGTCACCGCTTTCTTCCATGTTGGTCCATTTTGACTTTTGTAATGTACTTAATGTTCTTATTCATACTAAATTTCATGTAATTTGAATAAGATTTTTTGTAAGTGAGATATGCTAAATCGGACTACAAAATATTATACATAATGTAAGTTTACTTATATAAACTCTACAGTTATAAAATATTAGCTGAACACTACATTTTAAGATAAGGGATAATCTCTTTTACTACTTACTGTTAGTTTAACAAAATAGGGTTGGAGATTGTATCTTGAGTGGGTACACTTAAAATGGCTATATTTCTTCATGCAATATTTTTCATAGGTATGAAAATTTGATTTTTACATTCATTGAGATTGTCAGTTTCAATATTTACAGCTGCCACATATTTTTGTTCATTTAAGACATTTTCAAAGATCAAATTTATATACATTTTCTAGTTTGAGAATGCATAGGTAAGAATCCCAATAGTCTAGATTCCAGTTATATGCAAGTTCTTAAGCATATACATATGTATATAAATAGAGATATAAATTGTCCCCAGCAGAGTCAAGTTAGTATTTTCTGTGGATTTTATTATTGGCTATAAAGGTAGATAGATGATAGACAGATAAATCTGTCATTAAACAGAAAATACAGAATAAATTTGGCATCTGCCAATCCCAATAGGAAAAGATACACCTGATGTCTATCCTACCTATTTGTAACACAAAACATTGCTCATAATTTAACTGGAATTCAGGTTCATTTTAAACTTACATAAAAAATATGTCAAGCAATTAGTCTATTTCAGTTATGGAAATCACATGATCTTTAGAAAGCAGTAACTGGCAATCTTGAGACAACCCTTCAGAGCTCCAGGTTTGCATGCAGGAAAGTCAGATAACCTGTAAAACTGCTGTCTTTGCATGCTCAGTGGTTGTTTTGTTAAGCTCACACAAGTGATTACAGGTTTTTTGTTAAAAAGACATTTTATTTAATATCTCATGAGATAATTCCTTAGGTCATTTTCTCCCCTAAGGCCAAATGTGCTTTTGCACAACTGATTTTATTAATTCTAACATTTTGGAGAGTAAAGCAAAAACATGGTCGAGCGAAGGCAGGTCATGCTCCGTATATTTGACAGATGGAGAAACTGAGGAACTCAGAAGATTAAGTGACTTGCAGATAAAAGGTGGCGTCTGATTCTGTGGCTGAAGGGTATGATCTCTTCTCAGGCAATAACTCATTTCAGTTTAAATAAGAAAGCAAAATGTAAATAAAATTCAAATAGAAACAGCAAGTTCTCATATCTAGTCTTTATTTTATTGATTTTTGTATATTACTTAGCTTCCTTTGCATTTTATGTATTTAACTACAGATGACTTGCTTTATCCGAGATTAATATATATTTTGCTGACTGAACACATCGAAAAACCAAAGTGAGTTAAGTCTGTCTGTGTGGCCTGACTCAATTGTCCTCAGCAGAGACAAGTTACTATTTTCTATGGATTTTATGAGTAGCTATGAGGCAATAAATTAAAATACACAGAAAGAGATGAAGAGTTTCTATTTAGAGATTTCAATTTTTTGTAAGCACAAAAAGGTGAAAGATTTTATTAAATTAAAAAACAATTCTATAAATATATTAAAGTACCTATATGCTTCATCAATATTTGTAACTAAGAAACAGTGAACTGGAAAATATAGAATGCTGAATATGTACCAAAAGCATGCCAATATAAACAGAAAAAGATTTTAGCACTATTTAAGATCCTACACATATAATAAAACAAATAGTAATCTAGAATATGGTTCATCATGTCTAATTACACAGATATTTGACAAATTTATTTCAACAAAAATTTTCAAATTAAGGACAAAAATGCAAAAATAGCTCTTACTTATAGTTAAATAAATAAAAAAACTTATATTCTAAATTTACAAAAATGTAACTTCAAAACAAAATATAATTTCTGTATTTTAGTAAAAACAAAACAACATAGAAGTAGCCATCACCATTTATAGAAATCTTTCACTTTCTACTTTTCATTGAGGTATAAGTTAAGTATTTTCATAGCCAACATATTAGTAATGTCATTTTAAATAAGAATATTAGTTCATACATCTTTTTCAATTGATATTTTCTTTTTAACTTGTCTCATAATGTTTTATATTTGTTTTCTTGAAATAAATTTATCAACCATTTAAATCTCTTAAGCCATTTAAAATGAGATGTTATTAAATGAGTGTATTTGTTAGTCTAAGCTAATTTAATATGCATTTTTATAGTCTATGTATAAATGAAAATGTTTACTGTAAAGAAGAGGACTCATAGCATTAATTTTACTTTTAAAATTGTTGCAACATAACTCAGCTTCCTTAAGTGGAATTCTAGAGACATCTAAACTGAATTAGAACTTTCTTTTAAAGTTACACTTACATTATATATTTAAAAGATTACTTTGTTGTGCTCATCATTTGCCAGACATATTGTTGCAAGTTAATAGAATAATAACCATATTTAACAGTAACTGAATTACTTAAAATTCCAAAATTTCTATTAAAACAGAAAAATTATTAACAATGATATTAAATTTTGCATTTGTTAAAATATATTTGGCATAATTTAGTATAAAGATAGAAAAATTGTGACTGATATGAGATTAAAAGAAGAAAATTATGATTAAAAGATGAAAAAGACCTAGAATAAGAGATTAAATTTGGAATAATCTCTTAAATAAAAGAGACATTATTAGAAGCTAAATGTGTAATGAGATCTGTATGGAACAATTGGAAATAAAGTAAAACATATTATTACAAAAATAAATTCTTGCTCAAAGGTAGTTGCTAAAGAGGGTATTGGCAATATAGAGAAAAGAAACCTGAAAGAACAGCTCCAATTGTCTTCTCTATTCAGACATTTAGAAAGTTTTGACATTGAAAAATTCACATTTAAAAAATAGAAGTGAACCTCAGTGCACATAAAAAAAAAATTTGTAGAGATTTCAATTTATTAGACTGTATGATCAGGCATTTCAATTTTTTTTAAATATATGATGCAAAGAAACAGATATCTAAAAATTTTTATGTCAACTTGCATTGTACACAGACCATCATCAGTTTTATATTCATCTCCCATGTGTGCCAGGCCTCACTGAAGACAACCAGGGCTTGAATCAGAGAGATTTCCAGAGATTCTTGAAACAAAGCGAAGGAGAAAAGCTCAAAGCTTTTGCAGAAAACGTGACATGTGCCTGAAGTTAATGACCTCACTCCCTGTGTAGCTATAAATGATGACAACAATAACAAAAAGAACGTGTCTATTACAATGTCATGCTTTTTCTTCGGGAAAAAATTGCAATTTAAAATGAACTTTTATTTTAGAAACTTCTCCCCCTCTTTTAAAAAAGACTCTAAGCCTTGGAGACGTTCACTGGAAATGAAAGAGACGTGCGCTCTCATCTTCGTTATTTCCTAAGACAGTTTTATTTTCTTTCTGTTTTTCTTTCTTTTACTGTGTGATTTCAATGCAGGTTAATCAACAAACAAAAAAATTTAACAGCTTGACGAGTGCTAATTAGAACCAATTATAATTTCATTGACCTGCCATGGCTCAGCTCACTATATCCTGGTGGAAAAAAAAGTATATGAAGAAGACCATTTTGCTTTATATGCATGTCTGGCTTTATGCACATGTCTAATTGAGAAAGCTTAATATTCAACACATGTGGATGAAATAATCAATTAACTAGCAGTCAGTCCACAGATGACAATAACTTTTGTAATTTCCAGTTAATACAAGTATTTTAAAAATTCAATCATATTTTAAAATGAACTATTTAGGACATCTAATGACTGGTTATTTAACTGGTATGCAAAATTAGTTTTCATGTAAATAAATGAGTAGAAAATTTTCTATGTAGTTTGTTCATCTTGACATCATAGAGAAGACTAAGCTAGTAATGAAGATGAAAGTTTCTTTGTATCAATATAGTTCTTAAGGAAAGCAGTTCAATCTTAATGTAACCTACACTAGTTAACAAAAGATATTTTGTGAGCTCTGGTTAGAAATGTAATACAGTAACCTAGAATTACCTTACCTCTAAGTTTAGCAACTACCACTTTCACACTATGCTGCACAGTTTAAAAAGTTGTCTACTCCCACCTAGTGGTCGTAGTGTTAAATTATCTTTTTGAAAATTAACAGCGTGAATGGTCCGTATTAAGGCAAATGGAACTGCTGTTTTATTGTTAGAATTAAATAATTAATGCAGTTAACAACATCTGCATAGATTAAGTAATTCAGGCTCATGGGTTTTGTTGATAGCAGTAATTTTAAAAGCAGCATAAAATGGTTTCAGTCTGATTTATGGAGCGTAGCTCATGCTGCCAGAGCTGCATGGAGCTCATTGACTGAAAAACTCCCAGGATCACTCAAGAGAATTGCCACAGTTCTATAGTCAACAATTTCTTATGAATATTTTATAAAAATGTCTATGTATAAAAAGAAAGAAAGTTCAAGCAATGAAGTCCTCTGTGTACAGCTGAACTCCAGAATATAAAAATAGATGATTGATCTCTTGAAGTCTTTGTTAAAAAAAAAATTAAGATTGTCAATTTTCAAATAAGAAAGACTTTAAAAAATTTTTACAACATAATCTATTTTTGTATGAAAACACAGATTAGGAGAACACTTGTTTTATTAGTGATACCTGCTTTCTCCAAAACAAAAAAGTAAAAAATGAAAACAAAAAGGAAATTGCATTTTATATTTCATCAAAACAAAGTATTTTTTGTTTTCAGTTTTTGTTTGTTCTTATATATGAGGCTAACGTTGGGTGGCTTGGTGCAGGTATAATGTAGTATAGTCACACATGTTGGATTAATTGGGACCAGGTAGGTTTCAGCCGTCTGCAATTCTGATGACAGTAAAAGACAACTCAAGAATTATTCATTGGCAGAGAAATGGGGCTTTGATGGCTTTACACACTGCGGGAAAATTACTTCATTTCAACTGATAGATCAAATATGCATGGTATCTATGCAGTTTCTAAATGAGAGTCGCTCACTGTGTTCTAGTGAGTAGAGATGTGACAACTGTGAGCTGGTATCCAGCAGACACATCTTACTCCCTAACATCGATTCAGCATCGATATACAAATGCTGGAACGGGTGTCCTACACTAATCTAGGATTTGTGTCTCCACTTAGACAGAGAAGAGAAACATGCATCACAACTCCAGGCAAGGAATGGTTGAATCATAACACAGTGCCTGGATTCTGAGAAAAGAAACCACGGCAATTGGGAAAGCTTCCTGGAGTGGTCGTGTTTGATCAGAGACTGAAAGAATGAATGTGATTTGTGTTATGAAGCAAGAGCATAATGACGTCAACAGAAACAAAGATATAAACTTAGGGCATATTAGATATGTATGAGGGAGAGCTAGCCGATTTTTCCTTCAGAGAGGAGAAAAGATCATGCCAAAAGACAATGGGAAAATGAGTTAGCAAAGTCATTTGAGCCAGACGGATCCTGAGTACATTGTCATGTAAGAAAGCTGAGAAGACTGAAGTTGGTTCAATGAATGTTCCCTGCTGGTGTAAAACTTAAGTAGGAGAAAAATGTAATATACAAACCCTTGCAAGATGACTAGAAAGAAAAATAAATTAGTACATGCTTATTCACGTATGACTTGTAAATAAGAGAGCTGTGCTAGTGGTTAATTGATCAGGATAAATCGAAACCGCATATTATGGAATTTGCTTACTGATTATTCATATACACATCAAATATCTTTTAGTACCTCCTATGTGTGAGGGACAGATAAGAGTATTCCCATAGAATTTACAGTTACACACCATATTAAATGGTTTCTTGTGTTGGAAAACCTAATGTGTGTTAACAGTAACAGGTTATATGGAAATACACATTGTAAAATAAATAAACATGTATTCTAGAAGTTCAGGGTCTAAATACAAATACCAATACAGATTTCTCATATAGAATTTAAGTAATTATTTTTTAACTTATATATAATTTCAGTAATTGCTTTTCTTTGCTCTAGTTTGAATTGCTTGCCTTTCAAATAGAACCACTACAAATAACAAGTAAAGGTAGAATCAAATAATCGAAAGAACGGATTCATACTTGTAGTGAAAAATGTTATGATTTAAGCAAATAAACACATTTATTATATATAAATACACTATTTCAAATAAAGTTAGAAGTTTTAAAATGGGAGCTACTCCTAATTTTTTGTATATTTCATAATCCTATTTTCACATTCTAAAATAATTCACATTCTAGGCAGATTATTAAGAACCAGAAAAAATAACAGCCCTTATACAAATCTCTTCTACAAACATATTTTTGTAAAAAAAAAATGTTAAGTGAGTTTCACTAGGATAACATTTTAAATTCTTTTGACTGAGTGATCTTACTAAGCTCTAAAAGTCATGTTTTCTTTTGCTGATCATTAGAAAGATACAGGATGATTCAATGACTTGCATGTGCTTTTATCAAGCTGCATCAAGCCTGAAATCAACTCCACCAAACAAAAATATAGTTTTTATTATCTTGTTTTCTTATGACAAAAATAAAGCATATGACTTCAGATCGAGAGAATAAAAAGGCAAGTTTGCATGCAACAGACAGATGAGTCAGAGGACTGAGGTCCTGCACAGAGAATCATTTTGAGTGACATTTTATCTAGATTTTTTTTTTTTGAACCCCATGTTCAACCTCCATTCCCCTTTTTTAATATTGTAACAAGGAACAAAGGCGATCAAGATGAAAAGTAATATAGTCATTAAGTAGTAATTGGTAGAAGAGGATTTGGGGTTAAAATTAATAAAACCAGCATGATGTACATTAAGACTGTATAAATATTTAAGGAACTACAGTCTGCTTGGAGATGTAAACTGATTAGCAAAACTACTTAATCTAAAAATGCAAATGTTTCAGGTAGATAAAATAAACAGAGACTCCTTGCTGGAAATGTGATCAGTTTTCATTCTGGGAGTGCTTCATTTCTTGAAATTGTAATCATCAAAATAAAGTGTGTTTGATGTTTTGTGTAAAAGGTTTCTGTTGCATTTAATGCAAAGCAGGAACTGGAATCACAAATAAAATCATTGCAGATGTTTTTATTTTTTTCTTTTCTTGTCCAGTTGTGTACTATAGATCCAATTCTAGCCCATCACAAAGAAATTAAAGGGAAACTATGATAAAAGAAATCAAAGACTCACCCTTCAGAATTTTCTTTGCTGGTAAAATAGATATGTAAAAAATTGTCTACAGCAGGGGAAGTATTTAAAGGTAAAATATTCATTCTTCATTTACATCATTTCAAATGATACAAAGTCAATTCAATTTAAAGTAATCAATGAAGATTTAAATAAAAATAGTTCTAAATAACTACTTAATTCATTTCTTTCTCTAAAAATATCTACTATTGGAATTAGGTTGCTATAAACCTTAGTAACTAATAAGCATAAACAGATCATTTAAAAACAGAACTATTAACTGAATATAGGCATGCTCATTATTTGGGATAACAAATATCATCTAGTAAATTCCTGATAACTTTTAAATTTCAGCTGAACCCTTTTCCACCACACAGTCTTGAAACTGACAGCATTTAGAATGAACCCTATACTGCAGATTATATTCACATGACATCAAAATATTCATGCGCAGAGGGCCACTTCTAAAACTAAATGTTCATTATGGAAATGTCTCATTGTTTCAGCAATTTCATCATTATCTCTCACAATTAGTTAACATCAGGTGTACTGTTAACTAGGAGATATCTGTCTTATATCAGAATTTCTTAACAAAGACCTGTGTTATAGTCTGTTATGCTGACTCCTAGGAAAACACTAGCACTTGCCAGTAGATCTTAGCTATACAGAAACACAAGGCCAGTACATTCAAGTCCCTGTTTGCAATGTTAAATTTGTATTTGTAGAAACACCAAATAAATGTTTGAACAGAAATAAAAAGAATGACTTCGTAGCCAACAATGCTTACTGAATAAATACAATTTTTTTTTTCTCCCATTGAGAGAACACCAGGGAGAAAAGCTCATAAATGGAGGCTGTAGTCAGAAGACTTTGTATCTGATTGATATTAGGTACTATGTGGGTCAGTGAACAAGCTAAGACAATGATCCATCAAGAATACCTTGTCCCAAATATGTCAAATATTTAAGGTCTGTTTTTCTTGTTCATGTTTTCCACTTCTTTTCCCTGCCCTAGTTTTATTGCTTACTTAAAAAAAAAAAAAAAGTACTATTATTCTATAGCATTACATTTAGCTCTTGGCAATATCCACTATTAGACTATTTCCTCTACATTTTCTGATTTCTCAACATAACATTCAAAATCCTTATAGTTAATATAAATAAAGGGTTCTGAAGCTTTTGCAAAATAAATCATACTGTTGATTTTTAGAGAGAAATTTATACAAAGAATTATTAAAGTATTTTAGTTTTTGAATTCTAAATTGCGCTTCAAAGTATCATACATATACTGATAAACAAAAATGTAGTTGGAAGAACATATTACTTTATCTATATCTAGGCTAAGATATGCATCAATTTAAGAATAATAACATGCATTTTCCTTCTGTATTTTGCTTGTTAATAGAGCAATAGATCTTTGCTGAGCATAAAGACATTTTCTCACGTATTTACCACTTTGCCCAGCACAGATAATGTTCATTAGATCATACAAACATGAAAAGTTATGTAATTATGTTATAGAGAGAATCTCTGTCAATTACCACTCAGCTTAAGGAGCCAAATTCTATCTATCAATATCCAGTAAATAGCAGGAAGACTAATCCTACATTTTACACACAAAAGCTAATTCAGAAAGTCATGATCATTTCTAGCATCCTGAAAGAAAGTTTGTCCCAGCAAGTTGCATAAAGCAAATTAACTTTCTCCAGTTATAACATATGAAACCATATGTAGGTTCTAGTTCTACTTCACTAATGTTTGCTTCAATGAAAACACTGCAATAAAAATTTCCTGTCTACATGATAGTAATAGGAATACCTCCCTGTAACTTTTTACTGTAATACTTACAACCGTTGTTCTTGATTTATACCAGCTCAACTTTACCAAGTCAGATACCTTAAAAAATTCTAAAACATATACAGTAAGGTTTAAAAGCAATAATTTGATAGAGCAAATGTATCACTTTGGACCAGTCATCTCTCTCTGATGCAAAGAGAAATGATTATCCAGCTAACTCATTCAGTAATTTCACTTACATGATGTGCATAACTTTTTTTTTTTTTCATTAATAGTTAGAGGAATCTTTGGTCTTCTTTTGGCAGAGAAAGACAGTAAAGTATAATTCAATAAGAGGTGTATATTCTGCCCTGCTGCCTTACCATTAGGTCTATGTGTCCTGCATAACAAGACAACCTTTCTTTGTCATGCATTTCCTCTCCTCACCCATGCATAATCTGTCACCAATCCCCTCCAAGAAGTCCCAACCATTATTCTTTTTTGAAACTCATAATGCTATAAACATTTCCACTATCTGGCTCTTTCTACCTATACACAAAGTCAAAACAAATTTTCTCCTGTTTGATATATATATATATATAATTCATTTACCATAGACATAAAATTCAACCGTAGACAACAATTAAAGTCATATATATTGTCTACCATCATCACATTTTGTGTTGTAAAGCAATTACTACTTCTGTAATAATAACAATTAGACTTGCGCTTTATTGAGCATTCACTATGTGATCCTCACAAAAATAGAAACATTCTCCTCACCTAATATGCCCAAGGTTAGACTGTAATAAGACACAGTTCATAAACCTGTCATTTTTACCCCCTTTGTTTAGTTGCTCAAATTAAGACTCACAGGCAAAGGCACAGTCATTTTGTGATCTGCTCAAATTAACATATCATGTATACTTTTTAATATTTGTGCCAAATAATAGCACTAATTATGGTTAAGGATTTCCTGCTTAATTATGGTTAAGGATTTTACTGCTTTTGAATAACAATGATTTCACTGATATTTTCATATGAAAGAATATTATAATTGTTTATCCCTTGCTGTTTATACTGAGGCCACATAAGCCCTGAGAGATTCCAAGAGAGATAAAATATATGAACAAAACATTTTTTGCCTTCATTGCCAAGCATATGGAGAAGAACGAAAATAGGTAAAGGATAGTAAGAATTTTCTAGTTAAGGATCTGGCCTGTGGACAACTAAACTGATGTGACAGCAAGAAACACCACATCACAGATTATTTCTTCAATATCAATATAAAATATATTTAAGACATAAAACTGTAAAGGCAACAAATAAAAAATCCACCACACAAATGTAGGAGTTAGATCTTAAGAGAAAACAATAATGTGATTATTATTTACAAACAGTTTACATCTTTCACAGTATAAAGTTCATAGATTTTCTATAAATTTTATATATTAGCATTAAATGGTTTATGCATATATGATTATACTTAGTGTACATAAGAAAAATTAAAAATAATGTAATTGCAAACTGAAACTGGTAAAAAGATGGGGGAAATTAAGGTTTTGTTAGCCTTTCATAACAGAAAGCCCAATGATACTATGCAAAGTTAATAAATAAGAAAATATATCTTAATATATATAAGTTAAAATGGTTAGCAACAAAAAGTCTACACTAACATCTAACTTTGATTAAAGCTTAGGACTGTGCAACATAAGCTACAAGATTTGATATTAAGTAAAAGTAGCCTTTCTCTCAACAATGGAGAGGAAAAAGAAACACTAGGTACTAGATGTTTTTGACACATTTGAGAGAATTATCAGTGCATCAACAGAGATGACTCAAGAAAATACAAAGGGCAAGGAAGTTACTTTATTGGATATTCTTCTTTCAATTCACATGAGAAAAAAGTAAAATAGGAAGTCATTTTTTAGAAGTAAATTGTATGTCATTTTGCTCCATTAAAAAAAGAAATAATTACGTGTGTGTGTGTGTGTGTGTGTGTGTGTGTGTGTTTGTGTGTGCATAGTGACTTTCAACCATATATGGCCTCTCCCAGTAATGATGAGGTGGCAGTAGTTCTGCGGCACCCTTGAGGGCATGAAAGGAAGGAAAATAATAAGCCTCTGAGAGTCTATATCCCTTTAGCAGTATTTGAATCTAATATAATAGAAAATGAAGCTAAAGCCAGAGACAGACACAGGATATACTATCAATATGCAGGAAGATGGAATGAAGTCTAGTTTCCTAGTGACACGATTAAGAAAAATAACAATATTTGATGTAGAAACAATTAAACATAGAATGTATAATAATAATTATAATAGCTATCAATTTGACCACTCTATTACTAGACTATATTTCTGTATTTCCTATGAATGATGAAATTGGCAAAATGATTTCACGGTTGTGCCTCCAATGTCATGTCATTTGAGAATATGGTCAGAAAACATTTCTATCACATCTTCTACTGACATACCAGCAATACTATCAGACTATGCAAACAGGAGGATGCTGTATGAAACCTGACACTGACTCTCAATAAGCCTGGGCAAGTTTCGGAGTTCTGTGTTTGTGTCTCCTCATCTGTAAACTGCATAGTCTGACATCATTTCTTTATAGACATCAAATGAGATAATATATTGTAACTGTCTAGTACTGCCCATGGAATAAAGTTAGGTCATAAACCGCAATAGCAAAAGAATAATAAAGGGGGAAAAAAGACTGGGGTGTTACCATTCAGCAGCACAATGACAATGCAACATTCTGGAGTCCCATGGAAACGGTCCAATTTTGTTCCCAAGGTCACCTCTGTGGCAGTGATCCTGGCTAATTGAGGCTAGGGCTGAATTGTGGTATGGGGATCCTTTGGGGGTAGCTCCACCCTCTTTTTCATAAAAAAAAATAGGCTTAAAAATAATATTGAATATATACATACATATATATATATATATATATATATATATATATATACACACACACACACACACACACACACACACAATATAATTTTAACTCTACTTCCAGAAGTCATTTTTAAAAAATTTGCTAGAGGTCACATGGGCTCACCAGAGAGAGACAGAGAAAGAGAGAGAGAGACAGAGAGAGACAGAACAAATGAGAAAGCATTCCCCAAGGAGAATGATCACACCATAAATGCTTCTCCATTTTTCCTTTCAGGATTTTGAGCACACACACACACACACACACACACACACACAGAGTGTGTTTTTAAAACCATCAGGTGTGGGATTTGAATTGCACAGTTAGCCACCTCAGAAAGTTACCTCAAATGCAGAACCAAATTTTGATTTAAACCCAGCCACCTTTACCACTATGTTATCAGTTGGTTTATTATTCCATTCTTTAAAATTTTGTTTTATGAAGTGACATTCAAGCCTTTCAGATGTACATGAGTTACTTCAAATTACAATAATCAACATGTAGAATATTTCAGCACTCCCAAAAGCCCTCTTGTTCTACTTCGAGGTCAATTTCTCTTCCCACCACAACCCTTTTGCAATCACTAATCCAGTGTCTGTTTTTATTGATTTGCCTTCTCCCATTTTAAAGGTGAGAATATCCACTTTCCGGTTAGAAGTTAGCTCATGTTAGTTCATGGCTGGTGAGTGGCAGAGTTCTCATTCACTTTCACAGCTCTAGGGTAGAAACCCTTCTTCCTGGCTATTCTATCTTTCTAGCTCTTCGCCGTGCAATGTTCATCACTGATTCATTTACAGTCTTAAAAAAAAAATAAAAAAAAATAACCTCCTTAACTATGTTTGTTTTATTTTTTAAAATAACCTAGTAAGAAGTACGAAACAGACCATCAAGTGGTGTGATGGTTATGGTGCTGGATGCTCACATGGCCTACCACGATTCAAGTCTAGACGCAGCGACTTGAAAATCATGTTGGGCTCATGTGCATGCATACCTAAAATCCTGAGAAAAGAATAGAGAAGGGAAAGTGGTGTAGCCATCCTCCTGGGGCTGGTTTTTTACTTTCTTTCTCTCTGTTTCTCTTGGGCCAACATTCAAGCCCTATGGCTAATACCAAATAAGAAAGAAGTAGTAGGAAGCTATCTCATAATACTTTGAGGGAAATTAAGGTATACTTCTTAAGTATGGATGTAACTCCATTGCAGATTGTTAAGCTACAAGAAGTAAAGAAATCCATAAAGTGAGCACCACAATGTGGTAGGATCTTTTTTGAGATGTTAATTTGTGTTTCCCTCTGTACTTGCCCTTTATCTTTGTTCAAAGCAAGAATAATCTAAGAAGACTCTTTGAAATTTTATGCCTCAAGATATTTTGCAGGAAGAATTGTAGAAATTGAAGAATTTTAAAACTGGAGACTTGGAAGACATGATGCCATGTGTCTGGGTAGGAGAAAAAAGAGTGCTTTGCGGGAGGCAAGGAAGAAGGACCTTCTCTAAGGTGAGCAAGGAAACAAATCGAGAACTTCTAGCAATTCTGAGAGTAGCTGACATGTGTGTTTCACTTACAGGCAGCAACCCACAAAGCTTGATATTTTATCAAGAAAGATAAAATATTTGGCACTGGAGTTTCCAATGATATCCAGGAATCAAGAATGATGCAGAAGTAGCCATGCTGTTAAGTTATACATGGCCACATAAATGAAAAACTGGCATGTTGTAACTGACTTACAGACAGATAAAAAAAGACCTAATACACACTGACATTTACTATGTTGCTTATGCATTAACACAGTTAATCTTTGCAAGCCCATACTATCAGCATTAGTTCCATTTAAACATTAAGGAAACTAAGGCAACAAAAAATGCCAAATTCTTTGCTCAACTCTACACAGGTAACTAAGTATCATTGGAAGACTCTATGGTTTAAGAGATACACCAGGTATGTGCGCATGCATGCCCAAAATACCAAAAGGAGAATGGAGGATAAGAGATTGCATCATGGCTATCTCCTCTGGGGTTGCTTTCTCAATCTTTTTTTCTCCCTCTCTCTGTTGGTCTCTCTCCAACAAGTGCCCAGATTCTGTAGCAAATATTTTAAAAAGGACAAGAAGAAAATGCATAGTATGATAAAACTATGTATGGCATTCAAAATATTTTTGCACCAAAATAAACTTGTAATTTAATTCCATTTTTCCATGATTTTATTTATTTATTTATTTATTTATTTATTTATTTATTTATTTATTTTTGCCATAGGGTGCATGTGCTCACCAGAGAGAGACAGAAACAGATAGAGGGAAGGAAAGTAAGACGTCACCTGCCAGGGGGAATGGCCACACTGCAATCCCTTCTCCTATGGTCTCCTCTTGGAATTTTGTGCACACATGCACATGTACCTGACATGATTTCCAAACTGCTGAGTTTAGAACTCTAACTGCTGTCAGCCATGTGGAAATCCAGCACCTTAACCACCACGCCAATTGCGGCATTCTATAAACTTGTAAAGTTCCCTCATATATGTACTGTTCTTGGACTCTGTGGATATAGTAAATAGATAGATGAGGACAGATGTATGGATAAGAGATTAGATAGATAGATAGACAGATAGGTAATAGATAGATAGATGATAGATAGATAGATAGATAGATAGATAGATAGATAGATAGATAGAGTTAGATGATAGAGATATAGAGAGACAGATGAATAGATAGATAGATAGATAGATAGATAGATAGATAGATAGATAGATAGATAAAGACAGACAGATGATAGATAGATGTTAAATAGAGAGATGATAGATACATAAATAGATAGTGATAGATGATAGATAGATAGATAGATAGATAGATAGATAGATAGATAGATAGATGATAGATAGAAACAGCTATAGGTAAATAAATTAATTAATCCCCTCTTAGCTGTCTATGTTAGAAGAGACCAAAATAAACAAATAATATCATATGATGGTGTCATGAAGGAAAAAAAATCTGGAAGGAATTTTGGACTATCTTTGACAAAACTGTGTGAGAAAATAATGTGAAGAAAAGATTACCACTGCAGATCTAATTGGTCAATTCTTGAACGGCTCTCAAAAGAATCTGTAATCATGATTTACTCTGGCTGAACCTCTGGAAACATGACCCACAAAATAATTTTTGTTACTGATTGATAAAGTCATGTACGCTAAGGGCAATGAAACATACTTTAGCAGCTTCTTAGGACTAATCAAGATTGTTTTGTGCAAACATCCAAATTGATGATATGCTTGGTTTCACTATTGGAGTTCTGAGTTTGATTTTTTTTTTTCTTTAAAGAGATTTTTGCTATTGGGTGCGTGGCGTGTGCACACCAGAGAGCCAGAGAGACAGAAAGCAAGAAATTACCCCCTGGGGGGATGCTCAAGCCTCAATCCCTTCTCCTCCATTTTCCTCTCAGGATCTGGGGCACACATGCACATATGCTCAGTGTGTTTTAAGCCTCTAGGTTTGGGACTCAAACTACTTTGACTATGTGGGAGTCCAGCTATGTAACCTTTAAGCCATCTTCTGGTCCCAGAGTTCTGATTTTCTATTACCATGCTCATGACCAACCAAATAGCCCCAAATTCCACACTACCCTGGAAGAGACACTTTGCACATGTAAATATTTGGAGAAGGAACGTGGAATCATGATGAGTTATTTTACTCTCTTTTGTTTTGTTTCGTTTTTCTTTTAGTTTCTGCTGTAGGACACATGCACTTGCCAGAGAGAGACAGTGAGAGAAAAAAAGAGAGAGAAATCACTCCCTGGAGGATCATCACCATGCTCCAATCTCTTCTCCTCCATTCTCCTTTTGGGATTTTGAGCACACACGCACATGAGCCCAGAGTGTTTTTCAAGCCACCAAGTCTGAGACTCAACCTGTTCAGCTGATCAGAATTCAACTGTCTTATGCACCACGCCACTGATTGGGCCCTTGTTTTGCTTTTCATTGTTGCTATATTTTAGTTATTAAGAGTTTTTGGTTTGTTTGTTTTGTCTTAGGGCATGTGTGCTCACTGAGGAAAGAGAGACAGAGACAGTGAGAGAGAAAGTGAGAAATAACCTCCTAGGAGAAATGGCCACACTTCAATTTACTTTCTTTCTTTCTCTTCCCAGGTTCTTGTATGTACATGTATGTACTGTGACTGTGATTGTCAAGTCACCAGGTCTGGGATTTGAACTGCAGTTGGTCATGTGGAAGTCCAGTGACATAACTGCTATGCCATCTGCTGGCCCTTGTTTATTTTTTTCAAGTACAATTTATTTTGAAATAATTTTTTTATTTAACATTATTATTATTATTATTATTATTTTCCAGTTTGATCAGAGAGAGAAAGAGAAAGAGAGGGAAAGTGAGTAAGCAAGCCAGCAGGTCCAGGACTCGAACCATGATTGGCCATATGTGAGTCCAGTGCCTTTAACCACCATGCCACCTGCTCGTCCTAGTACATTCTTTACTGATAGTACATACCAAGTTGAACTCCTTAAGCTTTTCCTTTTTTAAAGGATCTGGGATAGAAATTGTGTCAAGGAGGGGTGATTCTCAGTGTGTTGGGGAAAGGACTCCCTGCTAGCTGATGGTATCTCATGCTTTCCTTGGTCTACAGGGTTCTTAAATCTTGAAGGTCATATTGACCATAAAGTTACCTAACGTGTTGCTATGGCCAAATACACAGTGAAACCAGGAAACAAGTTTGTCAGTATAGTCACTGAGGGCAATTCTAGTCCCAACATAAAATGAGGAAGAGTGGGTGATGCCGTTAAGGTTACAGAAGAAGACCTGGTCTTCAGCATAGCCCATGATGACTTGTTGGAGTTCCTTTAGTTCCTGCTTCACCACATTCTTGATGCCATAATATCTGTCAGCTTTCTCCAGATAGCAGGTCATATCGATGACCAACACATTGATAATAATGTCATAGAAAGCCATGTCAGTGAACTTCCAGCAAGCTCAGTGATGATCTTGTCTATAGCTATGACAGGTACAGGAATGAGAATATGAGCAGTCCATGGTCACCTTGCCAGTTGCCCAGAGAACCATTCACAGTGTCTTGGGTAGCGGTGGTTGCATGGACTATGGTCATAAGTTCATCAACAATGTCAAGTTGTCAGCCCTGACCAGGAAGTTTAAGCAGGAAGAATTTCTGACAATCTTGAGGGGATTGTAATACTTTCCATGGTTCATGTCTACCACAAACATGGGAGCCTCAGAATTAGCAAAGATGATGGCTTTTTTTGGATCCAGCCCCTCAAGTGTATTCCAGCCTTCTCTAAAATAAAGAAGACACCAGTGGAATTCAAAACATATTCAGGGACCAGCAGTTAGCGTAATGGCTATGTCACTAGACTCCCATGTAGTCGACCGCGGTTCGCGTAATGGACCCAGTGGCTTAAAACTCACACTGTGCACGTGTGCGTGCGTGCCCAAGATCCCGAAAGAAGAATGGAGGAGAAGGGATTGTGGCATGGCCATCCCCCCTAGGGGGTGATTGCTTGCTTTCTGTCTCTCTGTCTCTGTCTGTCTGGTGAGCACATGCGCCCTATGGCAAAAACCTCTCCACAAAAAAAAAAAAAAAAAAAAAAAAAAAAAAAAAAAAAAAAAAACATATTCAGCACCAGCATCATTCAATTTGTTATGGACAGACTCAACCTTGAAAGCTAGAAATGGGCTTTCTATTGTGACAAGTTCCTATTCTGAGCTTTGTAGTACCATTGAATTTGCTATGGGTTGGATCACACTAGAACAAGTACACCATGTAGTTGAGGTCAATGAAAGGATTATTAATGGCTGAAATATCCATTTTGCTGGCATTTATAGCAGTCTGACAATCAAGTACTCAATACAGCCAAAGCTGTTTGACTCTAATCTTCACCACCATGTCTAGTGATGCAGCTGACACTGCACCAGAAGATCCAGTTCTTTATCAATGGAGAGGAACAGAAAGCCAGGGTCATAGTGTTTTTAAAATGCTCCTGTAGGTGAAACATTTGGGGCCTGGTATTAGGGAGGGGACTGAGCATGGCTTACATTACTTTTTACAAGAATTCATTACTGGGCCAATCCAGTGGCCTAGTAATTAAGAGAGCCTCATCCCACACTTCTGACTGCAGTCTGAATCTTTACTCCCAAGGATTTAAAAAAAAAAGTTCCAAACATATGTATGTACATGCCCAAAATACCTGCTGGAAGGAGAAATTGAGGAGTAGGGATTGTAGTGTTACCACACCCATTGGGAGTACTTTCTTCCTCTCTCTCTCTCTGTTCTCTGGTGAGTACAGGTTTCTTTTGTCAATTAAAAGCAATGATTATTATCTGTAGTTATTTTTGACATGTTTTTGTGTTTGTTTTTCACATGCCAGAGAAAGATGGAGGGAGAAGAAAGCACCCCCCAACAACATGTGGTCAAGTCATAATCTCTTCTCCATTTCTCCATCCTGTTTGGATTTGGGGCATGTACACACAGACACGCAGGGCAGGGATTGAATTAAAATTCGCCACACAGGATTTAGATCCCTTCTCTAGGTCACAGGGCTGCCCCAAACATGCTGGGTTTAACTACTATGTTAGTTGAAATGACCATGGCCCTTCCTGCAAGCCAACCATAACTGATTAGACGACCGTGGTGATACTGGCCTTCCGACAGATCCAACTGATTATTTGTTCTGAGAATTAGTACTTAGTCCAGTGAGTCTCCTCAGTAAGATTAAAGTCTGAAAGAAGCATATATTCATAGTTAGATAGGATATTTTCCTCAAGCAAAGGAGAAAAGATGGACTGCTGAAAGAGGGAAGAAGGAAAATGCTAAAAGTAGTAGAGATAAAGCAATCTGTTCTGCTTCTGGTCCTCATAAAGGCAGAGAGGTAGTTCTGGTTCCTTGAGAAACCTGGTCTTGGTTTGCTTTTTTATAATTATTTTATTTCATTTTTTATCATCATTATTATTTGTTTAATTTTGACTAGAGAGAGAAAGGGAGAATAGGAAAGCAAACCTCCATGACCATGGTCGGTCACGTAGGAATCCAACGCCTTAACCACCATGGCACCTGTCGGCCCCTGGTCTTGGGTCTGTGACAATTTTGTGTCTTTTCAATAATTTCCTAGCTAATATTTTTTCCTTAAGATATAATGATCTATAAGAAATCCTCTTAGGTGGATAAGGCATCCTATTATAGCATTTTGAAAACTGTTACCTGTATTTTTCACCCAGTTTATCTGATGAAGGGTTAAAATGCTGTTGTTTGGTAGTGGTGTTGAATTTCTGAATGTTTCTCAAGCTCCTAGAGATACTGATGCTACTGGTCCCATCTTCTCTGAACGGATCTAGAAATGAATTTGTAGCACAGTGAGTATAAATGGCTATAAATGAGTTTTAAAATTAGATTTGTAGCTATTTTAAATGACTGCAGATAGAATAAATGACTGCCTATATTACACAGGCATGTGACAGATTATCCTATAAAGAATGACATAAAACTAATGAGTTTAAAAAATTGGTAACAAGATGGCAAAATGGAAGGAATGAAGAAGAAATGGGTATAAAAACAATTAGGCAAATATCTTACATAGAATTGTTGGGAAATATTTGTTTTTATGCCTCATAAAAATATAAACTTTGGAAGACTTCTTTTAAATTTCAGACTGAACAAAAGCTGTATATTTATTTCTAATGCTGGAAAAAAAAATAAAAGTCACCAGGGTGTTTTTCTTCAAATGTTTGCAGGTGTGGATAATTAAAATAGCACATTTTCGTTTGATTGTGTGAGCATTCTTATGTCTACAAGTGATTCTAATCAACTTCACTGAACACAGGGAGAACCTCTATAATTAACAAAACTTTATGTACAATCATTAGAGTTTAGAATTAGAATTCATATCAGATCCCTAATTATTATTTGTATCCACTTGAACTTCTATTTTTCTTAGGGAATGATAATTTTCTAAATGAACAAAATACTTTTTTTTTAAATAAAACTATTTAGGAATGAATAGAAAAAGTAAAGTGTTTCAAATAATAAGTCCACGCCCACACATAATTACTGCTTACGTAAAATAACATAAGTTGTTTGTTCAAGTTCATTCTTAAATTTCTACGGTCATTTTGGTACAAATCTTGCAACTGATACACTGTAGCTGAGAATGGTGAGTTTGTCTGGATGGCTAGACTTATACACACAGTGCTTTCAGGCACCTCTTCTATCCAATCCGTGTGTGAGACCACGCATAATGTATAATACAGCACGGTTGTGAAGAGAAACACTTTAGAGCTAAAAAGACCAGAAATCAAACATTGACTCCATTTCCAAGCCTTAGTACCGTCATTTGCAAATTGAGGTGAAGATTTTGACTCCACAGAGTTGTTGAGAATTAAATGAGGCGAAATATGTATGGCTCCTGGTACATGCTATATCTTAAATGCACTTTTCGCTATTACTCTAATACTTATGTAAATGGGCTTATTATTCTCTGGAAGATGTTTTAACACCAAAGGAGCTAAGATAATTTAATAAACTGCAATCATGTTTCTTGAAATTTTCACTTTATTTAAAATTGCTCAATTTGAAAGAGTAAAATGGCACCAATGGGTCAGAAAAATACAAATGTTAGATTTTGGAAGACAGTTAACAGAAGTTAACTGTCAAAACCTAACAATTTTTATGTTAACAGGAATATCAAAAAAGAAAGGTTCCAGGATCATATTTCCAGAAATTCTGTCATAGGTTTGAGGTAATGTCTAAGAATCTGGATTTTTAATGATTACACCAAGTATATTCTTAGTAAGTCATTCCAGTCTCCACTCCTAGAAACACTGCATGGATATGAGCTAAGAACAAATGCAAAGTTTTGTTCATCTCTGCACACTCAATACTTGACTTTACCTAACATGCATGAAATTTTCAATAAATAATGATAAAGTAATGTAAGTGAGGCGAACATACCAAAACCAAATTGATCAATACAGTTCTTTCAAGTTTCACCTTTACAAATAGTATGTAATTTTACTTTTTATTCTTATTTCTGAGAATGAGCAGTTACATTCAAATTAATTATCATGATATGTAACAAAAATTAAAATACAGCAAATTTATTTACATTAAAACAGTAAATAACATGAGTTAGCCACTGGCATGGTGATTGGGGTGGCTGGATCCCACATGCCCCACACCTTGTTCAAGTCCTGGAGTTGGTGGTTTGAAAGGTTTGCCGTGTGTGTGTGTGTGTGTGTGTGTCCAAAATTCTAAGAGTAGAGATGGAGAAGAGGGGATTATGGCATGACCATCCCCCTTAGACAGTGCTTTCTCACTTTCCTCTTTCTCTGTCTCTATGTCTTTGGTGAATGTATGCACACTATAGTAATAAGAAAAAAAAAAATTCCAAAGGAAGACAGAGTGGGAAGAAAACCGTAGAAAAAAAATAAATAGAAAAATCTAGATATTAAAAATAATATATGTAGGACCAGCAGTTAGCATAATGGCTATGTCACTGGACTCCCACGTGGTCGACCGCGGTTCGTGTCCCGGACCTGGTGGCTTAGACTCACGCCTGACACGTGTGCGTACATGCCCAAGATCCTGGGAGGAGAATGGAGGAGAAGGGATTGCGGCGTGGCCATCCCCCCTGGGGGGTGATTTCTCGCTTTCTGTCTCTCTGTCTCTCTCTGTCTGTCTGGCAAGCACACATGCCCTATAGCAAAAACCTCTCCAAAAAAAAGAAAAAAATATATATGTTTTCCATTTATATAAAATTTTATATCACAAAACTCTATACTAAAAAATACAAACCAGTAAAAGAATACGTATAAAATGACCAGTTTGCTTTTTTGATCTTCATACATCAAAAGTGATAAATCTCAAAAAAGTTAATATGAATAAACAAGCTAGAGAACTGTGAGTATGAAGAGACTTCAAAGGATTTGTGGAAAAAATGAAATTAAAGTACAGGTTTATTTTGGAGCAAAAAAATTGAAATGCATGCATAGTTTTTTCATAACATGCATTTTAATGAAGTTTTTGAAGACCCCTGAATATCATGATACTTTATCATAAGATACTTTTAAAAAAGATCCTATTTTGTCTACAGAGTCATGGCCATGCATAAACATACAGGACAATCCTATATATTATTTATTGATACAAATACCAATGTTAAAAATATTATAATGGAACATAGATGCTGATCAGTCTCAAGATAATAGGTATTTTTGTGAAAAGAGAAATGGAATAAAATTGAAGACAGGTACAAAGGGAACATCACCTCCTCAACTTTATCTGTAACATCTATTTACTCAAAAAAAGCTTGATCTTGTCAGGATAAAAGTTTAATATTTATTACATTTTGACTTTGGTTACTCGGGTAGATGTAATAGTAAAATCTGGACTTTATGCTTACCTGTTTGATGATTATACAAGTTTTAACAACATTCTGCAGAATATAAGAGCACTACACTTTTTAAAAGCAAAGTACTGGGCTAATAGGGTAATCTATACCTCCTGATAACACCAATACAAACATCGCTACAATACTTTATAATTTTTCAGCCAACTATCTCCAGTTTTGAAATAGGTAGTTCCAAAGGAATGACTACTTGCAGTACATGCAGGTTCTGTAAATAGTGAGACCACTTACAAGTGTATTTAAATCCTAAATTTGGCTTAAATCCACTAGTATTTTGCCTATTCCATTATTGAAAGTATTATTTACGCCATGTGCACAAAACTACTAGTACACATCAAAATTGTACTTTCCTCCTATTATCGCAAATCACTTGTAATCATCTTCACAATTACAAGAATCTGATTCCCTAACAGCTCATGCTCCCTTAAATCAGGGGATGTCAGCTCTAACAGAAATGCAGGTCTCTTCATAAATGAAAAATTCATCTATGGAAGTTTCATAGAGAAACACCGTCATCCATGAAAGATGTGAGACTCACTAGAATTATAAGTATAAAGGATAAAGTTAAGAAACTGTACAATTACAAGCAATAAAGACCCAAATGAAATTAAATGTTAATGAGTCTGGCCTTAATTGAGTTTTACTCCCACTGCTAAACTCTTTAGTAAAATATATTATCATATCATTTCTTTTATGATACATTAAAATCTCTACTATATTAAAGCATTAGTTATTATGATACTTCAAAAAATATGGCTTGCTTCATTTCACAGTGTTGTTTATCCATCAAGCATATTATCACAACATTGCATTTATTTGTCAGAATTCCCCAACCTGGAAAATAAGTTGGTTTAGCTCTGATACGCACAGAAATGGTCTTTTGTAATGCAAGATTGATTTGATTTGTATAAAATTCTTTGGTGAATTTCCCAAAAGGACCATGATTCCACAATGCAGCACCCCATTTACTCGGGCCAGAGAGATTCAAAAAGACACTGTTCTATCCAGAGTCCCTGACGTTTAGTGAATCCTTCTTACCTATTAATGTGCCTGTATGACCACAGCCATGATTTGGGTATAACAATATTAAAATAAAAATGGCAGATGGTGAGAAATAGGGGGAAAAATATATATACATACATATATATACATATATATGAAACTAGAAATGGAAAGTTATTGATGATAACATGTATGATTACGCTACTATACAGCATCTTCTGGACAGGAAATTACATTTTGTACTCTGACAATGCTCAGTGAATAAATGTAAATTAATTAATTAAAAATAAATTAATAAATAAAAATAAATAATAAATAAATAAAAATAAAATTAAAAAAAATTTAAAAGGGCAAGAGGGTCTTGACATTTGGGAACTCTACATTAGATTCAACTCTACATTAGATTAAACTCAGTCCCAAAACATCACAAACTATGACAACAAAATCAAAGAATTAACAAAGCACAAACAGGGACCTGCAGATGGCATAGTGGTAACATTGCTGAACTACCATATGGCCAACTGCAGTTTCAATTCCAGACCCAGCAGCTTGAAACTCACACCAGGCATGTGTGCGTCCAGGATCCTGAGTGGAGAATGGAAGAGAAGAGATTGCAGCATGGTCATCCATCCTGGGGGGTGATTTCTCACTTTCTTTATCTCAGTATCTCTCTGGCTCTCCAAAAAGTGCACATTTCCTATAGCCAAAGTCTCTGAAAAAAAAAGAAGAAGCAGAAGCAGAAGCAGAAGCAGAAGCAGAAGCAGAAGAAGAAGAAGAAGAAGAAGAAGAAGAAGGAGAAGAAGGGCGCAAACAGACATACAATCATACTGGAGAACAGTAAAAGAACTTCAGATTAAATCATCAAAGTGATTGCAGGCTACTGAGATCTTTCTTAGGTTTGGAAGGCTATATGGAACTTAAGTATATTTATTCTAGAATAGAACCTCCACGTAGACTGTTCTTATATAGGGTGTTTTGGAATAACAGGCCCGAGACAGTGTTTTGCTGTTCGTAGTATTTGAACTGATCTTTCCTGCACTTCCAGTTTTATCAGGATTCTTTAGCATTTTGCACTGTGTCTTGCACTTATTTAGGCAAAAGAACAAAAAAATTAATGAATAGGTAAGTTAACTGAACATGCATGTATGAACAAATGAACGAGCACAAATACGCCTAATCTGCTAACCACTGGTTTCCTCATATATAAACAAAAGAGGAGATCCCTAACTTAAAGAATATTCGAGAAAGAAATAATATATGAAAGAACCTGGAAAATAATTGAACCAAAAATAATGTGAAAAGGAAGTAGATGTTCCTGTTACAACCTGCTAGTAGCACATTGATACATATTAATTGTTGATTAAGATGTTCTTCAAGACATAAAAATGGAGGGACCAGCAGTTAGCACAATGGCTATGTCACTGGACTCCCATGTAGTTGACTGAGGTTCAAGTCCCGGACCCGGTGGCTTAAACTCATGCTGGGCGTGTGTGCATGTGTGTCCAAGATCCCGAAAGGAGAATGGAGTAGAAGAGATTGTGGCATGGCCATACTCCCCGGAGGGTAATTTCTCGCTTTCTGTCTCTCTGTTTCTCTCTGTCTGGCAAGCACACGCGTCCTATAGCAAAAACCTCTTCAAAAAAAAAAAAAAAAAAGATGTGAAAATGGAGGGCCACCAGGTGTCATAGTAGTTAAGGCACTGGATTCCCATGTGGCAGACTGAGATTTGAATCCCAAACCTGGCAGCTTGAAACTCATGCTGGTTGCATGTATGTGAGTGCCCCAAATCCCTAATGGAAAATGAAGAAGGCACTGCAGTGTGGCCATCCCCCTAGGGGGTGACTTCTCAGTTTCTCCCTTTCTGGCTCTCTGGCGAGCACAAGCACCCTATGGCAAAAATATCTCTTAAAAAATAAAAGGTATAAACACTCCAGACAAATAATATTAAATCATTATCTATTAAAACATGCTAGTATTATTTCTGCCATTAATTTTTTGCATTTTACTATTTTAGCCTCAAAGCCCTGACACTACCTCCACAGCATGAAGTGGAAAATATTAGTCACTTAATGCATGATGTATTTGGGAAACTACTGAACATCACGTAGCTTCCCTATTCAATTCACTTAGACAACCCTTTGATCTTTTCACATTTTAGGAATAAAGGTGAAAAGTCTAAAGTTCTCCTAAAATATTGGCATTTTCTCCCACAGTAGAAAATATATTCATTTGATCATAGGGATGGAAGTAGTTAATTATCAGAAGTGCTGGCATACTCAGCCAGGATGCAAAATCTAGTACGGAAGCAGAAATTTGTGGGGAGGGGGGACATCAAGAAATGGCTAGTTACTAGGGATTACCTGGGATGTCTTGGGGACATTATCTTATCTTTCTTTTGTGGAGGGTTTAAACTGATGTTGGCACACTTTATTGCTACATTTTTCCAACTATGATCTAAGGATTAGGATTTACTTTAAAAATTAAAAAAGAATAATGCTATTACACCCACAAATGACTTTCAATTCATAGTACTCCTTAACAAAAATGATATAGAGTCTACTGCATTTTTAACTATAATAAAACTAAGTGAAATAATTATGCTTTAGCTGACTCTTACAATATGGGTGCAATTTTAATTTAAGTATAATATCTTTAATTTAGCCAATTTTACTTAGCTCAAAAGCAGTGTAATGACTTTAAATGAGAAACTAAATTCAAGTTTTCAAAACTTTTAGTAACAGATGAGAAATATTTAATCAAAAAGTTCTATGATATTGAATGTATTTTTCTGAGGTTAATATCGTAGGCAATTAAGAAAGAATAATTCAAAATGCCATATTTTTCATTTTCCCTATCAGAAAAAGGGTCAAAAATAGCAATAAGAAAGCAAAATTTAGATTCAGTTTGCTCCAGATCATTTTCTCATTTGTGAATTTTAAATCATTTTGGCTAAATTTGAGCCTCAATTTAAAAAAAAAAAAGTTAAAAATGTTATTCAGAATTAATGTGTATTTAAAGAGAAAACTTAAGTTTACAAATCTAAATGTTAAATAATGGAATTAGCATTGACCATTTGTTCCCTCCTAAGTAAATTTCCTGATAGAAAGTACTATAGATTAGGAGCATTATTATCACGAGGTCTCTGTTCGCAGAAGCGAAACAGTACATTGTCTGTAAAAGTGAGTTTCCCATTCCATAGTTATAATGTGGCTCAGGTGTGAACGCGTAGCTTAATCATGTGAAAACATAGTTCAATTGTGAATCAATCTCTAGCTGAGCCTGCTCAGAGAGATATCAGAGTGAAAGCTGTTCATGACATGCTTTCTCTTGATGGCCTAAAATGGAAAAGAAAAAAATAGTGGGTAGTTCTTATCTCCATTCCTATCACTGACTTCCATATTACATTCCTAAAAAAGTTATGATAAAGCCAGAAACAACTCTCAGAAAATTAAGGTAAGATTTATACTGTCCTCTAATATTTTCTGTGCAGCTGCTCTTTAACTGCCTGCTCTAAGCCTTAGCAGCTCAATAATGAAATTCACTGGAGAATATCAGACCATGTTTCTGCCTTTTGTGAACCATCCTCGGGGAGATCTTTCTCAAATTTAAAATCCTTTGAAGAATGAATAATGACCAAACCCTGGGAAGAGAATTAAAAGATGTTCCTTCAACTAACCTTCTCTTCTGCCCTTAATCCAAGTAGAGTAACATCAGACTCATGAATGCACCAAGATTTTAAAAGGCATTTACCCCATTACCACTTAAATTCCAAAATTTTCCATTCTGAGAACATAGAGGATTTATTGTGCCTTTCACCGAATAAGGGTATGTTCTCTTTGTACAAGGGAAATTGAAAAAATTGTGGAAAAGCAATAAAAGTATGAGTTTATTTTGGTGGAGAAACTTTTAAAATTCATGCATAGTTTTTTCAGAATACACATTGTCACAAACTTTTTTAGTACTCTTTTATGTCATCTATTCTTAAAACCTTATCTCCTGAGTGTCAGCAGATGGCATCTTAGTTAAGGCGCTGGACTCCCATGTGGCCTACTGTGGTTTGCCCCAGATATGGTGCCTTACTTTCTCACTTTCCCTCTCTCGCTTGCTCTCTCTCTGGTTTAAAAACATGGAATGGGGATCAGCAGTTGGCATAATGGCTATGTTGCTAGACTCCCATGTAGTCGACAATGTTTCGAGTCCCAGACCCCGTAGCTTAAACTCTAGCTAGGCACGTGTGCGTGTGAACCCAAGATCCGGAGAGGAGAGTAGAGGAGAAGGTATTGTGGGATGGCCATCCCCCCAAGGGTGATTTCTCACTTTCTGTCTCCCTGTCTCTCTCTGTCTTTCTGGTGAGCACACACGCCCTATAGCAAAAAACTCTCAAAAACCAAAAAAAAATAACAAACAAAATAAATGGGACAGAAGATGGCATAATGGTTATGTCACTGGACTCCCACTTCGCTAACTGCAGTTCAAATCCCAGACCCAGCAGCTTGAAACTCATGCCAAATGCATGTGTGTGCATGCCCAAAATCCCAAGAGAAGAATGGAGTAGAAGGGATTACAGTTTGTTCATCCCCTCTAGGGGGTGATTTCTCCCTTTCTGTTTCTCTCCTTTTCTCGTGAGTGACACACCCTACTGCAAAAATATGTCTTAAAAAATAAACATAATAATGATGAATAAAATGAAATAAAATCATTCTTAAGTTAAAAAAACCTCATCTATCTGCTGCTTACAACCCAGAGCGTAATAGATGCTCAGTACATTTTAATAGGTAACAAAAAGGGAATGAATTTAAATAATTTCTCTCCATTTTATAACTATTTCTATGAAAGTGGAATTTTAGTAATCATGCATTTATTTGTCCTGTCCAACACAAAAACTTTAAAAACCTTGATTTGTTTATTTCTATATCACCACCATCACTATCACTATTTCTGATTCATCATAATAATGCATTAATGTTTGGGAAATGAAGAAGTAAGTAATCAACGTATATATTATAAAGTATACTCATAAACACATAACAAAAATGTAGAAAACAGACTATTCTTAATGAACACAGAACTGTATATTTTTTATTATTCTGTAACAAGTATTACTAACCACAAACTTAATGACTTAAAACAAGATATATTTACTATCTCACAAGATTCTGTGATATCAGTCTAGAAACAGCTTAGCTGTGTAGGTTGACTGTCAGTTAGATACTTTTCTCTCTATCCCTAGACAACTTGTGGCAGTTCTTTGCCAAAAGGTCTGCTCTCAAATTCTTATGGGCAATCTAAAAACATGACATCTTATTTTTTTTATAGTTACAAAGGGAGTTTCTCTCTTCAGAAAGGGCCCAATACCTATTTTAAAAACTTTCTTTAAATCAGGTCTACTGAAAATAATTTTCCTTTTCATAGATCTTGGAGCATCTCTGTTTGCCTACCACAAACTGTGAAAAAGGAAGATAAAGTTTGAGTAGATAGAATATGACACCCTGTCATACGTATTCTAGTGCTTCCTCCAGGTTTTGATAGATTTCTACCTCTCTGTTAATTCCTCTTTGAATTTAGTTAGGTACACTCTTGTGTTTTAACCTTGGCAATGAACTAAAAGAGTAAATGCATGTCTTTTCTATGAGGAACTTGAAGAACCAGCAAAAAATTCACCACCACATTCCTTTCTTTTTTCCTCTGTGATTGTGAAATCTTGTGTTGTGATGAAGCCTCTATAAGCTTAAGTCTTAAAAGATTATGAGTCAAGTCCTTCTTCCAGCAAGCATAAGAAATACTGCAGGAGAAAAAACATTTGTCATGTTAAGTTACTGAATTCTGGGGGATACTCATTACTGCAAGACGATGTTGCCAGTTCTGAAGCACATGTGTACCATTCAGAGTTTATGTGTTAAGGTCATCTTAGTCACTTGGGGCTACAACAAAATAGAATATCATACCAAAGGCTAAGGAACTAGTAATAAGAATAGCCAGAGAAAAGAAAAGAAAAAAACAAACAAACAAACAAAAAAAAACGAAGAAGTAAAAACAGTTTCTACCAGAGAAGGGAGAAAAGTATTGGAAGATAATGTTGAATAAGCATCACATTATAAGGGACAAAGGAGGAAATGTAAAGAAAAGTATGTGGAGGTAGTTGAGGATGTCATTAATGTGAGATTATGGGTGAGGGGAGTCATTTGAAGACAGCAATACAAGATAGATCGGTTCAAAGGAAAAGATGGAGACATTCATATCGTTTTCTACCATCATAATTCAATCTTTAACACTTTGTTTCTCCCCAAAACTGGGTTTATAAAATATGTCAGTGGGCCAATAGGTGGTGTATTAGTTAAGGCATCAGATTCCCATATGGTTAACTACAGTTTGAGTCCCAGACCTGGCAGCTTGAAATTAACACTAAACACCTGTGCATGCATGCTCAAAATCCTGGGATGAGGACAGAGGAGAAGGGATTGCAGCATGGCCATCCCTCTGAGGGCTGATTTCTCACTTTCCCACTCACTATCTTTCTCTGTCTCTAGTGAGCCCATGTACCTTATGTCAAAAACCTGAAACAAAAATTTGTCAAATTATGTTCCTATTCAATTATTTCTGTAAGAATGGGGTAAAAAATTATGTGGTATGATTCTTAACATTTTTCTAGAACTCTAAGGTGAGAAAGAAGCTGTTGTCTACCTATGATTACCTAAAAAAAAAAAAAAGTTAAAAAACAACAACAGCAGCAAAGTAAATGGCTTAGAGGTCATTTGTCAAAGACTGTAGTGGATAAACATTGTTTACTTCAAATACACTGCTTTATAAACAATAGTTTTGCTTATCCTCAATGCAGTCATTAAATGGAATCATAGAAGTATACATTACCACTATGTGAAAGAATTGTGAACAGAAATTTAGAAGAGTCAAAGACTGGACATTGAATTATCATTAGTAAAATATATGATCTTATATAAATTAAATAATTGTCATGCTGTCATGCACTTTTTTATTCTCTGTACAATGGTAGAGATATTATTTGACCCGAGATTCCCTTTCATATGTGAAATTCTGAAGTTCTCCATATAAAGTAGTTCCACGTAGAAAGTTTTAGATTAGTACGTAAATGGAATCAGAAAAAAAAAAAGAAGCATCTTCACTTTACTTTTAACTTTTTTAAAAAAACTTTATTTTGCCCATAAGTAAGAGAGAAAGACAGAGACAGCACTCCCAGCTGCATCTTGAAGTCACAATCCACCCCCTGACTCCACTAACCCTGGATCATGGTTGCACCATGCTCAACATACTCAGGGAGGTCTCCGGATGTGAACTCTGAATATTTCCATGTGGGTCAATCTGACAGAGCATCGTGTGTTACCACTGTGTAATTGGCCCCCAACCTTTAACTTTAATTACTCTTTGTTCTTAAATTTACTCAATATGGCTTACACAAGCTTCCTAGAGTCTTCAGAGATTTCATCTTCCCATATGTCATATGAATCAAAATCCTCTATGGTTAGCAAATTGAAAGGTCAATACTATTATGTATAATAAAACCTTGGCTGACAGCTACATACAGCTTATTACTCATCTATGTACTGACAAGGAAAACCACAAACCTATTCATCAACACCCATAATGAGAAAGCAGAAAGGCATTAGAACTATGTGGGCAACACCCAGCAACAAAGTTCCTATAAGACTTTCTGTATGTTGTCAAAATATTTCTCTCCCTCTCCTCTTCCCAGAATTTATATTTAAATACTATCAAACTCTTTGATTTCCATTCATTTTTGTTAATTGTGTGCTTTAGAAATGATGTGGTGAAGTATGGTCATCACTCTTCTCAAACTCCTAACTATGGTTATCAAGAACTTTTGCTTTTACACCAAGATAGTAAGGACTGGGAAAGAGAGAGACGCGCTTTTTGTATGTGATTATGGTGCAGTTATAAATCTACATGGCTGCACTTTGTGGTAGTTGAGCTGAGAATATCACATGGCCTATACTCTGGGTTTCAGGAAAGAACCAAGCTGCTTAGGCTTCCCAACGACTAACTAAAATCCCTTTTTCTGACTGCTCTTACCTCAAATAAAGTTTATTCAAAGTATATCCTGAGATATTACATCCAAGTCGTGAATGATTAATTTCAAAATTCAACACCTTAGAAGAGCCCCTTATATAGAACTTTCCTTTACTCTTCTTTCTCCCTTCTGCTGTATATTTTGTTTACTTTGGGAAATTTTTTCTTTATACAGAAGAATCCTGTTGCAAAATAATTTGCTGTTGAATAACTTGTTTTTCTAGCATCTATAAATCTTAAAATCTAAAATCTAACTTTTTACAGTAAACCAAAAATTTACATTGCCAAGGTTTTCTTTTTCTATTTGATATTAATTTTTTTTTTTAAAAAAAAGTATGACTTTTGGGACCAGCAGATGGTGTGGTGGTTAAGGTGCTGGACTCCCACATAGTTGACTGCAGTTTGAGTCCTGGATCTGGTCACTTGCTTTTTGACTCTCCCTCTCTCTGTGTCTGGTTCTGGACAGTGGTATACAGTGGAATTCACAATTACATCAAATTCTTGATTTTTGACAGAATTAAATTCTAATATGTTTTACTTTGATTTTATGAAATAGATGGAGAAAATGATGACACTGATACAAAACAGGTATCATTTAACAACTTGAGAAAGTTTTTTCTTTCTAATAACATCAGCATAAAGAGCAACTGCTTTTTTTTTTTGGAAAGGTTTTTTTTGCTATAGGGCATGTGCGCTCACCAGACAGACAAAGAGAGACAGAGAGCCAGAAAGCAAGAAATCACCCCCCCAGGTGGGATGGTCACACCGCAATCCCTTCTCCTCCATTCTCCTCTTGGGATCTTGGGCACGCATGCACACTTGCCTGGCGTGAGTTTTAAACCACTAAGTCCAGAACTCAAACCGCCGTCGACTACATGGGAGTCCAGTGACATAGCCATTACACTAACTGCTGGTCCCAGCAACTGCTTTTTTATTGGTAAATTCAGAAGAAAACTGTTTATCAAATATGTAAAATATATTTGGAATAAAATAGTAATTTGATTCAAGTGAAAAAAATTAGTTATTAGAGTTATATTTAAATATGACTTAGTCTTATCATAGTGACTATTTTAAGTAGATTGTGAAGCTTGTTCAGATAATTTGTGTCTTCTACATTTACTGTGATCAATAATAAACACAAGGCTTACACCATGACTAGTGTATGTGGACAGATATGTTGTGCGAGTACATGTTTGTCTTTAATTTTTCAGGCAAAAAAATTTCTTTCTTCATTTAAACATACAATTATTTGTACTTATGGTGGCCTAAAGTGGTAATTATATATATATTTTAAATTGTATAGTATGTATTTTTAAAAATAATAAGACAAATGAATATTTATATTTACCACACAGTAAGTGGTAAATGTCATTCTCTGTATTCTCCTGCCAAGCAGCTCAGACTGTATTTCTGGGGCATATTCCATGTGTATATGTCCTACAATTCCTCATGTTTCTTGTTGACCTCACTGACTAATAAATTTGCAAATTTGTGAATCTCCCAGTCTGTCATAGGAGCTAAGGCACAACTCACTAGAATGCTAAATGTCTATCGAGAAGCAGCATAAAATATTTCTCACACCAACACCCAGTATCAGAAGGATGAACTCTTCTAGAACACTGTTTTATCAGCCAGAACTAGGCTTGCTATCTTTTTTTTTTTTTTTTTTTGAGAGGTTTTTGCTATAGGGCGCGTGCACTTGCCAGACAGACAGAGAGAGACAGAGAGATAGAAAGCGAGAAATCACCCCCGAGAGGGGATGGCCACGCCGCAATCCCTTCTCCTCCATTCTCCTCTCGGGATCTTGGGCATGCACGCACACACGCCCGGTGTGAGTTTAAGCCACCAGGTCTGAGACTCGAATCACGGTCGACTATGTGGGAGTCCAGCGACATAGCCATTACGCCAACTGCTGGTCCCATAGGCTTGCTATCTTTGGTTTTTTTTTTTTTTTTTTTGGACTAATCTGCTTTTTATTTATTTATTTATTTTTTCATTTATTTATTTTTACATTTTTCCACAAACATTTACTTTACATAGCAAAAAATTTTAGCTCATACTCCATAATTCTTGACAGTTTACAAACAACTTTCAAAATCTCAAAATACTGAATTTTAAAGATAGTGATCAAAATATGTCTTATAATTTTATATAATTTTAAAACTCTAAAACAACAGAAGCAGAATGGTTTCAAAAATATATATATACATATATATATATATACAAATATATATATGTATATATATATACACACATTTAGAGTGCAGACACTCGGTATATATTAAGTGGGGACATACAATGCCTCTCCTTCACAGCATGGCTTGCTTCACTCAACAGTAAGTCTTCCATATTCATCCACTTCCCCTGTGGAGGACAATTTGGAGATTCCTCCAAAATCTACAAATAGAACTACCATATGATCCAGCAATCCCACTCCTTGGTATCTACCTGAAGGACAGAAGAATACTTAAGCGAAAAAGTGCTTGCTCATCGATGTTTATTGCGGCACTTTTCACGATTGCTAAGTCATGGAAACAACCTAAATGCCCGGGAACTGATGAATGGTTAGAAAAACTGTGGCACATATACTCAATGGAATACTATTCATCCATAAAAATCGGTTTGCTATCTTTGAAAGGTAGCTTTACTCATAGGGTCTATAGAAAAACCTGAAAAAATAGAATTGAGTTATTATCATTTAACTGTATATTAAAGTAAGAATTCCATTTATTGCACATACATCTCACACTGTGCTGTTGATACATAGTTGAAACTGGAAATATTATTTATCAAAAAATAATTTTTTATAGGATGCGTGCACATGTCAGAGAGAGACAGAAATAAAGAGAGACAGGGGAAAAGTGAGAAAGCACTACCTATAGGGGATGACTATGCCAAAACGGGTCTAAGAATCAAGCAGCATAGTCAGCATGCCACTGGCCCTCAAATAAAGAAATATACATATTAAGTGAGATAAATGATAAATCAAAGTGACCTTGGGACAATAAACATAACTTGTTTTCTACACCAAGTTGACTATAACAGGATATATAGTTACACTATGTTAACTAGTCAGGTCTCTTCCCAAACTAGGTAGTGATCACAAGTAATAAATGATCGATTTGGTTTAAAGCTTAATTTACTTGCGCAATTATATAAACAATCTCTTGTGAAAATTGCTCAGTATCTCTTTAGACTAAGCTGACCAGGTGTTCTTTTTCTCTCAAAGGAGCTGGAGACAATAGTGACTCATTGCCAAAATAAAACTGTCTCCCATACACATATGTGTTACATGCAATGGCTTAAAACAGCAAAGCCATAATTACACAACAAGCATGCAGACATACTACAACTAATAGCACAAGTTGTTTGTCCTGTGGCCTTCAAACATGGTAATACAAGAAGTAAGGGAGCAGGAATAAACCACCCTGACCTCATTTTCTCTAAACCATGACCAGCTGATCTGATTTCCCTCAGCCCTTGATGTTGCCACAGAGCTCTCGAGTACCTAACCTGCCCCCTACGTTTCCATTTATTTATATGGTTCTCTTGAATTTTTGTTGGAGAGTAATGTCTGTTCTTCAACCAAGGCAGACTCAGCAGTCTCGTCTAACACTAAGGGGGGAAGAAAAGGAAAAAAAAATACAAAACACTCTCAGAAAAATGAGGTGTTCCCTTTCCTTTTAACTTGTAAAAAAAGTCAAGTAACAAACTTTTCCTCTTTTAGGTTTATCACTGAGAAGTAGAATTGCAAGAAAATAACAGTGATATAAAATGATTAAAATCTACCCACTTAATAGTTACGAAACCTTGTCCCACTTCATTCCATATAAAATAAAGTTTACACCCTGACATATATGTTCAATATTATGGAGTGAGTGTCTTTATACATTCCCAAGAAATCACCTACTCTAGTTTTGAAGGATAAAACAATCCTTTGATCTTCTTGAAAAAAGGCCTACAAACACTTGCTTTATATGATGTTCCATTTAGTTTAATAAATATATAGAATAAAAATAATAATACAATCTTTTAAAATAGTTTTAATGCTGTTTTAAGAAAACAACCTATAGTCTCAATTCACATAAACCAGCTAGGTTAGATTTCTTGAAAAATGATTTTCAAATTCAGCATTAACCGATTGTCTATATGCCTGGACTCAATTAGGTTAATATAAATTCAATATACATTCAAAACAAATTAGCCTTCTTTTAATAATGCACTTTCGTACAAAAGCATTTTATTTAGTTAAAGTGTTTAGTGTTGTCATACATGCACCAAGCACTTTGACTGTATCATTTCTAGTGTTACAAACAATTCCCTGTGACAATGGAATTCTTTGTGTGGGTATTTTGTACAGCATTTCATCTATCAGCTAATAAAACTATCTAAGAATCCTTATGGTACAAGATACACGTAAGTAAGAAAGATAAAAGGAAAGGTTAACACTTTTTCAACATCTGTCAACACCGTCTCCTGTTACATTTGATCAACTTTAAAGTAAATGCAAACATATGATATCATTTACAGTAATAAAAGCGAATGCCACACAGCAGCTACTTTGCTTTTATCCATTTTGCAGATCACTCATCACAGTCCATCATGGGGAAGGGGTGATACTGGTTCATGGTGTATCTTTGTCAGTGAAGCACACAGCATCAGCTCTTCAAGGCTGAACATTCAACCCATAAATAACAATGAATACACCCTTGTGCATTTCCTGTTTGAAACTTGTACAAAGAAAAAGAAGAGAAAAACCATGCTGTTCCTTTTCCCTGAGAAAGGAAAAACCAAAAGTTAAAACAAAGGAGTAGTAAATAAAAATGCAAACAACTGAATTTGCAATTGCTTCCTTTGGGATTCAAATAAATTTTCAAAATGGATCAAGTACATGTTCATCTAGAGTGATAATTACCAAAGTGTGGTCCCAAACTAGCAGAAGTAGCATCATCAGAGAAATTATTGAAAGTACAAATTCTGGGACCAGCAGATGGCATAATAGTTGCATTTCTAGACTCCCACATGACTGACTACAGTTCAAGTCTCAGACTTGGTGTTTTGAAACTCACACTGATGTGTGCATATGAGTGCCCAGAGTCCCAAGAGGAGAATGGAGGAGAGAAGACTGTGGCAAAACCATCTCCCTGGAGGAGTGATTTTTTTGCTTTCTGTCTCTCTGTCTCTCCAGTAAGCACACTAGCCTTATAGTAAAATTCTCTCTCTCTAAAAAGAAGTGCAAATTCTCAGGCCCTATGCCTGAACTACTGAATCGGAAACTCTGCGGGGGCCAGCAGATAGTGTAGTGGTTACATCACTGGATTGCCCCATGATCAATCGCAGTTCAAGTTCTGAACCTTGTGGCTTGAAAATCATGATAGGCATGTGTGCTTCCTGGACGAGAATGGTCATCCCCAAAGGAGCTGATTCCTTACTTTCCCTCTCACTGTGTCTGTGTCTCTGTTTCTTGTGAACATACATGCCCTAAGACAAAAATCACTTTAAAAAATAAAAAGAAAGAAGCCCTGTGGATTATACCTACTAATCTGTGCTTTACCTTTCCAGATACTGATGCACATTAATAATGTTTAAGGAGAACTATCAGTTTAAGAAAATTTAGTATGAGGGACCAACAGATGGCATAATGGTTACATCTCTGGGCTCCCATATAGTCGATCACTGTTTGAGACACGGAGGCTTAAAACTCATGCAGGGCATGTGTGCGTGTACCCAAGACCCTGAGAGGAGAGCAGGAGAGAACAACGGCAGCGTGGCCATCTCCGTGGGGGAGAGGGTGATTTTTCGTTTTTTGTCTCTCTGTCTCTCTCTGACGAGTGCACACGCCCTATAGCAAAAATCTCTCTCTAAAAAAAAAAAAAAAAACCAGAAAGAATATTTAGTATGATTCATATTTCATATGAATTTATCCCAGTTTAATATTATAATTTTAATCGTAAATAATAAATTTTATAGATATATAAAGGTTAAGGTTGATTTAATAAGAAAAGAAATTTGACATCATAGCCAATAATATCAATAATATTCAATAGAGTCGAATCTTAAATATTCAGGTTAAATTATAGTCTGTTTTAACAGTTTTTCTCCTTAATATTGTTCCATTTAATTACTGTACATCTGCACAGCATCCAAAGTGGACTTTCCAGGCATGAGTATACTATGAAAAAGTTTTGTTTTCTATTTTCACTTATTGCTTTTAGTTATGAAGTAAACTATAAGTGATCTACATAAACGGATGATACTTTCAAGTCCTTGAGTATTAGCTTTAGAAGTAAACAGGATTCTGGGAAACTGTTTTTAATTTCATCTTCCTCCAAATACCTTATTTAATGCCGATTTGAAATGAAAAAGTCCTACATCCTGGAAAGGATATTTTGGGCCTTGTTTCCTAAGGGACTGATGAAATAGAAACAAATGTTTCTTTGGGATGACCAGGTAAGCCTAAAGAAAATAAACAAATTGTGGGTTAATTAATTAATTAAAGGCCCTTTGTGGCTTGCCCAGTTCTGGACTGGATATACATATATATATATATATATATATATATATATATATATAAATTTTTTTGCGGCGGGGGGGTTGAACTGGATTGTCGTAAGTTCTTTGTTGTCTCTACCTCTTCTTGGTGGGCCTTGAGGTTGGGAGAGAGCTGCTGCATGCATCCTCTGAAATCTGGGGACAGAGACACCACCTTCTTTCATGCTTCAACTGAGAATAAATGACTTGCCAAGTTATTTACCACTGTGCTACAAGACATAAACCAATCTTACTTTTTACTATTAAATATTTAATGATACTATAGTTTGATCAAGAAAAATTATGATTTCCAGGGTGTCTTGATCAAATAACTTAATGAGAAGACAATTGCTATTGAGAACTAAAATAGGATAAATTTGATTTTTAGAAGACCCAAAATATACCCCATGTATTACACTAAGGAAAAAGCAAAATGAAAGAAGTCAATAGTCTTGGAGAACAAATTGACAGGATCTCACATATAAACATTTGAAAAAAGGAAACAAATGGAGGCATGCTTTTAGAGAGGATTAAAAAAACAAAAGCTCTCTGAATGTGCTTTAAAATCCCTGAGAGACAGAGTGGTGGAGGGCCAAGGCTGGGGAGCCTTGGAAAGTCTTCTCTGAGGAGGGGAGATGTGAGCAAGACCACAACAACTGAAGGAGTAAACTATGAACACACATGAAGTGGGAGGGGTTAAAGATGTCTTGTATACTCCCTCACATAAAGGCAAGCACAAAAAAGAGAAGCCAACTAGCATGGGGCTTTACATCTACAACACCAAAAGCCATAAAGCAAAGCAATTAACTTCCAGTTTCTAAGAAAAACAACCAACCAACCAAAGCCAAAAGCAAACACAAAAAACCGGGACCTAAGAGTATTACACTAATAAGACACAGGAAAATTACACGTATGTGATAAGATTCTAAAGGTGATTCAGCAACATGGTTTGAAAATACTCTTTTTTTTTTTTTTTTTTTGGAGAGATTTTTGCTATAGGGCGCGTGTGCTCGCCAGACAGACAGAGAGAGACAGAGGGATAGAAAGCGAGAAATCACCCCCCCAGAGGGGATGGCCACGCCTCAATCCCTTCTCCTCCATTCTCCTCTCGGGATCTTGGGCACGCATGTACACGCGCACGGGGTGAGTTTAAGCCACCGGGTCCAGGACTCGAACCGACTACGTGGGACCAGCGACATAGCCATTACGCTAACTGCTGGTCCCTGAAAAATACTCTTAAAACCAACGTGAGGAAAGAGGAAAAGGAATACAATTACTGGTGAGTAATGAATTCTCTAATGTATGGTTAAATTTAAATAGATGATAATAGTATGGTTGACAGTTTAAAAACTTGTGTTAAATAAAAGCTTTTGAAACTGAGGTTAAAATTGTGTCCAATTTGGTTTTGTAAAACTGCAAACAACAGAAATTCTAAATATAGCAGAATAAGCATTTATTTTTTTATTTTGCAAGAATTCTAGAAGAAAAGATCCCATGGTTCTTTTGTTGTGATTGTTATTATTACTGTTATGGTTTTTGTTTTTGCTAGCCATTCTTTTTTTTTTCTTTTTTTTTATTATCATCATAATCTTCTTTATATTACATTGGGTTACATATAATTTTACAGTGTATTACATTGCTTTTTCAAAAGGGAATGCCATGCATGTCAGACAGTACAGAGACATTGATCTCCCCACTTCATCATTCAATATCTTTTCTATGTTTTTTCCAATCATTATTATTATTATTCTAATTATTTTTTAAAACAGTCAATCACTATTTCTCATTTTGCTTGTAAAAAGACTTTACCCATCATGAAATACTTCTCAAACCAATCCAGTTGAGAATACTATACATGTCATCATCAACAGGTAATAAGCCATATCTGTTTTTGCTAACCATTCTTGACCTCTCATTTTGTCATTTTAATCCCATTAGTATGTCATGGTCACAAGACAGACGCTGTAGAAACAGGTATCAGATACTCAGAGAGCAAAGAAGCAGCAAGAGAGGAATGATCATTTTCCTAATGTACCTTTATCTTTTCAAAAACATAGTAACAGCTGATATTTTTTTTTATCATTTCACATCTTTACAGTGTACAACATGGTTTTTCCCAGCATGAGTACAGTGTACATTAGTCAAGACAATGATATTTCCATATACATTATCAACACAACTTTTCATTTTTGTGTCTATTAAGTGTGTTGTTTGTTCCCTGAATCCCTCCCTTCCGCCCTCTATTACTCATTCCCTTTACCTCTCCCATACTGTCTCTAGCATCTGCAGTTGCCATCCCTGCTATTATACCCTCCAGTTCTTTCAGTTTTTTTTTTTTTTTTTTTTTTTTTTTTAAATATCAGCACTCTGGCAAAAGGAGAAAGATCTGAAGATATGATAGTGGAAAGGATAAATGTAGATACCAGAGGCTGCAAGGGAGGGGAGTGGGGGGTAGAGAGTGGGCGTGAGGGGCAAAGGGAAGAAACATTTAACACCAAAAGAATGTAGAGTTCTCTGTTGAAAACTATATATATATATATATATATATATATATGTATATTGTATACATCATAATGGGGACTTTATGTAAAATGTGAATTTAATTAATCTGAGAAAGAAAAATAAAAGACAAAAATTAAAAAAAAAAACATAATAACAGCTTTCCTATAATTACTCATTGGTCAAAACCAGATGATATGTTCATCATAAGACCACTCCTATACAAGGTTATATGATTACAATTGTCTTAGGTTAAAAAGGATTTATCAACTAGAGGTGGAGACTTTACCCCTAAAAAACTCACGGCGTCTTGTAAGTAAGAAAGTTACCACAGGGCTGAGTAAACCACCAAAACTGTTTGCCATATACTTTATTATATATTTGTTTTAATAAATTTTTTTCTTATTTAATTTTCTTTTACATTTTTTCCACATTTTATTAATTCACAAAATACATTAAACTAAAACTATGGACAAAGCTAGAATCTATTTAGCAATGCACTGTAATTTTCTTCTGAAACATTTTAATTAATTAATTTTCATTAATTCCCTGAACATTGTCACAGCATACAAAATGTGATTTCCCATCCAAAATATACTGTATAGTGGCTTAATCATACATGCTATCTTCATTAATTTTCCATTTCTAGTTTCATATATATACATGTACATATTTTACCCCCATTTCTCACCCTCTGCCATCTCCCACCCTCCTCCCACACTAACTTAGGTGTCTACATTTGTTTTCCATTCCTTTTTTTGCCCACATTGTATTGATTCACAGAATGTCTTAAGTAACCTAACTACTTTCAATAGCAAATTTAGCTGGTATGTACGTATCAGTGAATACATGTCTGACTTTAGCCATGAAACTCTGAGTAGAATGAATATACTAAAAGGTAGCACATAGCTGATGCTATAAAGCTTACTATCGTCATTAAATGGGTATTTTTAATTATAAAATTAATTTTTATTTATGCCAGAGAATATATGCACTTGCCAAAGTAAGAAAGAAAGAAAACACCCACGATCGGGTGTGGTAATATCATTATAGTTTTATCTCCATTTTCCTATACTATCAGGATTTGGGGTACATGCATGAGTGTTCCATGTGTTTTTCAATCCACGGGGCCTGGGATTAGAACCACAGTGGGCCATGTGGGGTCCAACTCCCTACACACAGCACTTAACCTCTGCATTACAGTCTGGGCTACCCAGTGTTAGTTTTTGTTTTGTTTGTTTTGATTTGCTTATTAGGTTCCAGAAGCTCAGGCTCCTTTCCCTTGGTTCTCACAGAGTGTGCTTCTCTGGGTGCAACAGGCTGGCACTTTAGTTGAACCCAATACCTTTCTCTTTGGCTTCCTCCTTTTTCTGAACGTTTTCCCTCACATGTTTTAGAAAGCTATCACTGCTCTTAGAGTGTTTAATATGCTCAATATGCACGTTAACTCTCTTGGTAAGAATCTTGCCCTTAACTTGTTTGTTTACAATAATGCCAGCAGCATGTGGGCATTCCTTTTTGAACAGTACCCCTTCCCTTGATGTCTACACTATTACCTTCTTGTAATTCCCCTGTATGTTGCCAATGGGACCACTTCATGTTCTCTAAAAGGACTAAAGAACATTTATCAGGTGCCTCTCCTCTTCCCCTTTGTGTTTGTCATTTTGGAGAATGGCAGTTCCGGACAAAAGGGCTTCCCAGTAGTTTTAAAAGTTACCCAGGAAATTCTAATATGAGATTAGGGTTGAGGACAAACAACTGAAGGCTCTTTCATTTCTCTCTCAGATTGCTTCTCTAAACAGAGCATGATGTTATTAATTAGATTTTAATTTATTAAATTCAAAGCACATGTTCTCACTGCTTTTCCAGTTATAAAAGAGCATATTTATTATAGTTTTAGAATAAGTTAATCATTTCCAACATTATGCTAATTCGTGTATTTTTCCACTCTGTTCTTTCACACGGACTAATAGTCTTCAGAAGTCTTATTTTCCTCACCGTTCACCCACACTCAAAAATTGGGGGGAATAAGATCAGAGTCAAAGTGCTCTAATATCCTTGAGTTGTTTGTGAGGGGATAGTGACTTTGATAAACTTTAGACTTCTGTTCAACTGTATAAATGAAAATTTTATATGTTTTCAAAAGACTATACATCGAATTAATTATTTGCAAATAAGTTGAAAAAGTACAATAGGGATAATACGATTGATGAACTCAACAGTAGGATAGGAGAGAAATCAAAGCGTAGAAATGGAAGCTATGAAACAAATACGGGAAAATGTATCTGAGTCATAGAGTCATTGTTTTTGTTGTACTAAAGACCATTTTTTGTGATAGTGTGAGATATTTTGCAGTAAATAGAAACCATATAAATAGTATTTTAATAGTTATTACATTGTCAGTGGCACTAAAACACTATGCAATTATATTTAAAAATAAAGAGTTCAATAAAACAGAATCAAGATCCATAAATAGACCTAGACATATATGAAAACTTAAAATACAATGCAGTGATATTTCAAGGCAATAGAAACAGAATAGCTACTTCATTAGTGATGTTGGCATAACTTTATGTTCATAATGTGGGGTGACACAAGAGTAGGAGAAAACCCTGGTAAAATGTAAAAATCTATTCATAGGACTACTGCACATATGTAAAAAGTGAACATGCTTATAGCTATCAAAACCAAGAAGTATTATAAATAATAATTAAGGAAATATGGGAAATTTTATGAGGAAGCTCTATTTTAACACATTTTTGCAGTAAAATTTTATTATTAAAGAAAAATTAAAAAGCTTAAGTAGAGACCAGCAGGTGGCATGGTGGTTAAGGCACTAAACTCCCACATGACTGACCATGGTTCAAATCCCAGACCCGGCAACTTGGTTTCTCATTCTGTCTGTCTCTCTCTTTCTTGTGAATATATGTGCCCTGTAGCAAGTTAAGTAAATATAATGAGAAATAAAATTAAATGAGCAATTCTTTTAAAAAAAATGAGAGCTTAAATAATCCGGATAAACATCTAATTAGATGTGAACTAAGGTAAAAGCAGAACCATCACCTACACTGTGCTAAGCACTTTTCACATAGGAACCCAAGCATGGTGATATTTATTTATCATGGACCACATGTATATTTTAATTCATCTATTAGAATTGAGAAAACAAGATTATGTCTCCAGAGTACTGTGTGGCTTCTTGCATTGGGAAAGCACAAATCCTTTCTTAAGAAAGGAATATGATTAATTGAAATACTATTCTTTCAATTGACCTCTCAGCCAAATTCTGCAACATTTCACCCTGCCTACTTCGTAGAAGCTGAGCATCTAACATATAGAACTGCAGTTGAAACACCTCCAGTAAGTATCCTTCAAACCACGTGAAAGAAATTTTTTGGGCCACTCATTTACAATTGCCTTCCTTTACAACCTCTAGAGAGCTCTTTAGCATTACTTGAATTAGGACTTTGGGCAAAGAGCCTGCTCAAAGTGAAACAGCTATGATAGTTACTCTTGACCACGGTACATTGCTTTTTCGTCCCCAATGCCAGACATTCCAGTAGTGTGAGCAGTCAGGGAGCACCACTAAAAATATAGATAATAAAAACTATGAGATTTCCCTGAAGCAGATAAGAAAAATACATGTACATTTTCTCCTTTTAAAAAATATAATGCTGGAATATAGAAGAGCTCATTGGAACTTATGATATCATTTGCATTTCAGAGATTTATCTGTAAACACCATATAGTTCTTGAACAAGGCAATTTCCTTGCTGCTGTGTCATTACATTTAGCATTTACGATAATTTGGGGACACATTTCAAAGCGTGACTGTTTATTTCAATCAATTCCATAAGTGTATCTTGATTACAGAGGTGGAGAACTGTGGGAAACATCATTAATTTAAGGACAAGCTTGTGAGCTTGTAGTTAGCATGGTTAACAGAGCTCCATCATCTTTCTTTATGACTATCCCACTAAGGATGTGTGTTGGGGATGAGGTTAAAATGAGGAGAAATTTGTTCCTCTCCCATTTTTTAAATTCATTTATCAATTTAATTGGGTTTTCTCTCCAAAGAGATGTCTATTTAGTCAAGTTTTGGCCCATTTACAGATTAATGGTATTTTAAAAAAAGATTTGAAAGTTATATTTACATAGAAATTGAAGCTACTTCTGATGGCTGAGACCCTCTTGTGATTAGATGTGTTAAATTCCCATTAGTCACTTTCAAACTCTAAAGACCTTCCTTTTGTAGAACACCACCTCTGTTTGGGATCATACCATGTACTTCACCCTGCCCAGTTCCCGTCCTTTATTACCACATTCTTATCCAGTATCTGTTTCAGGATAAATTAAAAGTTTATGTGAGAGATCCATCAAGCAATTTTAGGTGTAATGCCCAGCACCTCTTCTCCAGTATGGCAGCCCACTTCATGGGAACATCTTAGACCCAAGCTGGAGCTTCTCAGGCTTAAAAATGAAAACTCTAGTGACTGACTACTCTTTCGCCACAACTTTCCAAGCTTACTTTCCTTTTTTCCAAATCTATAATCTTTAACCATACAAAGACATATGTTTGTCTTTCTGTCAGTTTCCTTTAGGCTTCAGGTCACTCCGAGCATTTTCATTTTTTTAACCTGTACAGTGAAGTGGTTAATGGTATAGTCTCTTGGTGCAAGACTTTCTGGGTTTTAAACTTGACTCCAACATTTATTAATTGTGTGTCCCTGAGAAGACATATAACCTCTCTGCTTCTTCATATTTCTCATCTGTAAAACAGGAATTGTAATAGCACTTTAAAAAATAAATAAATAGTTTAGATTTGTTTGATCCTTTATAAAGGACAAGGTGCTAGATCATATATGAACATGAAATCAAACCAGGAAAATAAATTATTATATTATAAAATATCCTATAAAAGTTAAAATTAATCTGATCAATGCAAAATGTATGCATTTTAATCTTTTGTCCATGTATTATTGAGATTTTATCACAAGTGTCTCAAACTTTCATGGAAGAGTTAGCCTAGATGTTGTATTTTTAAAGGAACTAAACCAGTCACAACATTTTTCTTTTAATCTGGGTGTATGCACTTAAAACCTTATCCCCATTCTTGACTGTCATGGTTTTTAGTTTCTCTAACCCACACCAAAGGAAAAGGAATGAAGCTAGACTGAGATCATGACACTGAGCACCGCCTTCCCTGACAGCATGCTGCCATTTCTCATGCATAGTCATGCCGGCAGACTGGCACAAGTTCAAGACCTCCAGAGAAGCTCTTCTTTTTCCCCATTTTTCTCTCACTCCAATTTAGCCTCTGGCAAAGAAAAGCTCAACCATTGCTTCAGAAAAGGAGGGTTAGTGGGAGAACAAAGGTGATTTACAAAATATAATATTTGAAAAATGACAACTTCTTTGTGTCTATCTGCTTTTGTCCTGAACAGGATATTTTTCATAATTCCTTTCTTTACCTGCAGTATTATGTGGCTACATGACACATGATTGTTCCCACTCCACCCACTCAGGCTGTCAAGACGGCCTCATTTCAAAGAATAGCAGGAGTGAGAATTATTGTTTCAAAAACAGCATAGTCTTGAAGTCTTCCTGGAAGAGAGTTCTTCAGTAATTTTCACACATCAAAGTGATAATGAAGTGAATTTAGATGTCCATTTTACAACTAAAAAGTTGAAACAAATTCATCTTAAATTCTCAAACTGAACTACATGAAAGACTTTGGAGATTTAATTATCCTTAACTGGAGGACATTTCATATCCCAAATCGCAAGTTTTAGACTGGAGAGTCTGTTACTCCTCATTTATCCCATGTAGAGATCGCTTGTAGAGAAAGCATCAGTTTATGCTTAAAGAAGCAGATACAGTAAGATGATTTCTTGACTCCATCATACCTAGTTGTAATCTATGAATACATTTTATAATCTCTCTATCCCATATTCAATCCTTTTATGATATAAAGACTTATTTTATTATCGTTTGATTTCACAAAGGAGTAGCACTGTGTGGTTGAAGTGTTGGCTTACAAAGGACTGAATATTGCTTTGAGGCACTTGATAAAAAAAAAACACATAAAAGCAGTTGAAGGCTTAAGCTATTTAGTTAAAAGGCTATATTAATTATTTAAAAATCTTTCCTGAAGTCATTACTAACTATTTAATGTAAAAAGACTGGTGCATGTATGAGATATGTAAGTTTTCTTCTACCTAAACATGTGTAAAAATACTAATATTTCATTTTACTGCAAATATACATGAAGAATTAATATCAAATTTCATATAATGACATCAGTTCTGAGGGAAAAATTACTATATTTAGGAATTCTCATCAAACATTACCTCCTAAATCAAAAGCAATTTAGCAATAACTTAACCTTTAGACTGAACATTTGTGAGACAAAATTTATAATTCATATTTAAATAATTAATATAAGCATTTTGACTATAAGCATTAGCCTTATTCAAGAGATTTCTGTGTGTGAGAACAGTTTAATGAATGAGATACCATGTGAAATACAAAATACGATAAATATCTATAATATTCCAAAATTTGAAAATCATGAAAGAAATTATTCTGGAAGACTTACAGCTCTTCCATATATCTTTAGCTGTGCATAAAGACAAAATCATATTCTAAAGACCACCAGAAAAGGACATTTTAGAATGTCTCATAAATGTGTATTAGATTCGTATTCAATAAATTATTCTTAAATTTAAAAATCAATTTCCTTGTGCTATACTTATTCAAATAACAGTCTGAATCCTATTTCATTCGTAGTGTTCATACTATTACAGCTCATAACTATTTTATTTTCAACATCTGGAGTGCAAAGTGATCTCCTAGGTCTGATTTAAGGACTTTTCATTCATACACTATCCTGCATAGCTTAATGACAGGAATATGTTTGGAGAAATGCACAGTTAGGTAATTTTCCACTGCACAAAAGTCCTAAAATGTACTTACACAAACCTAGATGATATAACATACTACACACCCAGACTATATCACATAATCCTAATTTACGACTGTTATATATGCTGTTCATTGTTGGCTGAGACATTGTTATATGGTGCATGACTGTCCATGGTTCATTTCTGAAGTTTCTCATTGTTGACCACATCTCCCTTTCTTTATACAGAGCTTATGAAATTACTTTATTCACATATGTAAATTCTCACTAGCCCAGGCTGGACAGAAGGCTTTTGATGGTGAGGTAGGATCCAGGTGGTCCCACCAAAAAAAATATTATTTTATAAATTACGAAATTTTTCACTTGAAATAACAGATCTCTTGTTATGGAATAAATTATACATGATAAGCTAAACCATTAATTGAGGGACACAGATACATTACCATCATAAATAAACATAACCACGAAAAAAGTGAATAACTACAATACATTTTATTATTAATTTCAAATCTATTCTCATCATTGAATAGGAAAATCAAAGATGATTAACTGATTTCAATTTACAGGCCAATGTTAATTTGCTGTAAGGAGTTCACTGTAGAGGAAAGTTATAGGCAAAATATCCTAAACCATGTTGGCCATGAAAGAGATACTGCTTCTCCTGCATAGTCAACATCCTCTTCTTTTCTAACTCTACAAATTCAGGTCTCATGACACACCCAAATTTACTGCATTCACTGAACATTTTCTTGCCCCCGTATTCATTTGCATATCACAGAGTCCTTAGAATCTGGACTCATTCAAAGATCAGTCATTAAATTACAGAAATTCACTGCCTCTAACATGCAATATTTCTGACTATTACTACTGCTAATTTAGCTAATTCTCTGCTTCACTGGTGTTACGTGCAAATACATGCTTGAAATTCAGAGGCATGTTTATTATTTATTGCAAATACATTCTAAGGCTTTCTTCAAAATGTTTTCTGATTATATGTGCTTTCTTTTATTATTTCCTTTTTTTAAAGTTTTTTTTTTTTTTTTTTTTTTTTTTGCCATAGGGCACATGTGCTTACTGGAGAGAGAGACAGAGACAGAGAGAGGGAAAGTGAAAAATCACACTGCATCATCTCTTTCTCCTCCATTCTCCTCTTGGGATTTTGGGCATGCATGCACACACACCCAGGGTGACTTTCAAGTTCTCAGGTCAGGACTTGAACCTCAGTCAGCCGTGTGAGAGTCCAGCACCTTAACCACCACACCAAATGCTTGCCTCAATGTGTTCTTTCCTTTATATAATCAAAAGGTCTATAGCCATTTCCATTCATTGAAAATTTATTAAATATCTACTATATGGCACTGTGCCGTTTCCACTTTAGTCTGAGTGGAACTCAGACCAGAAAGTCTTTCCCAAGTTTATACAGTCACACTTCCTTTGTTTTTTTCTTGTGTTCTTCTACCAAATATCCTCCTTACTATCCAAGATTTAAAGTGTTTTCTTTGAAATGAAGTGCTATCTTGCAAAAATTGTAGTTTCTGCATTTCCTACTCAGTATAATAGAAAATACATAGTACTCTCAAGCTGAAGAATTTTTTGTAATTATTTTCATTCCTAGCATATTAAGGAAAAGAAAACTTTCCTTTCTCCTTTAATAAGAGTATGTGACCACTAGTTTTAAAAAGTCTATGTCACTCAATGAAAACTACAATATACTACTAATAAAATATGATTAAGGGAGAAGAGAATAAGCATCAAACACAAAGTTTTAAGGTTTGTTATTGAAGATCCATTCCTACCTACTATGAGGAAAAAAAAAAAAACAAAAACAAAAACAAGCAAATGCAACTTGCAATTTAAGTGATGTGTTTTCCTGGATGTTTCACACCCAAATGGAATTGGTCAAGTTACATCAGGAGGCAAGCAACACAATATCATGAAATGTGTCATTGTAATAAAAGCTCATGCAAGTATGTTAAAATACACAAACACACACACACACACACACACACATGCAACACACAAGCACACACTGTAGAAGTAAATGCCCACGTGCGCAATAGACCATTGGTGATTCAAAACAAATGTTTTGCCTCCACCCACAGGCAAAGGAAAGTAGTGACTCCAGTCATTACAGTATTTTTCTTTTCAGCACCTGAAAAGTCTTGTATCCATACTGAACACAGAAGAGTGTGCTAAGCACGTTCCACTTTTCTAATCACAGGTTATTTAGGGTGGCGGAGCAGATGTACTACCTGTGATGACGGCTCAGCTCCATGCTGCACCAACTTCACAGTGTATCATATGTCCATAAGAAATGCAAGTCCGCAAATTTCCCAGAGAATGTTACTCTGCTCCCCAAAAGTTACTCAATTTGGCTGATGTCACATTGTCCCCTTGATGTGAAGTGCTAGTATGCCGGTGAAGCTGCAAGTTTATATTTTAAAGAAGTCTGACAACTTGCTCAATTGGAAGACGCTAAGTCCAAAATTAGACAGTTATGTTAGAAATGAGAATAGTCTTAATCCCTTGAACTAACTTGATGATATTTTTAATACAGAAGCTTAAAATAAGTAAGTGAGGTACAAAAGGATAGCAATAAGTTATGTAACATTAAAATTATGACAGTTATGTAAAGGTAACCAATTGAAAATACAAGAAAGAATGTTAGCAAAAATATAGGGGTCTCCTGATTACTCATAGGGAAATAATTTCAAAATTGATGTATTTCCTACACATAATTCCCTCCTATTATTTCAGCATTTTTTCTCATAAAATCTTTTTTATATATTTGAAATGTTGGTACAAGAAATAAGACGCATTTAAATAGGGAAAATATGACATAAAGCGACTCACTGTCCTTCCCGAGTCGTTGACGGCCAGAGCTCTGGTCCCGCGGTGAGATGCTTCAAAGCATTATTAAAAAGGTTTGGATTCCCATGAAGCCCTACTATACCCAATTTACCAAGAGATCTGAGTCGGAATGGGGTTGATAAGCCTCATCATTTACAAAATTAGGAGTGCTGACAGAAGAAGTAAAGCTTTGAAAGTTTCGAGCCCCTCATCTGGTGACAGTCATCACTAACCAGCTCTCGTGGAGCGCACACGAGAGGGAACCTCTGCCTCCTGCCTGTGAATTGAGCAAACTGGGGACCAGAGCACCGCTGAACACTTGCCTATGCCCTTCAGCTTGGGACATGAATAAATGTGTCTGAAATGAAAAAATAAAAGGAAAAAAAGACATAATGGGTGGAAATCCTACACATAGATAAAAATGTTTAATTATGAAGTATGTAGGAAGAGGACACCAACATTACCACTTGAAAGTACTTCTGGGACCAGCAGTTACCACAATGGCTATGTTGCTGAACTCCCACGTAGCTGACCACGGTTCAAGTCCCATACCCAGTGGCTTAAACTCACGCTGGGGGCATGTGCGTGTGTGCCCAAGATTCCGAGAGGAGAGTGGAGGAGAAGGGATTGCGTTGTGGCCATGCCCCCTGGAGGGTGATTTCTCGCTTTCTATCTCTCTGTCTCTGTCTTTCTGGCGAGTGCACATGCCCTATAGCAAAAATCTCTCCCCCCCCAAAAAAAAGTACTTCCTAAGTGTGAATATCACTTTCTTATTAATTAATATTTTTTATAATTTATAGCTTAAACGTTTCAAAGTTCCAATAAAAACTGAAAGTGACAGTGCATATTGGTTTATTTGTCAAAGGATATCTCCAAACTACATACACTCTATATACCCCTGTGTTCTCCAAGGCAGACTTGTGTATAAGCATTTATTTTGTTTTGTTTAGACTGTGCACACAATTTTGTTTATTTTAACATTAGCCACAAGCTAGTTTCGTAAGTCTGATCTTCCTGCCTGCCAAGTTAAAGAAACATATTACCAAATTTTCGTTTTGCTATCCTCTTCATCCTATGAAGAATATATCATTTCCCGAGCACTAATCACAATATTTAATCCATTAGTGAAAACAATGTTATGACACTAATAAAGGAGGTATTTATATAGAAGATGAAACCAAGGCTTGTATAGATTAAGTAATAGCCTAGATCTTCAACAAGCTATTGGCAGAGGCAGGACTGAACACACTATCTTGTTTAATTTTTCAAATAAAGTGAAAATTTATTGTAAAAAAGAACAAACCCACACAAACACAACAGGTAATCTCACAGACATGGGAGGGTCGGAAATGACCTAGACCACGTGGAAACATTGACTAGAAATTCAGAAATAGTTATTCTTATTACTCTTCCATCAGTGACTTCTTTCACCCCATTTTTCTGTATCTCATGAGTGTATAGGTCCCTCCATCTCCATTTCTTATTCCTCTGATATAAATGACCCTAGGAAAAAAATCTGCATTTTTTGGATAAAATTAGTAATTATTGCTAAATGTCACTATTACTGTTCAGCAAAATTGTCATAATGACTTGTCACAGTTCTACTTTATTATAAAAAACTATAGAAGGTGGGCATTATGCACAGACATCTCAGAAGGATAGGTTTAATTTTCTCCTAGATGTAAATTTTAGAACTCATTAGTTAGAAATCCAAGCTCTGAAATCATTTCTTCCACTGACATGAATTCATACCTGGCCTTTCTGTAGTCGATTCCACATCTGCATAAATCCATTAATCAGGAAAGCTATATTAGCTATTTGATATAAACAACATGACCTGGTAATAATTGTCGCACGATTGGTATTAGGTATTTCAGGCACACACACACACACACACACATGCCCAGAGTGCTTTTCAAGCTACCGGAGCTGGGTTTTGAACTGTGGTCAGCTAAGTGGGATCTGGTTCCCTTAACCATTAGGCTATGGGTCCAGCTCATTACTATATTTCTCTAATTGAGTTTTACCTTTATGGCTCAGGGATGTCTCCAGTCCTACAAAACCCTTTCTATTTCAACTCACTAGAAATGTTCTAGCTCTGATAAATGTACTAAGTTCAATTTGAGAAAAGCAAATGTTTTGTTAAGTTTTTGAGGTTATTAAACTTCTTGCCAAATATATTTTCATCCTATGTAATGATTACTAAAATGCATACATATGCTGGCCTATTTTTTTTTTTTTTTTTGGGAGAGGTTTTTTGCTATAGGGCGCGTGCGCTCGCCAGACAGACAGAGAGAGACATAGAGACAGAAAGCGAGAAATCACCCCCCAGGGGGGATGGTCATGCCGCAATCCCTCCTCCTCCATTCTCCTCTCGGGATCTTGGGCACGCACGCACACGCGCCCGGCGTGAGTTGTAAGCCACCGGGTCCGAGACGCGAACCGCGGTCGACTACGTGGGAGTCCAGCGACATAGCCATTACGTTAACTGCTGGTTCCCTATGCTGGCCTATTTTTAAGAGTACAATTAAGTATCATGATGCTTTTCTTGTGCTCAAGCTACCTGAAACAAATTGGTAAATTGTGTAAAAGTGTAAGGATTTTGTGGCCCATTTGAGTTTCCTTTTTACAGAGATTGCTATAATAAACAGGCATGTAATACTCAAGTATCATATGCATTTGTGAAAGAAGTATGGCTATCTTAAAAATCTACTTTTAGAATAGAAGTGGATAAAAATCCTCTTTTCAATATAAAATAATTTATTTCAAATTGACTTAGAATATTTTATTATAGTTTAATTACTTCTATCTATTAACCAGAATTATCATTGAAATCAAAACAGTGATAATCTAAGGATATATTATATAAATAATGATATAATTAAATAATTAAAAATTGTTTTACTATGTAAGATTTATAGATATCTATACGTGTACTATTCTCAATTATATATATATATATATATATATATATATATATCCTCAATGTTATAATGAAAACACTAGATTTGAAATAAGTTTTTAGTTTGCTCTAATAATTAAGATAAAGTGTTAATTATTGGTTATTTTTGGTCTAAGAGAAAAATTAATTTAAATATGTAATAAAATAATAAGTAATAGGTATCAAAAATGCATTATAAGATCAAATAACAATTATCTTTCCATTATCTTGATATTGTATCATCAAATTAGACATAGAAAGTTCTTTAAGTGAACTCTGAAGCATTTTCTTAATTATGTTATAAAGTGAACAGTATACATTACCCTTTTTTTATTAATAAATACAGCAAACAAGTAGAAGAAAACTTTGCCACATAATTTATAGACATATTCTCTATTTAATACTAATTTATTTAATAACTATTCAATGAGTACTCTATGCATTTAGTACCTTTGGCACTTGAGACAAAGTAATTAGCAATATGGGCAATCGTCCCCTTTCTAGTGGGAACTTACAGTTTTACAGAATAATTGCTTATTTTGAATTCTTAAAATGAGACAGGAAGGACAAATAAATGCATATTCATGGATCAAACAGTAGCCCTCATTTTGTTTTAAATTACAGACTAATGTTAATTATTCTCAAAACTGAATTTTTCCCCTAAAGATTAAAATAATTTTTTGTATTTAATGAAATATTGCTAGATGAAACCAGTTTGACATGATGAGAGAAATGTCAAACTGATGGAAGGAAGGTCTGCAGTCTTCCAATCATATATACATGTGTATATGTATGTATAAATACATACACATTTGATGCATATTTGATTAATCTGTATTTATACTTACATGTATACATGCATATATATTCTCATATAATTTTCTTGTTTGCTATCAAGTTTGTATTATCACCAGTTTACAGATGAGGAAATGGAATTGTCTTTTACCAGTGTCATATCACAAAAATGTTTCTCTTTTTTGTTACAGATGCTTGATTCTCAAAAACACAGTGGATCCCCTTTTTGTTTTTTAAACTACTGACTTAAAATCATTACTATGAAGTTTACTTTAGTTCTCTCTCTGGCATGATGGGGCATGCACTGTCAGGATGGTATAAGGGGAATTTCAGAAGGAAAGGAAATTGCAATGATTTCACCTGGCCCAAGAATACTGCCTGTCTTCATGACATATTTCTTCCTTTCAGATTTTTATTGATCCATTACTTTTTAAATAGTCAGTCACTATATCTCTTCTGCATTTAATATTAAGTTATTAATGAAAAACTGGCTGAAACTGAAGCTGGTAGCATTTTCTTTTTCTTCACTCTGTATCTACATTAAACTAAGAGGAAATTCAGGCAGAAGCAGGTATAATTATACTCTCTATCCCTCTTCCTCCCTCCTATGCCATCCCCATTCGCAAATACTTCCTGCTTTCCGTAGCTAATGCCCATGTCCTACCTAGCATCTTGCTTCTAATCTGCATGCTTTCACAGACAACTTTAGAATCATTCTGTCTACGGTGCTCAAGATGACTGTTCTCAACTAAGTCAGTCACTGATCTAAGCCCTAGCAGATTCAACATTTGTCTCTGAGGGTTTTTTTTTTTTTTTTTTAAGTTCCTACCAAGTGTTGGTGAATCGCTTTAAAGCACCTTACTTGTATCTGTGGGGAGCATGTGAGTTTATTTTAGTTGCTTATTTGTTAACTTGATGTGTTACAGGAAAACAAAGTAAAAGGGCAGAAATAGCAGCCTGTCTTTCCTGCTTATGGTACGCACTGTCTTGCACACAAACACAAGCCTGACTGCTTGTACATCCACTCCCCAGATCTTTTGGCTGCATCCAGATATGTTGAAGCCAAGGATTATCCATGTGGCTCTTCTACCATGTACTCCAGTCACCAGCTGTCTCACCCTCTGGCAGTCTCAGGCTTTGCTCCTCCCTGAAGCAGTTCACATGGTCACCCTGATCCTCTCAGCTCAGTGTCTGATTCTAATCCGATCAGCCCCCAGGGCATTGCAGCTTTTTGCTTCTTCCAACTCTTTCCAGTTTGAAATTGAGATTTATCCCACAGCTCTTCCTTCAAAAGTGTTGGCTATGAGGAAAATGATGGATATGACTTACAAATTATTTTCATTGATTCTACTAAACCTTTTCCTAACAGCCTAGTCATTATCAACGTTATGCAAACACAGTGGTACCCCGAAGTGTAACTCTTTTGAATTTTGTATACTTATTTAGTGCTCATTAACAATCTATGAATGAAATCATTCTGTTCATATTTAAGCTCAGACACAGTATGTTCCCTATATGAGCAAGATTCAGTGAGTGTTCATTCTGATTTAGATAAAATAGTTTCCATTTATGGTGCAGATAGTATCATCCCTAACCACCATTACTCTCAGACCAGCCACTTTCTGCTCATGATCTCTCGTTACTCGCTCAGTAATACTTCTCTTATTAATAGCTTCCTTTTCTCACAGTTTCTGGGTTTGCCTGCCACATGTCACAGGACTGACTTTTCATCTCACATACCCTTTAACATTCTCAGTACATGTAAAATAACATAATACCTTGTAATAATTAAGGAAAGTTGGCACTTAAATTCTGGCTACATCTTTTTTTCCAACGCCAGTCCACATTCTCTACAATACTGCAAAAGCGCACACATATTTAACACTTTAAATTTATATTCTAGTGCTTAAAAGCAAAACAAAAGACACAAAAACCCCATTTAAAAAAAAAAAGCGTATTTACTTATTTCTTCAATGAGCAGGAGAAACAGGGAGAAGCAGAACCCTAACAAGGTCTTGAAATGGCTCCACCCCCAGCCTCGGCCAGTTTTTGATCATGAGGAAGTGTATGCCTAGCATACTTTCGCAGGTGCCAAGACTTGAACCAGGTAATGTCCCATGTAAGATTGCCTCACAGTATCATGCTTTACTGCAGCACCACCATCTAGCCAAATATCCCATGTTTTGTAAGGGGAATCCCAACAAAATGGCTGTGTGTCATCCACTGGTATCAATCCTGCCCTCCCTTCAGTGGATGCTTCAATAATGCTTTAGTAACAGTTAACTTACAAAGTGGTTGCACTGGGAGGCGTCCTTTTACTTCCTACTGCTCTCTCTTGGCCTAATTATTGATTTTTAACAGGAAAAGGTCAGCTTCTAATTCCTTCTAAGTGCTTCCTCATTAATTCACAGATTTCCTTCTCTTTTAACTTTCTGTATGTTTGTTGCCAACATCACCCCCAGTGACAAGAGCCAAGCCAACAATGTCAACTTGCAGTTTCAGGAGGGTTAAAAGAGGATCTGTGTAAGAATATAAATAGTTTAATCGACTCATCTTCACTCTTAGAAAAAAATTCAAATACCATGTCTTGCTGAAGGCAGATCAGTCATGTAACTGTGAAATAAAAAATGATAGCGCATTTAAACCCGTAAATAAAGATTGCCATATGGATTTCTAGATGCCTTGATTCCTATGTTTAATTATAAAATTATGTTTTCTTTTCATAATCTCAATTCTTCTAGATTTCATTGCAGCAGCTCATTAATCCATAATAAAAACAACAACAACAAAAAATCTCTCCATGTTCAGTATTTCCCCAGGGCTTTGTGATTGGAAACATAATTACCTTGAAGTATAACCGCTGCATCCTATCCTAATGTCATCAAAAATGAGAACATACCTCTTAGAAAAATAGTAAGTACAGTCATTTGTTTGTAATAACCACTTTGAACCAGAAACCAGCAGCTCCAATCATAACATGTTTGTTGAAATGTGTTCAGTTCCCATTGCTGATCTACTTCTCTGTTCAAGAGTCTATAGCCCAGAATTTTAGGGAAGAAGGAGGATAAATGCACTGAAAAGACCTTGTGACCTTGCCAAAAAAACCTTTTCTCAGTCCAATCAAACCTATTTTACAATGGCAAATGGGAAAATGAGAATCTGAACAGGAAAACTGAACCAGTTGCTTAAGTCATCCGGAGGGCAATACTATGTTGATATGTCTGTATTAAGGCAAAGATGGGAAAATGCATACTGGGTACTTTAGAAAAGGAGATTTTGTTGAGATTAAAACTTGATATGTAAAAGCGACTGTTAGTGTACATTGTGGCCTTCCTCTACTTCCATTGAACATGGGAGACGCTAACAGCAGCATCGTTTGTGGAGGAAATTCAGGCTTCCAAACAGAGACAGATAAATTCTACAAGACATAAGAGATGTAGACGAATAGACAGCAACAGGTAGAGAGTGGAGGGGGAGTGTTAAAATCAACAGTAACAAAATTATGAGGCAAAAATACAAGGATAATATATAAGAATTATATAATAATAAAGACATGATAATAACAATACTCAGGAACCAAACAGTGCTTTGAAAAGTGTAAAGAAGGTACATGCTTTCTTGATTCTAGAGGACAGAAAGAAATGTTTTAGGTCTGCCTGAAGAGAAATAGATAGAAATACAGAATAAGTCCTTGAAACCAGCAAACAAGGTAGATTATCAGGAGCTTAAAGTCTGGTCCCTGAGATTTTTGGCAAGTTCTTTTTTTTTTTTAACATATCTAAGGAGTCATCAAAATTTTATAGAAAATGCTTATTATGAAAAACCATGCATAAAATTTCAATATCTTTGCACCAAAGTAAAATTTTATTTTAATCATGTTTTGCCATGAACTTTCTGAAGCTTCCTTGTATTTGTCTCATTTTCTTCATTTATAAAATAATCATGATAATAATGTCACTTTTTTTTCCCCCTGTAAGGTGCTCATAGCTCACAAGAGAAAGACAGTGAGAAAGAGGGGAAGGAAAGCACCCTCGACGGTGAGTGGCCACATCACAGTTCCTTCTCCATCCTCCTCTTGGGATTTTTGAGCAGGCACATATGTGCCCATTGTGTTTTTCAAGCCACCAGGTTTAGGATTTGACCACACTGTCAGTTCTGAAAGACACAGCTGCCTTAACCACCAGGCTATGTCTTTGCCTGCCTCACGGATGGTCTTGAGTGTTAACTGAGGTAATTGCGTGCCAGAGTGTCACCTCTAGCAATGTTTCTGAAATTCAATCTATAAGGACTAGGATGGGGAATGCTGCTTTTTACCAAAAATTTTCAATAAAACGTATTATTTGATGGCGAGATGTTTAGGGTAGTAAAATACATTCAAGTTCATTGCTACACATAGACATGCACACACACACACAAACACACACACACACATATACTTACCATGGTCTCACACACATTTTTTTATGACATCTAATTCCACTTAGTGTAAAAAACAGCAGTATATTAAAAGGTCATCCTTAACTGTTCTTCCCTAACGCTGATAACAGAACCATGAGAGCATCGTGCTACAGGTAATAGCTGATGTCATCTCTAAGGCTAAACTCTGGTGAGCTGTGTGTTTTTGACTGAAATCCAAAGGTCATGTCTACAAGCTGAAAATCAAATAGTCTGAACTTTAGTGTCATTTTCAGATAAAAATATGGAGAAATAATCAAATGTAACTTGCATGCTTGATACTGACTGCAGAAGTAATTATAGTGCATTGTATGTACATATTGACTTGTAAGACAAAAAATCTTCTATATTGAGTTAATAAACAATTCCAAAATATACTGGACATGCTCTTGGCATGTCAATGTACTTGATTGGTTCACAATTTCTTAAATTTTGGTCATTATTAACTCTCCCTGCTCTGGGATTCTAAGCTTTCAAAATCCTGTTTTTAAAAAATGAAATAATTTCAGGACCAGCAGTTAGTGTAATGGCTATGTCGCTGGACTCCCATGTAGTCAACCGCGGTTCGAGTCCCAGACCTGGTGGCTTAAACTGACGTCGGGCGCATGTGTGTGCATGCCCAAGATCCTGAGAGGAGAATAAAGGAGAAGGGATTGCGGTGTGGCCATCCCCCTGGGGGATGGGGGTGATTTCTCACTTTCTGTCTCTCTGTCTCTCTGTCTTTCCAACAAGCTCATGCTCCCTATAGCAAAAACCTTTCCAAAAAAAAAAAAAAAAAAAAAAAGAAAGAATTTCTAATCTGGGAAGAAAAATAAAAGGCATAGCACCACAAAAAGTCTAGAATATATGATCTTCTTGAATTAAAGTATAATAATAAATAGTATAATTTCAGCATATGAATTCACATGACTCCATGCTAAAGGTAGTGAGAGAGAATTCTGTTGGCAACAATCTCTCTCCTTAGACTGTCTTGGGCTGGTAGGTGGCATAATGGTAGCATGAAGAGAAAAATAATTAAAATAACTTTCAAGGAACTTTTTTCCTGGGCTTATCACTGAGGCCTTCAAGAAAAAACTTGTGATATATTTAAATGCTGACTAATTCGGAGACATGGTTGGACTGGATTCCCACATGGCCAACTGCAGTTTGAGTCCCAGACCTGGTGGCTAGCTTTCTATCTTTCCCTTTCTTTCTCTGTCTTTTTCTGGTCAAATTAAAAAATTATAATAACAAATGGAATTAAATAAATAAATAATTCTTTTGAAAAAGGATGTCATATCTAAGAAAAACACAGAGATGAAATTAAATGTGGAAAAGACATAGCAAGGGCATAATAAAAATATTAAATAATTAAATAAGCAGGTACATGATACCTTATGGTCAGGAGAAAAGAACAAAATTAAGGAAAGGTAGAAATTTATAAAAATTTCATCATTATTTCACTAGGATAGACTTTTCTTTTTTAGTGAGATAACCCCAACCTATAGGTGATAAATAATAAAAATCACACCTATGAGGGAAAAAAAATGCCTTATTTTATTTGTAAACATTGCATGAATTTCTGTAGATTTTAGACATTGTAATTGCCCAAGTACTTTGAGAATCTAATCGCTGAATGCTAGAAAGAAACTAAAAATTTTTACAAACCCTAATTTTTATTTCATATTTATTCTCATAATTTAAGCTACTCTAACACACACAGATTGCAAAATTCTTATTTAAAATACGTTTGGGGCAGACTCTGTGGGTAGAGTTAGTGCACTGTTTAAGAGAAACCAGACCCCATGGCGACCATATTCTAAACTCCAGCCTGATGAGCCTGCGACATGCTGGTCGTTCTCATGAGTGACCAAGATAGGGCCAGGGGACTGTAGAGGGTGCTCCTGTGTTCCTCTCTCTCTCTCTTGCTCTCACTCTTTCTCAGTCTCTCACTCTCACATGCAAACACAAGTGCTCTGTCATGCATGAAGAGAAAAATAATTAAAATAACTTTCAAGGAACTTTTTTCCTGGCCTTATCACTGAGGCCTTCAAGAACAAACATGTGATATATTTAAATGCTAACTAGTTTGGAGACATAGTTTGTTGGATGAAAACAAACAAAAAAATTAAACAACAAAATGATCCTTAAGATCTTTATGTACTACCACTAGTTAGCAGAGCATTTTTCTCTCACTCTTTGGCTCAGCAGCCATTATTTATTAGTAATGGTAAGTTCTGGTGCCTTCCCAGCAGTGCCATATATGGTTGCCAGGCACAGGGAGAGGAGCACCGTCAAGAAATATTTCCAGAAATCTATTATGCTCTCTGAGTGTTGTGAAATAGTCTATTTTCTCTTATTAGAGTGACTATGTGCATGGAGAATAGCTGAAAGATATCTAGCAGTATCACAAAGACTTAAGTATAAACAACTCACTCAGTCCTGGAAGCTGCATCCTTTAAGAGGTAAGGTTATATATATGTGGGCGTGTATGTGCATGCCTGCTGGAACTAAGCATCAGGAGACTTAGAACGCTCTTTTATCTTCCTTGTGATTCTCTGTTTTCTAGAAATTCAAGATAATTGACTTCGATAAAAGTAAATGATCTTCCTGGTTATTGATAGTTATAGAAATTAACTTAAAAAAATCTTTTTTTATCTGTTATGCCTTTGTTTTTAATAAAAACATATCCAAAATATTCAATGACCTTTACTGAAAAGGAGTGTATTTCTGTCCATAATCATTTACTGAAGAATCATCCATATATATATATATATATATTTCTTTTTTTTTTTTTTTTTTTTTTTTTTTTGAGAAGTTTTCGCTACAGGGTGCATGCGCTCACCAGACAAGCAAGAGAGACTCAGAGAGATAGAGAGCGAGAAATCACCCCCCACAGGGGATGGCCTTTCTGCAATCCCTTCTCCTCCGTTCTCCTCTCGGGATCTTGGGCACGCACACACACACGCCCAGGGTGAGTTTTAAGACACCGAGTCCGGGACACGAACTGTGGTCGACTACATGGGAGTCCAGCGACATAGCCATTATGCTAACTGCTGGTCCCAGAATCATCTTACATTTTGATAACCAGCGGTGCCAGTCCATTGAATTGTGGAGGTCTTTTTCATTTCACCCATAATACACTGCAGCATCTCTCACCTCTGGCAAACAGCTAACAAAGTCAAAAGAAGAATTTCCAATCTACTTATGGCCTCCAAGCTGCAATTTCTTTCTGTTTCCATGGAAATGGAAAACTGATACATAAAATAATAATAAAAAAGAAGTGCTTTTACTTGTGAATTTTTCAAGCTTTTGATTTTTTTCAATAAAAATATAGTGTTTTTTTTTTCAATTTGATAAAATATTTAGCAGTTATTCTTGATAATTTATTTTCATCCCAGAAAACAACTATTTAAGGGAGCATAAACATCCTTTGAAAGAAAAAATAGATCACTGGTCTTGACGTGAACCAGTCTATAATCCCTGTTAAACTTACAGTATTTAAAACAACCAAACTATCCCCCTAGTTTCCTGTGAGACGCTATTCCCAGAAGGTTGCTATCTGGGCCTTGTCTGAGGTTAGTAGGGAAATGGAATGATACTTTTAGAGCTGGTGGTGCTGCTAAATAGGACAATGGCAAAGATCAAATTCCAATTCATAATGTGCCCAAAGTACACTGTGGTACCTGAAACATCACAGTGAGGATTTGAAAGCTGATGAAAGAATACCAGCTTGATTCTGTAGAGCCATTCGTGTCATCTCCTCCCAATTATTAGAGCCAGTCTCAAATCAGCAGGATTTTGAGTTACATTTTATTTTAGTTCAATTCATGCTTTTTGCAGCATCCTTTTAGCCTCCTATTTTATGAGATTCTAGCACTTAGAGATCTCATGACTACACAGAAAACTATATAAGTGAGAAAAGAATGGTGGAAAGAAAATATGTGAAGTTTTTTAATGCAAAATTTGCCCTCCTTACTGTGAAAAATTTACAGCATTATTTTTAACTCTCTCTATACCTTAGTTTGCTATTTTACCAAATAGGAATAATAAGAATTCTACTTAATGGGATGGATGTAAATATACTTCTGGTAGTGGCCAGCAGATGGCATAGTGGTTACATTATTGGGGTCCCACATTGCCACTGTGGTTTGAGTCCTGAACCCAATGACTTAAAACACTGGGCACATGTGTCTGCATGCCCAAGATTGCAGGAAGAGAACTTTAAGGTTGTCCAACTATAGTCACTTTAGAGAGTGAAAGAATAATTAAAATAATTAACATACAAGGGGACTTCATAATGTTTATGGGAAGATAGAATTAAAGTATGAGGTTGTTTTGGTGCAAAAATATTTTGCATAATACAAAACTTTTTTTTATAATACCCTTTTTTCATGAACTTTTTGAAGACCCCCCTAACCCTGTCCATATGTAATGTGTGTAATAGTTTTGTACTGTTTGATAAATGGTTATATTATTTTTATATATAAAATACTTCTATTTAAAAATTTCTTTGAAAATAAATTATGAAAAATGAATAGAATGTATAAGTATATATATTAAGAAAATTTTGCATTAATCTACTTTTCTTTTTTGAGAGGTTTTTGCTATAGGACGCATGTACTCACCAGAAAGACAGAGAGAGACAAAGAGACAGAAAGTGAGAAATCACCCCCCAGTGGGGATGGACATGCCACAATCCCTTCTCCTCCATTCTACTCTTGGGATCTTGGGCAAGCACACACATGCGCCCAGCGTGAGTTTAAGCCACTGGGTCCAGGACTCAAATTATGATTGACAACATGGGAGTCCAACGTCATAGCCAGTAGGCCAACTGCTGGTCCTAATTTTGCATTAATCTAAAAATAACAAAAAGAAAATGATACTGTTTGGCATATAGTCACATAATTATAAATTTGTTTCCTTTTTTCATGAGTGAAAGAGAGGAGAGAGATAAGAACCCACAAAAAGATTTTGCCGTGATGTAGTCTTCCCCCCTGTCTTCCAGCTAGCCCAGATCCAACTACCCAGGATCATGGTCATGTACACCCTGTCCATGTCCTCAGATCTAAGCCTTGGATTTTAACCACATGTATTTCATACCATTAGATGAAACTGGGTGGAACTTCAATGCAAGTATAATACTTCTGTGCAATTCTTAGGTATAATACTTTGTTAGAAAATTAATAACTTTGGGGAAAAAAAGAAAATGAACAATTTGAGAAATGCTAAACCAATCAAAACATTGGACCAGTTTTGACTAGTTCTTTCTCAGGGAAGCCTTTTGGTCACTTTGGAATATGACACTACAAATAGTACCAAGTTAAGAAAAAATCTCTGTGAATCAAATTGTTTCTGTGTTGGAATAACAATACACAATCCTGGGACCAGCAGTTAGCATAATGGCTATGTCACTGGACTCCCACGTAGTCGAGTGCGTGCGTGCCCAAGATCCCGAGAGAATAGAGGAGAAGGGATTGCGGCATGGCCATCCCCTCTGGGAGGTAATTTCTCGCTCTCTCTCTCTCTCTCTGTCTGGTGAGCGCACGTGCCCTATAGCAAAAACCTCTACAAAAAAAAAAAAAAAAAAGAAAAAAAAATATACAATCCATTGTAGTCATTTTTATTTAATTTATTACTTATATCATTCCATACATCTTCTACATGAAAAACAAATGTTAAAACAAGTATTGAATTAAAAGATAAAATTTTTTAACATAAAGATGATAATAAATTGGCAATTATTTAAGAGGTGGTGGTTAGATGTTAAATAGAATAATTAATGTAGGACTAGCAGATGGTGAAATGGTTCTATTCCTGGGTTCCCATGTAGTCAACTGCAGTTCAAGTCCCGGATCCAGTGGCTTAAACCTCATGATGGTCACATGTGTATACGTGCCCCAAATCCTGAGAGAATAAAGGAAAAGTTACTGCAGTGTGGCCATGCCCTCTGGGGAATGATTTCTCATTTTCTATCTGTCTTTCTGTCTCTCCAGCCAGCGCTCACACCCTATAGAGAAAAGCTCTCTTAAAAAAAAAAAAAAATACTAATGTAATCCAAGATGATGCTGGGGCATTTTAGCATAACCTCCAGAGTCAGCTTATCAGTGTTTATGAACAACATAAATTCTTTCCATTGTTTCTATTTGTCTCTCTTTACCTGAATCTCAATTTTGTGTAAATCTCTAAACATGTCTGTTCTTTATTCCTTTGCCTTAAAAACTATCCATGATTTTTTCATTGATTAGGCAAGAAGTATGCAAACTGATCTTTTTGTATAATCCATAATAGATACTATAAGTAGAAAACATAAAATGAAATTGTTAAAACTTACTGTTGAGGATAATTAATGAGAAAAAAGTGAAATCTCAATGCCAAATTTAGCTAAGTAAAATTGGACTTGGAGAAATGAGACTTTGTAGAAAAAAACTTGCAGAAAAGAAACTCATCTCTGACATATTCTACTAGCCAATAATCAGTACAATTTGATACAAAAGTTTATTCATAATTTAAAACTTCATCTAAAATTTAAATGAAAAACAATTCATTCTGTTAAAAAAAAAAAAAAATTGAAAACTTGCCCCAGCCTCTGTGATGCAGCCATAGTGTTTGGAACTGCAGAACTGGAAGTCGCATGCACACCACAGTTCCAGTCCCCAGTCTCAGGCTAGAAAACAGAACATGTGCACGCGTGCTCAGATCCTGGCAGTATGGAGAATTGGATGAAGGGGATCACAGTCTGATCAAGACCTTTGGAGGGGCTTCTCTCTTTCTCTCTCTCTCTCATGTATTTTCAAAAGTTATATTTAAAAAGCTTAAATGTAAAAAGAAAATTTTAAAGTGTTTATCTTCATTGTATTAATCCAATAATTAAATTGTCTAGAAGGCTATCCAGACAATTATTTCTGAAAACAAGTATATCAATACTTGTATAATTCTGATTAAATGCTTACAATCAAATTCAGTGAGATCAAAATAGCAGACTCAAAAGGGCCCAATTAAAATAACTACTATGCTTTTAGAAAATCACATCTTCCAAGATATATCTCAAATATGTTGATTTTCCACATGATAACATTAAAAAAAGGATTTTTAATTTTTGAAAGTGCTTGTGTACAAGCATATGTACATTTAAAGGAGAAAAGTAATAATGCAGACAGCCGAATAGCAATATGATGCATTTATGAAATAAATTGAGTATTATCTTCAAGCCCTGTGTACTCTTAATTGATTGCATAAATATTTTCCCACATTTCATAAGATTTAGGCTAGATGTTCCTTTTTTTTAACTTTTTTTTTCTTAGATTTTTTGCTATAGGGTATATGTGCTCCCTGTAGAGACAGAGAGACAGAAAGTGAGATCTCCTGGGGGAATGGCTATGCCACAATCTCTTCTCCTCCATTCTCTTCTTGGGATTTTGGGCACGCATGCACTTGTGCCTGGTATGAGTTTTAAGCAGCCAGGTCTGGAACTCATATCACGGTTGACTACATGGGAGTCTACCAACATAACCATTGTGCCATCTGTTGGTCCCTAGATATGCCTTTTGGTTGAATATGTTTCTTGTCATAACTTTACCATGCCTGGCATATATTAGTATATCGTCTAGCTCTATTTTTAAACTTTATATAAATAGTCATGCAGTCTTCTGTCACTTGCTTATTACAGTAAACTTTGTATCTTTTAAGAGTCATTCACGTAGATTGGAGTAACTGTTTTCACTGTTATATACTTTTAATTTAATATATACAAATCTGCCAATAATTTATGCATTTTTTGGTGATAGATATTTGTGTGTGTCCTATGCCTTTCAACTTCTATAGATGATACTATTATGTACAATCTTGTACAAGTCTCTAGGAGTACATATGCAAGAGTGTTTTTAGGGTATAAACAAAGTAATGGATTGCTAAGCTTTAGAGCATTTTAAATTCTACTACATAATGTCAAGTCATTAGCAAAGTAATAGATCTATTGTTTTTGATAAAGTTTGGCTGCTTCATATCTCACTGATAAGCAATGTCTTTAACTTTCTATTCTTATCAATCTCTCAGAATGAAAAGATAAATCACTGTGGTTTTGTTTTGTAGTTCATGATTATTAATTAGTTTGAACACATATTTGTATTTATTTGACCCTCTAGCTTCCATGAGATTGCTTGTTTTCATCTTATTACTTTATAGAAGTTCTCTTTGTACATTCTCTTTTTTTTTTTTTTTTTTGAGAGGTTTTTGCTATAGGGCACGTGCACTCTCCAGACAGACAGAGACAGAGACAGAAAGAGAGAAATCACCCCCAAGGGGGGATGGCCACACCGCAATCCCTTCTCTTTCATTCTCTTCTTGGGATCTTGGGCATGCACACACACGCACCCTGTGTGTTTTAAGCTACCCGGTCTGGGGCTCGAACTGCGGTCAACTACATGGGAGTCCAGTGGCATAGCCATTACACTAACTGCTGGTCCCAGTAATTCTCTTTTTATAAGTGTATTTATTTGCTTCTGAGAAAGCAAGAGAGAGGTAATCCCAACAGAGTCTTCATACCATAATCCGTACTAGCCTTAGCCAGCCCAGATCACAGGCATGCACAAGGGTCCGCAGAGGGGTACAGGGAGGCCTTGAGGTGCAAACCCAGGTCTCCGGGTGGGCCTAGCATTGTAGAGCATTGCATTACCACTGCACCACTGGCTGGTCCCTCCTTATAAGTTCTGGATTCCAATCCATTGTCACCGTTAAGAAAAAGGATAGAAATCTTTTTCTAGTTTGTGTTCCAAGTGTAATTTTTCTTTTTAATTCCTTCTTTTTTTGAGAGGTTTTTACTATAGGGCGTGTGCACTCATCAGACAGAGAGAGACAGAGAGACACCGTTCTCCTCTCGGGATCTTGGGCACGCACGCACACGCACCCGGGGTGAGTTTTAAGCCACCGGGTCCGGGACGTGAACCGCAGTCGACTACATGGGAGTCCAGCGACATAGCCATTGTGCTAACTGCTGTTCCCTCTTTTTAATTCCTTTAAGGAATAATGCTTTATAAATAGTAGTTCCATTCTATATAGTAAAATTTACTCCTCCTTTTTCTTATAGTTTCTATTTTATATGTCTTATTTTTGTTTTTGAGAGAGATTTTTGCTATAGGCTACATGTGCTCACCAGAGAAATGGAGAAAGATGGAGAGACAGGAAGCAAGAGGTCACTTCCTTGGGGGGATGGCCACATCACAATCCCTTCTCCCCCATTCTCCTCTCAGGATCTTGAGTGCACACACACACACACACACACACACGTACCCAGTGTGAGGTTTAAGCCACAGGGTCTGAGACTCAAACCACAGTTGACTACATGAGAGTCCAGTGACATAACCATTAATTAGGCCATCTGCTGGTCCCTTTTATGTCTTGTTTTAGTAAGTGATACTGTTTTTTTCTCTACCCTAAAATCATAAAAATAATTTCCAATATTTTCTTCTAACTATAAGCTTTTCTTTTATATTAAATCTTTTCTCTTTCCAGAATTGAGTATTGTGTCTGATGTGAGGTAGTGATATATATATATATATATATATACACACACACACACACACATATATATTTCCTCATGTGAAAAATGTCCATTCATTCTTATTTTATCTGAAATGATAGTTCTGACATCTATTAGACTACCTATGATTTTACTCACAAATAATATAACCTAATTATGCACTTGAAAAGTTTACTGTCATTTATCTTTCAAGTCTCTTTTAAATAAACATTATTTGAATATATTTACCACTCTACCTATAATCTTGGTATTTGTCATTTAACATACATTCTAAATTTCTCCCCATTTTTACTCAAGCTTTTAAGATATTTTTAGGAACCTAGGAGGATCATCTATTGACATCATTTTGTTTTCCTCAGATTCTCATGTTGAAATTCTAAACCCTAGTGTGGTTATATCCAGAAATGGGGCTTCAAAGGAAATAATGAAAGTTAAATAAGATAGTCAGGGTGGGGCTCTGATGCAATAGGAAGAGGCCCCAGAGAGCTTCCCCTCCCTCTCTCTCCATATACATGAAGACAGTGAGAAAGCAAGCATCTGAAGACAAGAAGCTGGCCCTCACAACGGACCAACTTGGCCAACACCTTGACTTGAACACCCGAGTCCCTAGAACTGGGAAAAATTCATTTCTGCTGTTTATTTCACGTTACTGGTAGTATTCTGCTGTGACAGTCCAAGCAGAGGGACTTACGCTGTTTTAGGACTATTTTAGGTGGTTTTAACCCATTGATACGGTAGATATTGCTATACTGACTATGCCAGAGTAAAAACATACTCTAAATCTTTGTGTTATTTCTATGGTAAATTCCTAGGAATAAGTTTAGTAGCTCAAAAGAATAAGCATATTGTTAGCTTTTAAAAGTATCCTTTTATACTGTTTTCTCAAATGATTACATCATTGTACATATACCAGCAGCACTTGAACATGTCAAGTGCATATTAAGATGTAGAGACTTTGTAACATGATGATGAGATAGGTATGATGCTACCTTAAGATTGCTCTGCTTTTCAATTTAACATCACATTCCTGATGTTTAGATGCTCCTTAATTACATAGAGAATAGTTCTGTGATTCAGCAGGTGTCTCCTTTGATTCACAGAACTAATTCTGCATATGGACATTTGATCAGTCATAAGTACATGTTTGCAACTTATTTACCGACATATAATATACTCTTACATTAAAAAAAAAAAAAAAAAAATCATGGAAATAAGTTTACTCAGTAACTTAAACTCAATTAGCTGAGGAACAAGAGATGGGTGTGAATGCCAGATGTGGTGTGTGTGGAGGAGTGGGGCCTAGGGAAGGACATTTGGAGGAGGGATACAGAAGCAGAGCATTGACGGGACAGGGAGGTGTGGTGTTATCTGTTGAAGATATTTTGATCAACTGGACTGGGGAAAAATGTTCACATATTGAAATGTTCACTTCATAAACTAAACAATGTCATTGAATGTATATAAAAATTAATTAACTTATTAATTAATTAATTTTTAAGAATTAGCTGAGGAAAAAAATGGGAGATGAAAAATACATCTTAAACCATACATACACAAGCAAAAAATAATTATAGTACATGTATATGCAATATGTAGATGAATGTATACATGTATCATACAGGAGGTGGTCTTCAAAATGTTTATGAAATTTGTATTAAATTTGTGTATGAATTTCAAAATATTTTCATATAAAAAATCATACTTCAATACCACTTTTCCACACACATTTTGAATTTCCATATATGAACATATACAAATAAGGTATTAAAAGCTAAAATCTTAGTGCACTGTTGTAGAATAGAAACTTATACTAACTACCTTACATACAAACACACAATGACTGAAACTAAAAGCGGTTATTTCAACAGACATTGGTTCTCTTTTCATTACTTAAGAAAAGGGACATTTTCTGAAATACAGCTTCTAAGCTTTGAATTTGTGGGCTTCTGAATCAGGCCAGCAGGAATCACAAAAAGCCAGTTACTACAAAGCAGTGACATTCATATTTCTTTAATATTTCCTCTAACCTTATTGCTCCTGTGAGCAAAATAGCTGCTGCTATTTGCTCAGGATTGGCAGCCATGGTCGGACTGGCTGTCAGACAACCCCATCTCTCTCACTAATTTCAAGCTCTGTCGAACAGTCTGCTGTGGCAGGACCAATGTGCAACATTTCATAGCAGCCTCAGCACAACTTGGGAATAATCTTAAAGAAACTTGTGGATCTTGCTAATTACTGGGAAAATGCTATCATATTTTTCTTTGTTTTCTTTCTTTTTGGTTTGACTTAATCAACTGGTTCACTGTGGTACAATTCATTGCTATAAACAATATCAATGGCCACAGGTGTTATTTTGAAAAAGAAAAAAACAATAGGTGAAATTTATTCCATAAATAGGAGAAATGAACTAACAGAAATCATGCATCACTAAACTTGTCTAAGAGACAATAAATGTTCTTTCCCAAGCTATTTCCACAATCTTCCCTTAGAGGTCTCTTTCATGTGCCCATTTATTCCGCTAATGAAAACAGAATCTAAATGCAATCTTGCCACTTCCTCATATAGAATTCCCTCTTCACTTCTGGGTAATCATTTGGTCTATGGCCCCTATATTCGCTGATACAATTTTTAAGAGTTTACCAATATCCCACATTCATATAAAGACATTTCAATTCCTCCTTCCTTTAAAGGTTTCTATAATGCATATTTCTTCACTATGTATTCCTGAAATGCAAACATATATGGAGACATATATGTATAGCCTATTTACACTTTTTGTAGCTTTTCTTTCTCAGACATTGTGATTTTTTTAAAAATCTATTTGGTAAATCAAAAATTCCTTAGGTTTTATTTACTTGTTGCTTTCTCTTCTTGGGCTTTATATTATTCCCTAATAATCCCAACACCTCCTATGGCTTTGACCACCCACTGAATTAACTCACACATGTATTCTTGTCCTGTACTGTTTGCCAATCAATATAAGTATGTTTTTTTTACTACTTACCCTCTTCACCTAAATACTAACAGACACCTCCAGTTCAGTGTTTTGGAAATCTGTTTGACAATATATGCTAACCCTATAAAAAGGTGTACTTTCTGACCCAAAATTCCACAACATGGTCTATACTCCAAGGATATGAATACCAATGGACACCAAGGGATATATATAAGGATGTTTATAGTGTCATTATTAATTACCATTAATAAGTGCCCCCATCTGAAAAACCCCAGACAAGAGTAGAATAGATACAGAAATTGAGTAAAATTAATAAAATGGAATACTGCGTAGCACTGCAAACAAATGAACCATTGCTAGCCTAACAATATCAATTAATCTTACAGACGCAATTGTGAATTTTAAAAAGTCAGCATAAAATTGTGTATGCTCTATGGTTTTATTCATAATTTAAAAAGAGAAAATTTTTAAACTATGTAATTTTTGTTATTAGAAGTCAGGATAGTTTCTCTTTCAGGAGAAATATGAGTGGGTAGAAGTTAAGGGTGCCTTTTTATGGGGCGGTAATGTTCAACGTTCCATCCTGATGTGGGCACTGGCTTCATGTATGACCACTTGATGAAAACTGACCAAGCTGTACCATTATAAATTATGTAAACCTCCATGTATCATTTATAAAGTACTTCATAAAATTACTTGATAACATCACTTCTTTTTCTTTTTTTAAGATTTTTTTTTCTTTTCCAGAGGGTGTGTGTGCTTGACAGAGAGAGACTGGGAGAGGGAAAGTGAGCAATCGCCCCTCAGAGGGAGTGACCACACCACAATCTCTTCTCCTCCATTCTCTTCTTGGGATTTGGAGCACACAAACACGTGCCCAGTGTGATTTTCAAGCCACTGGGTCAAGGACTCAAACCATGGTTCACCATGTCAGCGTACAACACCTTAAACCACCATAAAAATATTGACACCAATAGCACCACTTTTAAATGATAATAAATTCTTCCTCCACACTATCACAAGAATGACTTTGAATTATATCTAATCTTCATAGAGTTCTGCATAAAATCTTTCAATGTTTTTCTATTGGCTTTAGATTTAAAACTCTAACTTCTGAGCATAGAAGAAAAATCTTTCATAATTTAATTTCTACTTAAACCTAGATGCATCTTTTACCATGTTTTGGCTACACCAAATCATTTTTTTTTTAAAATTAACTTTGTTTACAATTTTTGTTATGTGTTCCTCTTTAATTTTTAAATTTAAAAACTCATATATTACTCCTATGTAGTTCAGTTTGATTTCATGAGACAGTTAAACATTTTCTCTTACATGTTCCTATATCATTCTCAGTGTACTCAGAGTCCTTATTGTATTGCACCTATCTCAGAAAATATTGCTCCTTTTTAATATATGACTAATATGGAAATTGCACATAGGCTGGACAAGGTAAGAAATAATCTCATATTAAGAAATATATATTTTTAAATCAAGCAATATAACATTTTGCAAGATTTTGCAAATTACATTATTTAGTACCAATTTTTAAACTGGGAAAACAGTGAATTCTCAAGAAGTTGGTGTAATTATCAACTCAAGGATTTCTAGGTATCCAAAAAGTTATCCACAAGGACACAGAATATAGTTATGAGTATATGTTCTTATTATTATATGTATACAACAATAAGAATAAAAACATGGACTCATGAAATTATTCATATGTAGATTAGAAATACCTAACTAAAATGAGAAAACTGCAAAGTAAATGAGAGGTCTTAAAATTCTCCCTCTCCCCCCCCCCGAGAATTAAAGGAATGTGTTCAGATAAAGTGATTATTTATTTATTGGAACAATGTTCCATGGCATTCAGCCAAAAGTATTTCTGAGGCTTTAAATTAGGCAGATATGTTAACTTATATTTGCAAGAGATATTGCAATATTTCAATCTGTTTTATAGGTGGATTCAATCCTTATTCTACCACTTATGTGTCACTCAATAATATTTTACCTTATGAAGAAAATATATATTATCTACAATATTAGAACATCAATACCTATCTTGTAACTACTCTGAAATTTAGCAATAATTTTTTTAATAACTTTTGAAGTGTTTAGAGGTAGACACACTGGGAATCCTTGCATGCTAACAATTTAGTATTATTTAGAATTACACTTTTTAGTAAAATGAGTGAAGTTGACTAGATTGTGTTATAAAATTTAATGAAATTGCTAAATTTGAAACTCAGCAATAATAAGTTCTTTTTTTTTTCTTTTTCTTTTTTTTGGAGAGGTTTTCGCTATAGGGCGCGTGCGCTCGCCAGAAAGACAGAGAGAGACGGAGACATAGAAAGCAAAAAATCACTCCCCAGGGGGGGATGGCCACGCCACAATCCCTTCTCCTCCATTCTCCTCTCGGGATCTTGGGCACGCACGCACACGCACCTGGCGTGAGTTTAAGCTGCCGGGTCCAGGATGTGAACTGTGGTCAACTACATGGGAGTCCAGCGACATAGCCATTACGCTAACTGCTGGTCCCCTGCTATAATAAGTTCTTAGCCCTGATAGTTACTAGAATTTGTACACTCTATTCTGGTCAGTTTGTTGACAGATCAACCTCAGCTCAGTTTAGGTATTAATTGTTTGTTTACATTTTATATATTTCTAGAAATTTCTCAAAATATGAGTAGCTGTTGTTTAATAAATAAATTGATTTTTAATCCCTTGTACCTGGAAAGAAATCTCAAAACCCTTGGGATTTCCTGAGTGATAGGAGTGTCTTTGCTATTTACCTTGGGCCTCTGGGCTATATCTACATTTATGCTAATGAGGTGATTTATAACTATATATTAGACAATTTATGATCTTGAGATGACTCAGGCTGTGATATAGCACACCACCCCAGATGGACCAACCATATAACTAGAATGTTTGAACCATATAATATCAAACTGTCCTCTTGGGAGGGAAAAGAGCTGACTATTGAGTTGAACCACATTACCAAAGATTCAATAACTCATCCTCACCTAGTAAAATTCAAATAAAAACTGGACAATGGAGGTCAGGTAAGCCTCTTGGTTGGTGACACAAATTAATGCACGTGATACATCCAGGACACATAGAGGCTTCTTGTTTGGGATCTTCCCACATCTTTCTCTATGACTCTCTTCCTATTTGCATCCTTTATAAAATTAAATTATGATCACAATTTTAGCATTTTTCTGATTACTGTGAGTGATCCTAGTGAATTACTGAATTTCTGAGAAATTAATGGGAGTGCCCAATTTAAATCTGTTTTTCAGAGCATGAATGACTTGCTGTGAAGGTTAATTTTGAGTGTGTCCTTGACTGGATTAAGAAGTACTTATAATAGGACCAGCAAGTGATGTAGTAGTTAAGGTGCTAGACTCCCACTCCCACATGGTCAACTGTGGTTCAAGTTCTAGACCCAGCAACTTGAAGTACATGTTGGACACACATGCATGCATACCCAAAATCCAGAAAGAAGAATGGGTTGTGGCAAGAGTATCCCCCTTAAGGAGCGATTTCTCACTTTCTGTCTGACTTTCTCTCTTTATCTCTCCAGTGAATGCACATACCGTATGACAAAAATCTATTAAAAAAAAAAGTACCTATTAACCTGGTAAAGTATTATACTAGTATGTAAGTGAGGGTGTTTCTACAGGAAATGAATATGTAAGTATGAGTGAACTCGGTGGGGAAGATGCACTCTCAATGTGATCAGGCACTATCCACTTTGCTGGGGATCCTGAGGAAACAAATGCAGAAGGCAGATTGGTCTTTGTCTGAAAGTAAGATAGATATTTTCTGGTGTTACTTTGGACATGAAAACACAGGCTCATCTGCCTTTGAACTCCAAGATTTAAACCACCAACCTCACCACCTTCTCGCAAACTGACTTCTCAGGTCTTTGGCCTCAGAGTGAAAGTTCTATCATTGGCTTCCCTGCTTCTGAGGCCTTTGAACTTGAACTGAGCTACACTGCTAGTGTCTTGCAGATAGATGGCCTATTGTGGAGCTTTTCAGCTGCTGTGATGGTATGAGGCATTTCTCCTAATACATCCCCCTCATCTACATACGTATCCTATTGGTTCTGTATCTCTAAAGAACCCTGACTGGAGCACCTGAGAATCCAGAACTTGTGCCTCATATCTGAAGTGAGAACAGTCTTGTGGGAAGCTCTGACCTTACCTTGTTATAGGTAGTTAGGGTCACAATTGCTTTGCAGTGTCAAACCAAATTGCTTGGCTTGTTCGTTTGCTTGTTCTAGTGTGATAAATAAAATAATATCTACTTGGTCTAAAATAGACATGTACAACTGAGATCAACTTAGAGCTTCCACACAGCTCTGTGAGTTTAGCATTGAGAGTACTCCTAATTTTGGAGAGAAAGAATAATTTTTTGGTAAATATGTTATGTTTTTAAAAATGTCGCTTAATTAAAAGTATGTGCTGGCTAAACAAGTAAAAATCAGCTTGATACATTGCTTTAGCAACAATGTTTGTCCTCAGTCTTAAAAACATTGCAGAATATGAAGTTTGGAGTGGGGAGAGAAGTGCTGGAGGAAGCAAGCAGGGAAAAAAGCAAGAAAAATAGGGAGGAGGAGAAAGAACGGAATAAAGGAAAAGAAGGAAAAAGTGTTCAACTGATGGAAGAAAAATGGCTCGTCCTTGACAAATTATATTTTTTAGATATATTCCGGAAATTCCATTTCCCACTGCAACATGTCGAGACCCTGGAAGTCATCATTCCTGTCATTACAACAGGAAAAGGGCTGAACAAACTGCAAATCAGCTACTTTTTCTGGACACAGCTGAGGTCTTAGGGAAAGCAGTCACCTGGAAACCACAAGGGAGAGAGGAACACAAAAAGTCACAGCCAGGATCTGTTGTTCTGAAACAGAAGCCACTGAAGCAATAAACTGGCAGGAACACTAAATGATAGTTCTGACAAATTTTTAGAGGCTAAGTATGGATTAGTGTAAGAGTAAAGAACTCCTTAGGGACAGTCTTACTGGCACTTTGCATTTCCATGTGGTTTACTTCCATGAAGCCTACCAGGTTCTCAGAACGAAGTTCTACTCTAACAGGCTGAGTGGAAGAATAAACAACAGAAGCAAGACAAACATGCGAATATGTGTGGGAAAAAATAAAACTGCAAAAAGAAACAGATAAATCCAATATTATAGTTAGAGTCTTTGGCTCCACTCGTTCAAGTGTTGAGAAAACCTAATGACTTGATAAGTCCAGCAGGCCCCAAATAAAAAATGATAAATTGACCTGAAAAATATATTCTGAACATTTAATATAGAGAGATATACTTAATGGTATTAAAACTGTTTATTATTTAATTTTGTACAGGAAATAAATTATTATAACTTTAACATGATATAACCTTTAAGCCATTTTCAATTCAATGAAACAAATTTTATTTTATTTTTGTAATTTGGAGAGTCATGGGGTAATTATTATAGTTATATATATTTCAGAAGAAGCAACACTAGCTGGTGTAATTGATAGCTTCAATTGTTTGACATGCTAGAAAGGCATTTTCATCTCTATCATATTGCCAGGCAGGTTAGGTAGCAATCCTAGGAGGATGTCCTCCCTACCCACCCCCACACTACCTCCAGAATCCAGACTTCATACACTTAGTAGTTTTGCTGCTAGATGAATCAACTAGGAGGAAAAGGGAATGCAAGAATGAGATCATAAGAAACCTGTATCACTTGTGTTGGCAGTCCTTCCGTCAGAACTCAAATACCTAGTCCCTTCCATGCACTTGAGGTGGGTGGGCACGTAGCCTTAACTCTGCCACCTGAATATACCAAAAATTATTCTAAAGTTTAGAATCTTGGATCAGCTGGTGGCATGGTGGTTAAGGTAACTGGGTCCCACATGGCCAACTGTTCAGTTCAAGTCCCAGATCTGTTGACTTGGGAATACACCAGGTATGTGCGTGTGTGTGTGTGTGTGTGTGTGTGTGTGTCCCAAATCCTAAGTCTCAAGAGGATAAAGGAGGAAAAAGGACTGTGATGTGGCCATTCTCACTTTCTCTCCCTCTCTCATAATTAAAGCAATACTGCTTTACTGGTGGGTTAAACAAGAATTTAGAGTTTATGCTAGTTCAAAGCTATTGCAAATTCCAATCACTTCCTAATAATGTGAGGTTAGATTAGAAGATACACCAGTATATGTGATTTGAAGAAATTGTAATTTAATCTTACAAAGACCACCTTACAAAATAACTGTCCAAACTGAACTCTATTACATAAGTTTTGTGATAGATTGTATGTTTATAAATTTCCTTCACAGTGCCAAAGACTAGAATGAAAGAAACAGCTGTATCAGTATTTCCCCTTTATTTGTAAGTCATAAGAACTACTTTTCAAACTTAAAATAATCTATAAATACTAGTGTTTAATCAATCTTTTGGCAGAAATCTTTATTTTAAAATTGTATTTTTTCTACCCTTGTATGTAGTATTAGTTTATGAATTAAAAAAAAAAACTCTTTTGTCCATAAAAACTATAATTTCTGTGTGCTAAGTTTAAAGTCCAAGGTTAGAATTATACTGTTTTAACTTTTTTTTTTTGAAGTTTTAAAACTTTTTACCTTGAGAACCAGCAGTTAGCGTAATGGCTATGTCGCTGGACTCCCATGTGGTCGACCGCGGTTCGCGTCCCAGACCCGGTGGCTTAAAACTAATGCCGGGCGCGTGTGCGTGCGTGCCCAAGATCCCGAGAGGAGAATGGAGGAGAAGGGATTGCGGAGTGACCATCCCCCCTGGGGGGTGATTTCTTGCTTTCTGTCTCTATGTCTCTCTGTCTCTCTCTGTCTGTCTGGCGAGCGCACGCGCCCTATAGCAAAAAAAAAAAAAAAAAAAAAAAAAAAACTCTCCAAAAAAATAAAAAAACTTTTTACCTCAAGACCAGCAGATGGCGTAGTGGTTGCATTCCTGGACTCCCACATAGCATATGGGAGTTCGAGTCCCAGACCTAGTGGCTTGATAATCATGTTGGGCACATGTACGTGCATGCATCCAGATCCCAGGAGAATGGAGAAGATATTCTGGCATGGCTAGTCCCACTGGAGGATTATTTCTCACCTTCCCTCTCACTATCTATCTCTCCAATGAGTGCACATGCCCTAAGGTAAAACCTCTCAAAACATTTTTTTTTAACCCCATGTAATAGTGTCTTTCTTGAAAACTGAAATCTGTTTCCACAATATGCTTATCTCTAATTTAAGCACAAGATTTCTTTCCATTTGTTTTCTTTTTAAAATTATAACAGCAATAAAAATGTTGAAAATGTGCCATACCACCACTTACTATAATATTCCCAGAATAGTTCTGATTAATTCACAAATCATATTTAGATATTAAAATACAATGTTATTAAAGGAAAAGAGATGTTGTAATTTAATTGGCTTTAAATGTGCTTGAAATGATTAAGATTTTTGTCCAGGTTAAATGGCTGACAAACCTCTTTAAAATAACCAATCTTAAATGAGCCATCCAGTACAGCAAATATGGTCTTACCCATTGTATCTTCATTATTTGAGCACTGTCACATCACAGTAGAAAATATTAGTATATGTGATTTAGCATTCTTCATTCTAATTTGTGTGATCTCATGAGAATGACTTACAAGGATATTTCATATCATTCAGTGGATCTGATCTTCACATTTACTTTTAGTAACAAATATGAACAATTTTACTGTTGAACATACAATTTGTATGCAATATTTTAAAGTTGTGCTAGTGTATGTACTAGTTTCAGTTCATATTATAAAACTAATATAACAGAAGGACAAAAACAAAAACAGGGAAGAGAAAGTTTTATATAAATTAAAACCGAAGTGCCCTTCAACTTGTTAAAGAGCTCATTTTTCCTTTAGTTAAAAAGAAGCATTTGAATAAAATACATAAATATTGAAAAGGCAATTATGGTTTGTTACCAGGACAACAGAAATGAAGCACATGATAAAATAATGGGAATAATTTACAGCTCAGTGGGACAGCCATAGAGACAATAATCTAATGGAAAAGGCACATTTATCTAAAAAGAAAATAAGATCTCTTATCTAAACCTATCTTTAGTTTCAACATTAGTTCACCAGGTGATTGTTCAGAATCTCATTTTTTGAATCTTTCAAAGAGGTTTTTAGTAATTTGTGGGTGATTAGGATGTACCGTAGTTACTTTCATGCAAAGAGATCATCCTGAATGGACTAGCAATTCAAGTTTACTTAGGAATAAAATGCTTTTGCTTCTCTATAAACTCTTTGATATTTTGAAATAAATAGTTCACACAAGATTCTTTAAACCCTAGATAGGTGTGATTCAACCGTTAAGATCCCACCACTATAGTTACAAGTGTGTGGCATAAATGCCCATATATAGTAACCTCCCCCATTAGAGTCCCAGAAGTTAGAAAATACTTTCAGTCTATGTGAAAGAGAACATTTAAAAGTAGTTTAATCTTCTATCTCTTCTGATGATAGCTGATAAATATTTTGAGTAAGAATCTAGTAGTCCAGGAAATGTGATTCATTTATAATTCAAAACCAGATAAGTATAACATAAAACTAACATCAAGAACAGAATTTAAAAAATATGACTGGAACTAACAATAGCTCCATCATGAGGTACACTTAACCATTTTAGTTAGCAATGCACTACTGATTTAGGCTCTGGACTTTTTGTTTTAATTAACTTTGACCACAATTCTATGACAAAGATTGGCATCTTCACATATATAAAGTGGCCACAGAAACGTAAGGAAAACCCATACTTTGTACCTTGAGGAATTTACCCAATTGGAAAAAGTGTGAAGGAATTATGAAGGAAGTCAGTTAACATTCTATTCATGAGATTATTGATTGTCTTTTGAATGGAGACTAGTGGCTATATGGAATGGAGATTAGTAACCTATAAAGAAAGAAGCTAGCCAAAGTATGAGTATTGCTGGGGTTCACAAGTATAGACAGAGATGAGGGTGGGCACAAAGAAGGATTTTTATTTTAGTAAAGATGCATGTCAGATCGTCTTTTGGCTTACTCCTGGGTTCCTACAGAGGAAAAAGTAAGAGAAATGAGAGAGCTCTATTATTTTTGAAAAATAAACAAAAAGTTCATTTTTATTTTGTGGCCTAGTAATGAATTATATCATAGTTCTTCAGGAAGCATATGGGTCTGGAGAAAATATGTTCTACTATTTCTGTTCTGTATCTACTTATATAAAAGCTCTCTTTATAATATTAGCAACATGAGAGATAATCACCTATATGGCCAGATTGTTTGACAGTCTGGCGATTGATGTCAGGAACAACAGGGCATATTAAAACGGTGGTGTCAGCTCACCCAGAAGGGGCTGACAAGACATGGAAGTGATGGAAGAAAATGTAAAGTGTGACCTTCAGAGAGAATACGCCATACCCGCTGACCTACCTGAACCAGAGTGGAAGGATAGAAAGAGCAGCAGCTTGGGAGATTAAGAGAATAGGGTCTGTTGTTTTTACAACTTAATTCTATCCTCAGCCTAATGTGGCCAGGAGTGTGAGCAGTGCAAGATAACTTAGATTCTTCTGGGGACACTTTCTCAAATATTCAGGAGGTTTTTTTTATAAAATTTCTCATAAGTTAATTAAAATAACAACTATCAATACATAAATGCAAAAAAAAATCAGGAATAATCAGTAATCTTGTGGAGGGACTTCTGTGTACATTATTATATTTGATCTTCATAACAGCACTTCTGAAACAGGTATTGTCCCAATTTTTCACATGAAACTTAAGAGAAGTGAGGTAGTTTGTTCCTGCAGGAGTAGTGTATATCCTCCAGACAAATCCATGGATGCCTGATTCTGAAGCATTTGTTCTTACAACACATAGCTATAGAGAAAGCTGGAAGAAAATTTCATCACTGCTTGCAAAAATCAATATTTACTATTCCACATGAATGCATAGGTACTACATAAAGAGAAAGGCTATTTTTGCTTGAAAAATAATTGTATTTCCTTCTTTTTTATGTTTTCTCATCAAAAACTTGAAATGTGAGAACAGCTAATACAATCCTGGTTGACCTCAAGATCCTTTAGGATTATTTTGTGATTTGACTTTCATGAACAAAGAACCAGTGAAAAAACACAAAACAAACCAATGAACGTGTAATGGTGCTGACAAGCGTCTTGCCTGGCTCCCTACCCTTAGGAGACTGTCATCCTGTTTCATTGTCAGTTTATAAACATCATCTCGCTAAATGGAAAGCAGAAATAATTCATTCAGTTCACTTAGGAAACCTTGAACTTCAGGTCACCTAAACTAAATCTGTTTGAATCTCAGAAGTAATGAGAGAGCAAACATAAAATTATAGAAAATTCTAATGCTATTTTCATCCCAGGGAGTTCAGAATTACATTATGCAGGGAATGTAATTAACTCCACTGTATTCTACCCTAAGTAGCATCTTAGAAATGGAGGATTTATCATTAGCATAAATGGAACAAAAGTACAGGCCTGAAGTAAAGTATCAGCAACATTGCCATGAACAGCCAATGGGAAGCAAAGACTCTTGCGAAAGAATGACAGGTGGTTAAAAGTCAAAGGAAGTGATGAAAGCTATAATTAAAACCATAAACTGTAAGTAAAAGTGCATGTAAGCTACAGAGCCATTTAGTCCATGGGTGAAAGGACCCAGAATAATTATATCAAGCTAAATGAAGAGTTATTGCTTTTTTTTTGCAAGGCTCAGGCTGGAATACAAAAGAAAACCTCCCAACAGGAGTCAGGAAATCTTCATTCTCTCATAAGTTTGTTGTGATTTCCTGTTTGATTTCTATTAAGAATTAAAACTTCTTGATTTATTTGTCCCATGTCTGTAGGATGAGACTATTCCTTGATAAATATGTTACAAAGACTAGAAAAGTTAAATAGTTGAAAAGATACTTGGAAGGAAACCAATATACTACTGCTGTTCGAGTCTCAGATCTGGCAGCTTGGTTTCTCACTTTCTCTCTCTCTCCCTCTTGCTCTCTTTGTGTCTCTCTCTGGTAAGCACACATGCCAACAGCAAATTAAAAATAATAATAATAAATAAAATTAAATAATTCAGACAAATTTTCTGCCAACAATATACAATAGGAATGAGTGACAAACCATAGATGAAAAATGAATACGGTTACCTATGTATCCAAATATGTCAGAAAAACAAGCAATGTCAGCAACATTATCTCAGTACCCATTATCTACCAACACATTTTAAAAGACATATTTTTATTTTATTCCATTTAGCTTTAATTTAATAACTATGACAATTTCTTGCAGTGAGGATCACATTTTTTAAATTACTAATTCCTGCTTCTTTCTTGCAAGGCTGTTGAAATGGTTCTATTTTGAAAAGTTGAAAGCAGAGCTTTAAGGTAAGAACTACAGACTCTCAGAGGAGAGAGAAAGTACAAAAATCTATGAATAATAATAAAAGTGTTGAAATTTACCTCCAAAAATGTTCAAATCTAGATATCATACTGCATAAAATAATCTGTTTACTTCATATTTTGTTTACAAGTTGTTCCAAATCATTTTCAAGATATGTGATTACTTTCGCAGTGTGCTTAGAGTCGCCAATGTTGCCTACAGATATGTTTTGCTTGACCTCTATAGTGAATCTCTTTATAGAGCAAATATTACATTTCCAGTTTCCATGACCTCCTGTGAGTTTTGTATTGGGTCCTATCTACATTTAACCTACATGCCTGGATTGTACAAGTATTCGAGTTAGTAGCTGTTGATAAAATTTGGAATCTAAAAATGAATAGTCATAAATCACTATCTACTGAGAGGAACTCAAAGTATAACGTCCATTAAACATTAAATCTACATAATACATTTTGAACATATATTTTCCTAATTTTAAAATTCTTGACTGTTTTCTAACTTCTCTCTTCTCTCTGTCTTTTTTTTTTTTTTTTTTTTTTTTTTTTTTTTTTTTTTTTTTTTTTTTTTTTTTTTAAGATTTTTGCCTTAGGGTGCACGTACTCACCAGAGGGAGGGAAAGTGAGAAATCACCTCCTCCCTCAGGGGAAATAGTCTCCCAATCTCTTCTCCTCCATGTTCGTCTCAGGATCTGGGCATGCATGCACATGCACCTCGCATGTTTTCAAGCAGCAGTGTCTGGGACTCAAACTGCAGATTCGACCATGTAGAATCAGCACACTAACCACCATGCCACCCATTGGTTCCTAACCTCTTTTCTGTTATCTAGTTTATTATTTCCAATCTATATAGAAGGTATTGGGATAATTTATTTTCTTTTTGAAATAATCAGAAGCCATTTTAGGCAGTTCAAATTTGATCCCAGTCCTCCATACTCACTCACCTCCAGAGTAGCCACTCACCTCTTAGAATCCATTAGGTCTTAGGCTAATTTAAAAGTCCCTCTATGTTAAGGTAATGATTTTTAATCATTATTATACTTTAAAATGACTATAATTTAAACGTATTTCCTGTGACCTTGGATTTATAGGTTTTAAGTTCATAGTTGTAGTACTATTTTAGTACAAAGGCATTCTCTATATAGTGTTTATAGATTACTAAATAATGGAACTAAACTCCCCCTAAAAATGATGGCTAAAGTTTTCGAGATGGTTGGCTTCCCAGAATAACACCTTTCTTCTCTATCCTCTATCCTGAGACTAATTCAAACATTAGGCCAATTGGTACTTTGCGTTTTTCCTGGCTTTAGTTTACAAAAATCTTAGTCTTTAGAGTCATCTCTTGACATACACAAAGCATTTCACAAACTATCAAGAGAGCTAGATTGTACCTCTCTGGCAACAATGATTATAAATAGAAAATGCACATGTGCATGCATGGGTATGGACATACACCACACACACACACACACACACACACACACACACACACACACACACTTTCTTCATCCCAGGGATACAAAGAAGAAAGGAAAGAAGGAAAATGAGTTCATAACTTTTGGCAAGCCAAGTGCTCTGCTTTATTGACCAAGAACCTGTAATGCAGGAGAGAATCAATGATATTCGTATTCCAGAGTGGTGTAAAAGTATTAAGAGTTTACATGCTTTAGTATGGTAAACATAACATAGAATCCCAATGGAAGTGGAGGGACTTGGGGACAAAAATAAGAAAAGGCTTAGTAACAACTGACACCAACCAAAGACCAAGCAGCAGACACTATGGTAAACATCTCCCAAGATTCTGAGTGCAAATGAATAAAAAACGCCTCCCAGAGTGTTGGTACTTGCTATGTAGGTTCCTTCATTCACCCAAATATTTGTCCCAAGCCTGGAAAAATGAGGTTGGCATGGCTGAGAGTTTCCGTCAAGTGATTAATAGTGGATAAAATTGAAATGAGCATAATTTGACCAAGTAAAATTTTCACATATTGTGTTCATCTGCGTTTTTTATGTGGCTTTATTTCTAGAATGTCATTAATAAAAATATTAAAATAAAGTTAAATATTTTAATAGTCCATATTTTGATCATATTACTTTTGCTTTTTAGTTACATCTGTATTACTGACTTTCAATGCACCCTAGAAGCTAATTCACATCCTAAAATAAACTAGTATTAAACAGAAATATTAAAGCATTTTAAATATTCTTCATATATTGGTAGTAAGCATTTGAGGCCAGTATTAGTTAGTGTGTGTGTATGTGTGTGTGTTTATCAGTTAGGTTAATGAATTTCATATGATCCAAAACACGTGGATATTAAATGTGAAGTATAGCATTATTAGGTTTGAACATTTAACTAAGCACTGAAACTACCTCAGTGAGTTTCAGTCCAACACTTCACTCTAATCTCAGAAGAGTGCAACTCTTAGTGTCATCATACACACCAGCTAGAACATTTGGGTCCATTTATTCCTTGCAAATGAGGTGACTTGCCTCTGCACTTCCAAACCTTTATGCAATCTATTTCTTATAACACAAATCCAAGGTTTATTGAATGTCTTCTGAACCATCTGTGTGAGTTAAGGGTAAAGGAATCTAAAATGTATGTATTCATTTCATTTAAAATACACATGGGCTTATAAACCAATTGAAAACTACTTGGCATGAATGTAGAGGAACTTGGCAGAAAATATTTCCCTGAACCCAACACTTTTGACAAAGTCCAAATGCAATAAAATGATTGCCCACATACTTGGCCACGAACTGGCAAAATAGTCAAATAATAAGTAAAGAAAGAGAAAATACATTAAAATTAAATTTAAATAGTTAATATATATCCTTAAATAAAATGTAACTTTGTGGACTAGACTATCGTTCAACAATAAAGAATCTTAACCTTTCAGAAAATAATCGTCCAGCATCTGATTACATCTGAATGGCTGTCCTAGGCCTCTATGAGTCAGGTGTCTCTTGCTATTATCATTCTATGATTGTCCTGTGCAGTTTGAAAACAGTGTCAAGCGGGGACAGTAGATGGCATAGAGGTTAAGGGGCTGGACTCCTATGTGAGTCACCACAGTTCGAGTCCTGGACCCTGCAGCTTGAAACTCACACAGGGTGTGTGTGAATGCATGCATGCCCAGAATCCCAAGAGGATTGGGAAAAGGGATTGGGAAAAGGGAGGAAAAGGGATTGCTATTTGGCAATCCCCCCTGGGGAATGATTTTTCACATTCTTTCTCTCTTTTTTTCTCTGCAAGGGCTTACACCCTATAACAAAAATCTCTCTAGGAAAAGAAAAGTAGTTCCAGACACCCTTCTACTTCCAGTGAGAGTGCAATGTGTATGTGAACTATATATATTATATATTTGTGTGTGTGTGTGTGTGTGTGTGTGTATGCATTGTGCATCTAATTTACTGACAGGAGCAATTAACGACTTTTTTTTTTTTATTTGTCTTTCAATAATGGTTGCCAGATAAATGCAGGATATATATCTAAATTTAAATATTATATAAATAGCAAATAATGTACTGTAGCATACTTATGTCTCATTCAATATTTGAAACATTCTCATGTACAAAAAATAAAGCTTATTCATTACACAAAATTCAAAGTTAACTGAATGTCCTGTTTTTTACTTTTTCCTAAACCTGAAATCCCTACTCTATTATCTCTTAATAAATGTACTTAGAAAAGGAAATATTTATCTGAACAAGTAGTTCTGAAGTTTCTATTGTGTATTGCACTGTCTTAAGTATCCCATCAACGAAGATAAATTCTCTGGTACATTCTGATCAAGGGATGTAGGTCTCACACGTCACCCCAGCCACAGTAAATACTACTTGGAAGGTTGAGGCCAGATGAGAACTCTGGGCTTGATATTCAGCTCATCACAAAAAGGCCGGTGCAATGACATACACCTGTACCCCCAGTTATTCGAAAGGCTCAGGAAGGAGGAGAAAAACAGTAAGACTGTCTTAAAAAAAAAAAAAAAAAAGACTATCATATAAAGAATACTATATAGGTTAACTGCTAAATTATATCCACTGTCTACTCATGAGCTGTTTATAAGTGAAAGTTTAATGAGGTCTACTGAATTGAAAGAAATTTGCATGACTGAGATATGCTTTGAAGAAAGTGAAGGATTATTCTATATATTAAAAAGATGATGAAAACGTTCCAGAGAAGACGAACAAAGTTGAAAGCTTGAAGGGGAGAATGAAAACAATATGTTCCTGACACATTGCAGCTGCTTAAAAGATGGAAACAATTAATATTAGTCAAAAGTGTTTAAAACTAAAACGTTAAAACTTTGTATAAAATGCTTGACGTCTATATGTGTATATAGTGTCAAAATTTCCTTTCAGTCATTTGTAAAAGGTGTTGCTTTAACTCAGAATCATAGAATTATAGATCTCAAATCGTAGAATCTTTGACTTTCAGGAATGCTCAACCAGAATGGGACGTGGGACAAGCAAGAACATGGACTATGTCTATTTTCTTCATTCCCGCTGCTCAGCACAGAGCCTAAGCACACTGTTCAATAAATGTGTACAGAATAAATTAGAAAAAAAGGAAAAGAAGGAAGAAATGAGGGAAGGAGAAAGTGAAAAATTAATGAGGAAGGGGAAAATGATTATTATAGCTAGACAGACATTTTAGGAGTTCTAAAACTGAATTATTTTAGTTGGTAAATTAATGTACATTTCTAAGGCATGAAATATAGGAGTAGAAGTTAAACATCACACGGTGGGAATTCTCCTCCCTTTTTTCACCCATTTATTTTGGAGAATGTTACTTGAAATAGAAACAATAATGCCGGCATTAGAAACCAAAAATACACCAAGTTTCCAGGAAGACAATTCACTTTAAATCACTTTTCAGAAATCACTCTTTCACTGAAAACAAACATTAAAATATAAACAAAGATATTTAGGGAGTAGTTATAATGAGGAGTGCAATTCCTAGTCATTTCAAAAGATAAGGATCATTGGGTAAATGACTTTGTGCAATATTCATTGAAGATTCGTGAAGTGCAGATGGATCTGTGTTTGCTTTCTAACAGATAGCTTGTTGTGGTGTATTGATGTCAGTATCAAGTCTAAGGTCACTGCTGTAGCTGACAAGATACAACATCTCACTGTCAATCAGGAAATTTTTCTATTAGGATGAAAGAGATTTGAATATTTTCTCTGTTTTGAAGGTTTTCAATTTCAAAGTCATTATTTTCCATATACATATGTGTTTAAAGGTTTAGACTGTTTTCCTCCCTTCTCTTGATACCTATCAGGTTATTAGCGACTGCCTTCAGCACTAGTACTAGTTGGATAAAACCAAGAGATAATGCCAAGATTTCCCATCGCACTGTTCTATCATGTGAACTTTTAGTAAATATAGAAGGAGACTTTTAGGAAATGAGATCTGAAGACTTTGTATAGCTTGGCAGAATCAAAAGGACGCTGGTCAAGATTTTCAAACGCCAAGATTGGCTGATTTTTCCCTATGTTAAAACTCTAATAAAAGTCTCTTTGTGGGCACTTAGTGCCAGGTAGAAATAAGATAGAATAAAATGTCCCATGAAATACTGTGAAAGAAAAGTCTTCAATTTCCTCGTTGCCTAGGCCAATACATACCATATTCACCACTTAGAAGAACAGTGCTATCCCCATACTTTACAAACATGAATATGACAGAAACTCCTTTTCACTTTGGAATAATGATTTTATGGTTATTGTAACAAATTATATATGCTTTTATTAGGTTTAGTAATTAAAAAATAAAGAATAAATTTTGTTAAGCTTGTTAGGATCTTATCATCAAGAAAGAGAACTAGACAAGGCATCATTTCAGTTTTATTCTACACATGCATATTGAAATATTACATTATTTATATATTACCAAAACTACTGGGCCAGCTACTGGCATGGTGGTTAAGAAGGTTGGATCCCACATGGCCAACTGAATGGCTCAAATCCTGGACCCAGAGGCTTGAGGAATGTGCCAGGCATATATGTATTCATGCCCAAAATCTTAAAAGGAGGAAAAAAATGGAGAAGAAGAGATTGCAGTGTGACCATCACCTAATGCAGTGGGTGGGGGGATTCTCTCTCCCTCTTTTTCCATCTCTCTCTCTCTCCCTCTCTCTCTCTCTCTAGCAAGTACACATGCCCTCTGGCAAATAGAAAACAAATTATTTTCCTAAAAAGAGATTATAGCCATGTATTTTATTAAAAAGTATTCAATTTAGGGGCCAGCAAGTGGCATGGTAGTTAAGGCTCTGGACTCCCACATGGCCGACCACGGTTCAAGTCTCGGACCTGGTAGCTTGCTTTCTCACTTCCTCTCTCTCTCTCTGTCTCTATATGATCAAACTGGAAAATAATAATGATAATAGTAATAAATAAAGTTAAATAAAATAATTCTTAAAAAAGTATTAAATTTAATATTTTTAGATTTTCAGTATAAAAAAGATGAGATAAGTGGGTGTCAGATAAATGGGTCCTTTAAAAAAATCATAATGCTTGAAATATTTCTTTAAAGCTAAGAAGAAAAGATTGTGTGGGTTGTCAGTGGCATAGCAGTAAAGCACAATGTTTGGAGAGGCCGATCCATGTTAGAAGGCTGTCACTTTCGCTCCAGAGACCTTTGTGAATATGCAGGTGATGCACATGCTGCTAATTCAGACTAGCCCAGCAGAGGCGGGCTGCAATGTCTCAGCCCTGTGAACAGGGCTCCTGTCCCTCTCTCTCTCTCATTATCTCATTCTCTGTGTTTCTCAAAGAATAGATACACAAATTTTTTTTTTAAAAAAATTATGCTATACTATATGCCATAGGAGCTATAAGTTTTTACTTCAAATTTCTGTTTTATTTTATTAAATTGACATTGCTAAAAAAAGATGAGAAAATCAGCACGCTAGTGTTTTTCTATTTTTCTTTCTACCATTTCCTGTTTTAGATTTTTTTTTTTGACTTATGAAAGTTTATAGCATATTCTTTTCTATGAGCATAGGGTCATTAATTGCCAAGTTCAGTTTTATATCTGAGTGAGAAATTCTATACTTACTATTAGTTTATCTTTCTATTTCCATACTCTATTTTTGATTTTAAAATCTTATTCACCTCTTGGTTAGCTTGATTGGAACAGTAATAACATTTTTAGAAGAAACTTAAGGGTATTATTTTCCCCTGTGCTCTTTGTGCCTGCTAATAATCTCCTTACTGCCTTTATAAATATAAATTATCTTTGAACTTGAATTAAAAATTGGCTATATTTTTTGATATTTTCTCCTTGGAATTTCATAGACATGACTCCATTTTCTTATGAGATTTAATCTAGCTGTGGAAAGTCTGAAATGAACCTGATCTCCTCTCATTTATTCTTTTGCCTGTGTGCATGAAAATTTCTTCAGTGATCTTTGAAATTCAATACTAAATTAGACCATGTTTCAGTATGTACCATTTTGTATCGACTTTTCATAGAAAATAGTGTGACCTTTTAACTCTTCACAATCATTTCTTCATTTCATAGCCATATTTGCCCTAATACATATGAGATTATATATTTTTCTGTTTCATTCACTGAATACTCAGTGGCAGAATGACACTTAGATTTGTGATGCCTTCTTGTCTGTCTTTTGCATCTTTCTGCTTTAATGTCTTTGTTTCTTTTCCCCTCCTTCAATCTAAATTATAATATCATGCCTTTCTTCTGTGGCAGTTGAGAGCCGCTGTCTTTTCTAATCTCTTCTTTTCCCGATTTATTTATTTGTTCAGTTACTGGCATTGGTGTAGTCCTCAAATTGTCTCCGTCACTCAGAACTCTCATTCTCCATTCTCTTCACCTTCCTTGAATTATTATTACTATTCTTTAAATTTTCAGATTAATGTAACTTGAATTCTTATTCTACTGAAATCAAGTCCTTGTTAAGGTTTTTAAGGTGGAAAGTACTCCCATAGAGTTTTATTTTTTTTAATCTTTTTTTTTCATGAACAAATGTGATTCTTTGTCTTTCTGCCAGTTATATTTCCTTCCTTCTGTTCTTTCACGATTTGTTTTCACAGTTATCAGACAACTATTACTACAACAAGGACTTTGAAAATTAGTGTTAAAGAACTTGAAATATTCACTGGATAGTTAGATTTGAAAAAGAAACCCCTATCTACAAAAGTATTTCACCACACTAATTAGCGACTATCCTGTTCTCTAGGTTTGGGGAATGGGGGAATGCTCAAATTCCATAGCATTATTAACTTTACCTTGCATGTCTTGAAAATGTGAAGCCCTTATGAGTATTTTTTTTGTTTTTTTCTTCCTTTTTTTTTTTTTTTTTTTTTTTTTTTTTGTTGAGTTTTTTTGCAATAGGACGTGTGCACTCACCAGAGAGATAGAGAGATACAGAAAATGAGAAATCACACCAGGTGGAGGGGGAGATGGGGGATGGCCATGCCACAATCCTCTTCCCTTCATTCTCCTCTCAGGATTCTTGGCATGCATGCACACATGCACATCGTGAGTTTCAAGCTGCAAGGCCCAGGACTTGAACCATGGTTGACTACATGGGGGTCCAGCAATGTAACAATCATGCCATCTGCTGGTCCTCTCCTGGGTTTTCTTACATCTACTGAGATCTTCAAATTCCACTGTATGTTTATTTTCATTTCCCCTTGTCTTGCCAGAAGGCTATAAGCCCTCACCCACCACAGAGAGAAAGAGAGAGGGAGAGAAAGAGAGAGAGAGAGAGAGAAAGAGAGAGAGAGAGAAAGCACCATGATGTAATCATACAATAATACCTTTTCCTCCATTTCTCCATTCTGTCAAGATTTGGGGCATGCCTACACATGTCACCTGGCATATTTTTCAAACAGCCTGGGCCAGGATTGGGATTGGAACCACATGGAATCTGGCTCCTTATGCACAGGTCTTAGCCACTATGCACAAGGCCAGCCCATTCCACTATGTTAAAAAGCTTCTTTCTCTCTCTCTCTCCGTTTCTGTGTCTCTATCACCCTCTGTCTACCTGTCTCTCTCTCTCTTTCTCTTCTTCTCGCCTCTTTCTGCTACATATTTGCATATTCATTCTCACTGAACTCTAGCACATTAGTGATAATTAATAGTTGCTGTTTTGTTTTGTTTTGAGTCATCTTGTTCCCCTCTGCTATTATGCATTTGGATGATAGCATTACACACTGCATAGTTTCCAGAATTATATGAACATTTTTTTTACTTATATGTTGTAGAGTTGATCACATGAATTTGAAGCTCATTTCTTGTTTGATTTCTGTTGTTGAATTTTTTATGTGTTTCCTAGTTGTGTGTGTGTGCATGTATGTATGTGTGAGTGTGTGTGTGTTTGTCTAATTTATAGTATATTACCTAATCCACTCTCACTGTATCTTTTTATATATTTTTATTATAGAGTTTCCTTTTTTTTAATTGCCACAGTCATGTGTTCTTGCCAGAGTGAGTGAGAAAGAGAGAGAGACTCTGCAGTGAAGTATAGTCACACCACAATCTTTTCTCTTCCATTTCTTCACCCTGTCAGGATTTGGGGCACATATGTACATGTAATATGCTTCGTGTGTTTTTCAGCCCATGGGGCCTGGAATCTGAACTGTGGTTGACTGTGTGGGATCAATTCCCAACGCACAGTGCTTAACCATTGTGCTATCGGGCTTGCCCATAGTGTTTAAAATACTGTAAAATTTTATGTTTATAAGTTCTATCTGAAAATATACCCATTAACTTTTAAAACTCTATGAAAACAGCAACATTTATATTTAGATAATAATTACATGCTATGAATGATGTTTCATTCTGAAATTCTATTGTTGCTCAAAATGTGAATGTTATGCTGGCTGTTTCATCATAGATTTTTTGATTTGGGTAAACCAATGCTGTCTAGGATTAAGAGATGGCTCAATTCTCCCACTCCTTTTTTTCTACTTCAACTGTGGCCTTTCTTTGATTGGAACACGTATATTAAGTGCATACCCCCATGCTTTTTAATTTTTTTTCATTATTTAACAAGTTTAGTTTCACAGCAACTGTGAACACTGAACTTACTTGGCAGTCCTTAATTGTCAGGTGGACCAGAATAAGTTGTAAGGTAATTATCTTTTAATATCACTGAAATAGAAGCACAACACTTCAAGAAATTACATAGGCTTCTCACATACTATGGAGAATAAGGATGCCAGTAATTTTTTAAAAATTCTCTGTACCTCAAGAGCTATAGAGGTGAAGATACTTCGGCAGGTTGATTAATAGACAGCTAATCTGAACTGAGGTACGCAGAGCAGTGCTCCTGTGACTTCATAGTTTCTATTTGCAAGAATGTGCTATTTACAAGTCAAGTGCTAGTGAGAAAAAGAAAAGAAAATTAGGAATAAATTGAAACTCAGACCCACAAAGAGGTTTAAAACTTTCATATCCTGAAGCATATTCTAAGGCACTTCAATTTACAACTTGTATACTTTCTTTTAAAGTCCTGGATCCTTTAAATTTGTTATCTCGGTGTTTTCATTTTCAGATCTGTATAATCAGCAACATCTTTGCTCTGTAAGGGGAAAGTAAAATCCCATTGCACCAGTGTCATGTTTGATGTAGTTCTTCAAGGAAAAAAAAAAAAAAGAAGGAGCAAGCATCAAGGATGAAATTATGCTGTTGTTGAGTCTCTAATTTTTCTATGAATGAATTGTAAAGTAAGCAAAGGGTGAGGGGGAAGTGCCATATGCTCTCTTTCCAGAGGAGTGTGTCTTAACAACAGATCAGAAGTCACCTTTAAATGCTGACTACAAAGAAAGCTCCAGTTGCTTATTCTGCAGAGGCAATTTTTGCTTTCTTTTTGCTGAGCTGCCAAAAGGAGAATACCTAAAAATAATTATTTCTGCCAGTTGAGTAATTAATGATGGCCTCACCAAATGACAATTTCATTGAATGGCACTAGACAAGATGAATTAGATTTTTATTAAATGGCATTTCAATGTTTAAAAGACTCCATGAATACCTCAAGAAGAGTGTTCATGCTACATTAGGGAAAGAAATGTTTTTACTTTTTCTGTCTACAAGTAATGTATAGTAAATATGAGTTTTTTTCTATAAAAGTCAACAAGTTTATACATTTTTCCCTGGTTTGCTGCTGCTTATTTTGTGCCAATGTTAGTACTGAATGCAAGTTATGGATATTTATTTTTACTGGTAGACCTAAACCAGTTTTTCTCTTAATATTTTAAGAATTATAACTCTTCTAGTGTTCTCAGTCCTTATCCTTTCACTACTTCCCTTGTTTCCATCAGTTTTGTCCCAAACATAAAAACAGAAGCTTTTATTTGTCGATATACTGATTTACCTGGATCCCTGCTACCACCATTCTTTCCCATTTACTGTTTCAGGCGCGTACAAAGGAATTAGCACTGGAATCAATAAATGTCTTCAGAAGACTTTAAAAATGGTATTTAAGTAGACCTAAAATATTAATAAACTGTGGCCATTTTAGCTGAACATGGACCAAGGTTTAGAAATCAGCTTTTGTTTGCCCCCCATCTGATTACATATCACCTGTATCAGAAACTGGCTTCCTAATTCTTAATACTGAAGCACTACAGGGCTTAGTCCTTGACCTTTGTTGTGCTGTCCTGATGACCTTAGTGGGTCCAGTGTCTTTAGACAACCCCAAAATATGTAACTACAGTCCAGAAAGCTATCCTACGTCCAGGTTTATACACTCACAGATACTTAGTTTCTCTTCTTAGATGCCTAGTAGACCTTTAGAAACTTAAAATGTCTACAAATGAACTTATTTCCCCTGCAAATTCGGTACCACTTCTTGATTTTCACATGTCACTTAATGGCAAATAATAACAATAATTAGAAAAAATTAAAATGTTATTGTCTAATTTGGCTCTCATACCACACATCTCATATGTGAGGAAACTGATCTAACTCTGTCTTCAATGTACATTCTCAATGCAATTTTTTTTTATCTATTTTTTTTTTTTTTACTGGAACAATCCTGGTCAGGGACACCATATTTTGCCTGAATTACTGCAATTATTTCATAATTTATTTATTTTTCCCAACCCATTCTCTTCCTGCTATAATCTATATGCAAAGCAGACAGAATGATCCATTTAAAATGTAAGCCAGTCACTGTCATTCCTCTATATTATGCCCTGTGATAGCTAAACATTTTACTCAGAATAATAAGTCATTAAAGTCCAGTTCAATTGACTGCCTTTTGTGATCCATTTGCATATATCTCATACTCTGACTCAGTTCCCATCACTCACACTGAATTCTTGCTTTCTTTTAAACCTCTTTTAAAAAGAATGTTCCATCTTGTTCTGTTTCCTTTCTTAGAAATATTCTATATAGAGACCAGCAGTTAGCATAATGCCTATGTCGCTCAATTCCCAGGTAGTCGACCGCAGTTCAAGTCCTGGACCCGGTGGCTTAAACTCACGCAGGGCGTGTGTGCGTGCTTGCCCAAGAACCCGAGAGGGGAATGGAGAAGGGATTGCAGCGTGGCCATCCCCCTGAGGGGTGATCTCTTGCTTTCTGTCTGTCTCTCTCTGTCTCTCTTTGGTGAGCACATGAGCCTTGTAGCAAAAACCTCTCAAAAATAGAAAGAAAGAAAGAAAGAAAGAAAGAAAGAAAGAAAGAAAGAAAGAAAGAGTCTATATAATCATTTAGGCTATCTCAATCCTTCAAGACTATCATCTTTTCCATGAGGTCTACTTTGACCACACTGTAATATACTGTATTTTCTTCTCATCACCATTTCATAATAGCCATTTATTACTATGATTAACTTTATTCTTTAATCCTTCTATTAACAACATTGTTTATTTACTACATTAGTATTTATTTTCTACATATCTTTCTACAATGCAAACTCCTTTGAGACAATGAAGTTTGTTTTGGTTGTGAAGCAATAATAGCCATTTTCCAATATTCTCTAGATAGAGCATTTTGACCAACTGCATTTCTTCTATGTCGTCTGAAGGTCAGTTTGCCTCTAGGGAAGGTTCAATTGACCCATTGATAGAACTAATTTTTATCCAAAAGGCCCAGCTAGACTATAATTTCTCACAATTTGCTTACTTCCAAATCTCCATTTTGATGCATAGCTTATCCTAGTATCATAAAGAGTAGTGGGGAGGCCCAACTATGACAGAGCAGTCAGAAATACGTTGGACTAAAGTGCTGAAAGCCACATGGTCAGTCACAGAATTGGTTCCCAGGGTGATCGGAATACATATCAGACATTGGCATGCCCAAGACTCTGAGAACCAGCTGGCTGGGAAAGGGGGATCACAAGGTGAAGAGACTCTGCTGAATGTTATTTTTTTCTCTTTCTCCATTTCTTTCTCTCTCTCTCTCTCTCTCTCTCTCTCTCTCTCTCTCTCTCTCACACACACACACACACACACACACACACCCTCTATCATAAAAGAAAGTTGGAACTCAAGAGACCTTAAAAAAAGAGTGGTGGGGAATTTTGGAAATCTAATATTATTAATTATATCATTACATTTCTTTCTTTATTGACACATTAAGAATACATTTATGGGATACAGCATTGTTTTTCTTTTCTTTTCATATAATAATGCAATGTTTGGGCTGCCAGGAGGTGTGGTGTTAAGGCAGCTGGATCCCCATGGCTGAGTGCACAGTTCAAATCTCAGACATGGTGGCTTGGAAAATACGCAAGATGCATGTGTGTAGGTGTCCAAAATTCCAACAGGAAAATGAAGAACTGTGTTGTGGTGAACGATTTGGCAGGTGATGTCTCACTTTGTCTTTTTCCCTCTCTCTCTTTCTTGCTCAGTTTCTCTCTGGTTAGTGCATGCACCCCTCAGCAAAAACTAAAACAAAACAAAACATAAACACAATTTGTAATGATCAAGTAAGAGTGATTATGGTCCAATCATGGTAGTATACCTTGGTTGATGCTGATACAGAGTATGCTAAAGTCACATGGGAAGCCCCTGATTTTATTCTTGGCTGACCCTAAAAGCCAAGTAGGTGGAATTTGCCTGTAGTCACAGCTTGAGGCAAAAGGATCACAACATAGCAAGATTATAAAAATAAATAAATAAATAAATAAAAACAATACTAATGCTAATAAAGTGATTAGTATATTCATCATCCCAAACATTTGTCACTACTTATATTAGGTGCATTCAAGGTCTTGGTTAAAGAGATAAATACGGGACCAGCACCTAGCGTAACGGCTATGTCGCTGGACTCCCACATAGTCGACTGCAGTTTGAGTCCCGGACCCGGTTGCTTAAACTCACGCCAGGCGCGTGTGTGTGCATGCCCAAGATCCCGAGAGGAGAATGGAGGAGAAGGGATTGCGGCATGGCCATCCCCCCTGGGGGGTGATTTCTTGCTTTCTATGTCTCTGTCTCTCTCTGTCTGTCTGGCGAGCGCATGCGCCCTATAGCAAAAACCTCTCAAAAAATAAAAAGATAAATACAAGATATGTAATAAATTATTGTTAGCTGCCATTACCATACTATACTGTACACTAGAACTTATTCACCTTGTCTGTATATAAAAACAAAATAGACAAGTGAAACTATATCATTTTATAAAACTTCTAAATAGCAAAGGGGACAATCAACAGACTAAAGAGACAACATGTAGAATGGGAAAAAAAACTAAACCACATCTGACAAGAGATTAATAAGCAGAATATATAAAGAACTGAAACAACTCAACAACAAAAACAGAACAAATCTTACTAGAAAAGGGCAAATGACCTGAATAGCTATTACATTTCTAAATGCTAGACTACACTCTTGATAGTGTATGCCTTTAGTATGCAGTTATTTTTTATGTGAGTTTTTCATTTAGATTTTTTCAGTAATGTTTGTTTATATGACCCATATTTTAAAATGGGCTCTTACTTTTAACTTTAAATTCTGTATTTGTATTACCACACTTTGTTAATTTTATTTTAAAAAGTTTTTAAAATTAATGATAATCTCAGGCTGTCTATATAAGGAGACATTTAATGAAATGAGTAACAGATGGAAAACATAACTTATTCAGTACTATCTTAACTACGTATCTAAAGTTTTGTTTTTGTTTTTGTATTTTTTTAAACTTGGAATTTTGAAACAGTTCACAATATTGTACAATACTACTTGGTAGGTAGAATTTAACATAACTTGAAACATCAGAAATCTAAAAATGTAATGATTTTAGGTTTTGAATACTAAAATTTATACTCACTATTTACAAAAATAGTAGCAATAATCTTAAGTGAAATGAAAGGCTATGAAGTTATACCATTGTATTTTAAGAACTAAATAAGGAACTGTGTTTTGAATCAATTTATGGGTCATTTACAAGGGCTTTAAGAATATGAAAATCAATGTTATAGGGCAACAGAATCCAGCTTCATTCTAACTGACAAAGTCATTGAACTGACACAGTCATTGGATGTCATTCATAAGCATAACAAATCCCATCAGTAATGGTAGCTCACATTAGGCTGGTACAAAGGAAAGACAGGTTGCATTTTTATGCACATTTTCAAAACTATAATCCCACCCCTTCAACTTCCCACACAACTGTGGTCCTCTGTAACAACATAATGTTCAAAAACCAAGAACAGAGTTTTGAGGGGAGGAAAACCATAAAATTTGGCCAATAAGAACAATTTTATATGCCTCATCTACTTAATGGTAAAAAAAAAAAAATGGCCCAATGAGGCAGGAAGAGAGATATTAATCCCATTCTACAGAGAAGGAAATATATTCAAAAAGAGCAATTATTGCTGAGGTGATTATAAGTGGAGACACAATATAGAATTAACACCAGTTCTACTGACTTCTAGTCCAAGGTTCTCTAATCTGTCACAAAATTAGAAAGTTTGACTAGATAATTTCTCAAATCTCCATGTGCTTAAAATATGTATGTGCATGTGTGTGTGTGTGTGTGTGTGTGTATTTCTTTATTCTACTCATAGAGAGATGTAAAAGGAAAAGGCTTGAATGGATAGATGAATACTGACAGGTGACAAAAAGGAGGCAATTAGACATATTTATATGACCAGATAGTGTAGTTTGTACTCAAGGAGAACTGTTGGGGGCTCTGTGTCCATAATACTTGTCATTCAGTCATTATTCTTTCGCATCTACTAACAAAATACTAGATAAAAGCTTTTGTTTCACTTATTTTTTCCTGGAACTATAATGTCTAAATAGAAAGAATAAAAACATTATGTTCGGACCAGCAGTTAGCGTTTAATGGCTATGTCGCTGGACTCCCACGTAGTCAACCACAGTTCGAGTCCTGGACCCGGTGGCTTAAACTCACGCCGGGCACATGTGCGTGTGTGCCCATGATCCCGAGGGGAGAATGGAGGAGAAGGGATTGCAGCGTGGCCATCCCCCCGGGAGATGATTTCTTGCTTTCTGTCTCTCTGTCTCTCTCTGTCTGTCTGGCGAGCGCACGTGCCCTATAGCAAAAACCTCTCCAAAAAACTAAAACAACAACAACAACAACAAAAAACACATTATGTTCACCATTTTTTGAGTAAAATTTCAGTTGTTGGATTCAGGATTGGACTCAATTTACCCTTTCTTTCATTATATTAATATATTCCTCCAAATGGACTATCAGTCTTGTAAATGTGTTTCATTGTCAAAAAGGGGAGAGAGCAAAAAATCTACAACCTCAAGGTGAGCCCCTTGCTGCTGATCCCCAAACTATACTAATAGTCTCCCAATTTTGTATGTGTAGAAGCCAAAGATATTTAAAAATAGTACTTTAGAGAACATATGGTTGAACTCACCATGTTTTAGATAAGTGAGAAGTAAAATCATTAAATGAGGTGAAAATTAGTCCCAATACTGGTATCCAGATTTTCTGATCCCTATCTGAGTTTCCTTACTAGACTACCAGTAAAATTTCTTACCGTAATATGTGAAGGAAACTATTTAGTGTCTACAGTAATTTATTTGTTAAGTATTATAATATTTCTTTATGAGAAAGCTTACCAACAATATTGGAAATGTTATACCCCCTTTGGACTAGTTAGGAAATCTATATAGCCTAGTAAATTGACTAACAAAGGGGGATGAAAAAGAAGACAAGGAAACATCATTCATTCCTCCTTTTATTTCTCTTGGATTTCTTTCTTAATTAAAATATTTAACTTTAATAAAGAAGTTAAATAAAACAAAATAAAACCCTATGTGGCAGTAAGTTAAATAAGCATGTACTTTCTTTGAACCCAAGCAGATGCTTTTCTCATTGTATTGGAATCCTAAGTACATTCCAATTGTATTAGGCTAATGTTAGACTACTTAATGGCTAGTAGCCAAACTGTGCAACTTAATACACTCACAGCCTGCTTTATATTTCAAAGGTTGAGTTCAAGTTAGATTGAGGCTTTATTTGGACTACAAGTATTTATATCTTTATTTCTATCACTATTAAACAGATAGTCTTTTTATTTTATATTTTATATCCTTAATTACTTTTAATAGCCTCACAGTTTAGGAAAAAAGCTAACTATTGCAGGTGAATGTGAGGGCCTTTATATATTGAAACTCAATTAATATTCCTTTTATTAAAAATATGATAATCATATTTATGATAAAAAAGGAAGGAAGATATGCTTATTGTATATCTATGAATGGGAAAAACACAATTGTTTGAGCTCCATAGCATGGCTCAGGAAATAAACTGCTTACTTAAAATGGACTATGATTCAAAAATATTATTTATTTTTGAGAGATTTTTGCTATAAGGTTCATGCACTGGCCAGAGAGACAGAAAGTGAGAAATCAGCTCCCAAGGGGGATGGCCATACCACCACCCCTTCTCCATTCTCCTCTAGGGATTTTGGGTGCACACACACACACACACACACGCCTGACATAAGTTTAAAACACAAGTCCAGGACTAACCACTGGTGACTACGTGGGAGTCCAGCAATGTAACCATTGCACCATCTGCTGGTCCCCAAAACTATTATTTTAGAAAACTGCCAATCATATATAAAACTCTACAGATGATAACTGCTTTTATTATGTGTCTGTATTCCCCACCTGGCAACTTCTTAAATCCATTAGGTTCTTTTTTTTTTTTTTTTTTTTTTTTTTTTTTTAGAGGTTTTTGCTATAGGGCACATGCGCTCGCCAGACAGACAGAGAGAGACATAGAGACAGAAAGCGAGAAATCACCCCCCAGGGGGGATGGTCATGCCGCAAACCCTTCTCCTCCCTTCTCCTCTTGGGATCTTGGGCACGCACGCACACGCACCTGGCTTGAGGTTTAAGCCACCGGGTCCGGGACGCGAACCGCAGTCGACTACGTAGGAGTCCAGCGACATAGCCATTATGCTAACTGCTAGTTCCCAATCCATTAGGTTCTAAGGAATTCGAATAGACAGATTTTACTTTTTCTTTTTTCATTTTTTTGTTTGTTTGTTTGAACTGTCAGGTGTCACACGTGATTACCAGACAGAGATAGACAGACAGAAAGAGAGAGAAGTCACCCCTCACTTGGACGTGTTCACACATCTCTTTTTTTTCCACGTCTTGTTGGATTTGGGGCACTCAAATGCAAATGACCTGTTGTGTTTTTCAAGCCGCAGGGACAGGATTCAAATCATAGTCAGTCATTTGGAATCTGTTCCCTTAACCAGTGGGTTATGGGTGCACCTGGATTACACTTTAAGTTCCTTCATTTTCTGTGGTCACTATTAAATGAAGCACTAAGGAGATACAAAACTCATAGAGGACAGGGAAAAGGTAAGATATTTGATTATACAAACAATTGACAAATATTGCCTTAATCCCAAAAAATGTTTGACCCTCATCCAGTCATATAGATAATTTCAGCTTTCTACTTCATGATTTCTTTGGTTTTGTGGTCAATGATATAGCTAATATACCTGAATATATTTCCTTGACATAATTTAAACTTCATGAGTTCAGTATGCACATATACTTATATACAGTAAAATGCAGTATAACTCTTAATAGATTTTTTTTTTGACATGGAACATAATATGTGCATTGAACTTAATGGCTTTTAAATGAAATATAGAACTAATTGTTTTCTAAATAGCAAAATTAGTAGAGACTGATTCTGTTCTGTCTAGGTTTTCTTCCAATATTGCAAAAGATTCAGTAGCACAGTAGATAAATACTATCAAAAGAAATATGGATTATTGTTCTGGGTCTTTTGGAATAAACAGGGCTTTCTCTTGTCTTTCAGAGTTTTCATTTCATTCAGCTCTTATCACTTGTAATGCCAAATGTGTTAACTTTAAATTTAAAGAAAGAGACACAAGATACATGTTAAAACCACCAATAACAAATAAGAGAAGGAGACTCAAGTGAGAGCAGATGCCATCCATCAAGAACCATGGAGGAAGAATCAGTGCCATGGGCAGATCTCATGGCTGAGACCATGTCTTTCACTTATATGGGGACACAGGTACAGACTTGGAGCAAATCAGGGCTCGCTACTGTAAGGGAACTTCTGTACAAATACAGTTTCTCTAAAAACTGCCTAATAAATGAAAAAACGATGAGGACATCCCCAACTTTCAACCCAGAGAAATCACCAGGAGGGCTCCTGTCTACTCAGAGCTAGTAATTACAGGGAAGACAGAAGTGAGGATTAAAAATTGCAGAATTGTATCACGAACTAAAGTCTTGTCTCAGTTCATACTTCTCACAAGAGAGAGGAGCCTAACCACAAAAATGTAGTTATCCATTTAGTGACTATTAAGTATATTACTTAGTATCAAATAACAGTATTAAAAATATTACTCTAATCCCTTTAGTAGAAAACAATCCAAGACTTGAGAGTCTCTCCCCCTCCCACTAACAGACACAAAACCCAGCTGGGAGCAACTGGTGGCATGGTGGCTAAGAGGGCTAATTCCACATGCTGACTTTGTGGTTTGAATCCCAGACCCTCTGCTTTAAAACAAACAAACAAACACTGGGTACATGTGCATGCATGCCTAAAATCCAGAAAGGAGACATGGAAAAGGGATTGAAGCATGAATAATCTCTATGGTAATTTCACATCACCTCTTCACCCCCGTATCTCTGCAGTGAGCACCTCCTCCCTTCAGGGGAAAAAAAAAAAAAAAGACAAAAAAAGACAAAAAAAACTGTAAACTGGAAAAACTCACAATAAAAAATTATATACCACTTGAAGAAACATATTCATTCAATTGAATGTTTCATCTTTTGGATATTCGCCATTTAATTTTGCTTCACATAATCACAAGACCTCAGATTTGCTTTAAGCATGGGCAAATAGAAAAACACCTACCTTACTGAATGAAGTTAAAAATAAAAATTTATCAAGTGTATTCTTGCTTAATTATAACTGCTAAACTTCGCTTAACCACAATTATAAGTGTCATTAATTTAATTAATTATGCCTCACCTCATCCCCAAAACAGACATGAAGTAAATATAGTGATTTCTAGGGCATAGCTTATATATTTATCAAATACTTTAAGCAATTTACACTGATATTTTTTACCAGTACATAACTATAGTTTGCCATTGAACACATGTGATTGCCAGAAATAGAGAGGAAAGTAAGAAGTCACTCTCTGGGAGGATGGCCATGCTGCAATTCATTACTTCTCTCAGGATTTGGGGCACACATGCACACACACTTAGCATGAGATTTTTGTTTGCTTGTTTTTGAGAGAGAGATTTTTGCTATAGTGTTCATGTGCTCACTGGGGAGACAGAGAGAGACAGGGAGAGGGAAAGTGAGAAATCACTCCCCAGCAGGAATGGCCAGGTTGCAATCCCTTCTCCTTCATTTTCCTCTTGGGATTTTGGAAATGTACACACATGCACTTAAAGTGATTTTCAAGTCACTGAATCCAGTACTCGAATTAACCCATAAGGCACTATACTTTTTAAGCAAATAAAACCAACTGAAATGAGTCTTCTCTATTGAAATAGTAGCATTAAGAATATATGTATTTGGGGCCAGCAGGTGGTGCAGGGGTTAAGGTGCTGGACACCTACATGGCCGACTGTGGTTCGGGTCCCAGACCTGCCAACTTGCTTTCTCACTTTCTCTCTCTTTCTTTCTTGCTCTTCTCTCTCTGGTGAACTCACTGCCCTATAGAAAATTTAAAAAATAATAATTAATTAAAATAATTCTTTTTAAAAATAGAAAAGAATATATATACTATATACTAGAACATATATATATATATATATATATATACTAGTGTGTGTGTGTGTGTGTGTATATATATATATATACATATATATATATTCTAGTATAGCTACCATTGTTCTATGTATTTTTAGAATCCATTTTTAGAATTGAGTTCAGAAAATGTGAGAATTTACTTTTAAATTATGCATTAATTAATGATGGGTCAAAGGAAAAGATTTCCTGTTCAATGCCTTCCCATATTATTGAGTTTGGAATTTTTCTGTTTCTATTTGTTTTTCCTCCATATCTGCTTAGCCATTAATTGCACCTACTGTAGAGTTGATTATTTTAATTAAAGTTGCATGGCTGTGCATATCAGGAAGATAAAGTTTTTGCAAAGATTTAAATTGGAAACTCACAAATCCATCATAAATCTGACTCAGTTTCATTTGTATGTTTCTAGCCTGCTCAAGGGCAGTACTTCAAGCAAGTCAATATCATGCGTGTAATTGACTGATTGCTGTTAATTTGAAATATGTGGATTTGAGCACTGCCTTTATATAAGTTCATTAATATGCCATCCTTCACTCTCAGTGATCAAGCTCCTGGCATATCACTAATAAGATATTTGCTTTGCATTATTTTTTAGTGGTCATGATAAATTTGGGTTGATCCATTGCACATGCTGCTGTCTATTTTTCCCTGTGACTAATGGGCCATATCTGGTGTGGCAGGTTTATAGATATTATCCTCATTCTTAATGGAAGATGAAAAAAAGGCAACACAATCTATAATACCAGAGCCAAACAAGCATACATTTATTATAGAACGACTATCTAGTCGAAAAGTTAGGAATTCTCTGACCAATTTTTCACCAAAATAAAAAATAAATTCACATAAACTTTAATGAACTTCTATATAAACTATCAATATCGCACAAAGCTACACATGATTCATGATGTCAAGTAAAAATGCCAACAAAACAAGGGTTGATTGGGAAAAAGAATCGGTTTAGCAAAATGTAATGCCTATTTGTATCAGTTAAACACCTATTGTCAGTTGCTACCCTCTTATCTCACCTACTTTACAAGTTGTAAGTTGGGCTTAAATTCTTTTCTAACAGTAGAGACATATAAGGGAGAACCTATGGTGGAAAAGAAAAGAAAGGATGTTCTCTTGTCTTTTTTGCTTGCTGTTCCTCCTAGCACAAAGCATCCTTTCATCTCTGCAGTTTCAGGTTCCTGCTGACGTGGGTCCTCCCAGAACCAGCTTCAGTCAACTCTTTCTTCGATACCAGCAAGAGTCAGTTAGAATCTACTTCCCAGAGTATTAGACATCAACCCGTGAGGCCCTCCTCCAAGATTGTATGTGTGTGTATGTACACACTTGGGATGGTGAGGAAAGAGGAATCCATTCTCCAAAGGTCACAGATAAGAACAAAAACCAAGATAAAAGCAAAACCCAAACCAGACACCCACCATAGCCATTTAAGTGATTACATTTAATGTATGTCTCAAGTTTTTAAAAATAATCTTTGCCAGTAAAAGAAGAATGGAATGAGTTTAAGCAGATCCCAAAGTTAACTAAGTTGATTGATAGTTCAAACGTAGACCATAGATTTAAAAATTTTATTCAATTTCAGTTAATCTCCCACAAAAAGTTAACTTTCTTTCAAAGTGGTCTATCAGAATGACCATGTAAATAGAAACTCACTGTTACTTGTTTCAACAAAGAGAACTTTATATCATAGAAGATTGGGTACACGGGTGCTTGCTTGACGGAATAAAAAAGACAAAAAAAATAAGATAATAGTAGCAATAAGCGCAGGAAGAAAATGGTAGTCATCCAACTGAAAGAACAACAGGGATATTTAGCATCTACAATCTTAAATTTTGCCAGTTGGTGTGTGCACTCACCAGAGAGAGAGAGGGAGAGGAGAAAGCATATGCCATGGAGAATGATTATGCTGCAATCCCTTTTCCATTTTTCTACCCTCTCATGATTTGGAGCACACACACACACACACACACACACACACACACACACCCTGAATATTTCTCAAGCTGTTGGGTCTGGAACTCCACAGTGTCAGCCACGTGGGATATAATTGCTTTCACCACTAGGCCATGGATCTGGCCCCTGTTTCTTTCATTTTTTATTCAGATGCAGTTTACTGCTGTCCCACTAGTTTCATATATTTGTTAACACATTTGTTCAACAAATATTAATTAAGCTCATCCCATATGCTGGTCACTGTGATGAATATTAGTAATGAAGAGTTAAGGAGAACTCTATTGTCAAGAAGCTTCCATTAGAGGGACCAGCAGTTAGCGTAATGGCTATGTCACTGGACTCCCATATAGTCTACTGCAGTTCACGTCACTGACCCAGTGCCTTAAACTCACGCCAGGTGCATGTGCATGTGTGCATGCCCAAGATCCCAAGAGGAGAATGAAGGAGAAGGGATTGCCACACGGCCATACCCCTGGGGGGGGGGGATTTCTTGCTTTCTGTCTCACTGTCTCTCTCTGTCTTTCTGGCGAGTGCATGTGCCCTATAGCAAAAACCTCTAAAAAATAAAAGAAGCTTCCATTAGATTGGGAAAGTGGACAATAAGAGAAGTACTGTGCAGCATGATAAACACTACCATAATGATATGCACAGAATGCTAAGGAGATGTAGATAAATGACATCTAATCAGACTAGGAAGTAGAGAAATGTTTACAAGAAAGTATAATGAGGAAATACAATTCAAAAAAGAAAGGAAGGTTAAAACATAGAAAGAACACAATGCTGGAAACTTTGCTTGTTTAGAACCGAGCATAGATGTGAGAAGCCTGTAAGGTCAGAGTATAGGCAGATTTCCACTGATCCTTGTATAGCAAGCTAAACACCATTTCTTGCTTGATATTCTGTCAAAGAGAAAAAACTATGATAAAATGATCATTAGATTAATCAAAGCCTGTCTAGACCTGTTTGGTTTAGATGACTAATAGTAAACGGCTTAGAGTAAATCCTCCTTTGATTTGAAAAGCATTCAATTATTAACAGTTAACAGTAATTCACATATTGCAAATGCAGTACCAGATATCCTCTGCCATTGCATTTTACTGATGCTGTGAGCCTTTAATACAGATATGTTCGGCAACAAATCACAATGTTAGATGTATGGAAATCAACCAATAAATCTTAGTGCATGTGATTAGAAATATGAAAAATTATTTCTATTCCAAATGTTGGGAGATGTATTGCGTAGTCACAACTCATTTATGTACAATGTGGGATACTTATTACTTTTTTGAAATTTCAAGGTTTAAAACCAAAATTATTTACTGAGGGCCTAGTAGTTCAGGGAGCCAGATACTATGTGACTGACCAAGTTTAAAATCTCAGTCTCAGTGGTTTAAAAACTTACTGGGTACGTGTTCCTGTGTATTTGAAATCCCAACAGGATGAAGAAATGAAGGAAGAATCAGGACCAGCAGTTGGCGTAATGGCTATGTTGCTGGACTCCCATGTAGTTGACTGTGGTTCAAGTCCCGGATCTGGTGGCTTAAACTCACGCCGGGCATGTGTGCATGTGTGCCCAAGATCTCAAGAGGAGAATGGAGGAGAAGGGATTATGGTGTGGCCATCCTCCATGGGGGGCTGATTTATTGCTTCCTGTCTCTCTGTCTCTCTCTGTCTTTCTGGGGAGTCCAAAAAAAAAAAAAAAAAAAAAAAAAACTCACCAGAAAAATTTAAAAAGATAAATACATAAATAAAAAGATTATTTATTGGGTTTCAAAAGCATAAACAGTGGGAAAATTTAATCTTGCAGGCAATAATATTCTAGCTTTATCCAAAATATTATTTAAACACTTTTAATTTAAATCTGTCATAAAGGCTTGGGTCTATACTGACTTTGCTTAGTTATGGGTTGTTTCTGGGGGCGGGGGGTGTCCCTGACCCTCTCTTGATGCCTAGGTAGAAATTAGTCTCAAACACAATGGCTAAGTTTCACTCTCTCTTACCTTCTGTGTGTGTGTGTGCGTGTGCGTGTGTGTGTGTGTATGTCTTCTATAGCTCCTTGCCAGGAAGTGTTGTCTTCACCCATTGTTAGTTTTTAGCAGTATAGAGGGAATTGTCCTTTGTTTCTGTTCTGTAGGAGCAAGGACCATTTGCTTATATTTTCTAAGATCCGGGAGAAATTTCTACCTGGTCTCTTTTTTGGCCCCAATAGTTTAAAGCCTTTCACACCTTGAATTAGTCATTGGTAAAAGTGATGAAGCAGCTACCATGATTTATTTAGGCTAATATTCTAAGGGGGAATGAATAGTGGGTATTAATCCAAATATGCATTATAAACAAATAGATAATGTTTTATTCGAATAAATCTCAAGAGTTAGAGAAACTGTTTATCGCACATTATCATTAGTTCATCCTAGCTAGGATGTATGTGACTAGATAGAAACATCATCAAGAAAAAGAATATGAGAATGTCGAGGTTTATTTGCAAATTAAAGTAAATGTTTCATAAATTTAGATTAAGATAACTTAAAACTGAAAAGTTCAAGTTCCAGCTTTGGAACGTAAGACAAGGTATACTAATATTAAAAGCTAATTCAGAGTTCTTGTGAAAACTGAATGAAGTAATTCACTTAAAGCCATAATCCATTATCTCACCAACTAGAGCTGATTGTGGTGTATTATTTATGGTCTTCTCTTTTTCTGTACTCTAACTTTTAGAGTGAAAACTTAGTTATTTGGGCCAGACTGATAGCACAGTGACAAAGCACTATGCTGAGGGAGCTGGATCCCACACGGCCGACTGAGGTTTGAGTCCCACCCCTGGCAGATTGAAAAACATACCTGCCAAGGGTCCTGATGGGATGGGGAAATTAAGAAGAAAAAATGTGACATTATGGGGCATCATTGAAGCATTAGCTCCTCTCTCTCTCTCTCATTCTCAGTCTCTCATTTGCACACATGTGCCCTAGCCAAAAAGAAAAAAAAAAAAAAAAAAAGAACAGTTTGACTTCCTATTGGTATGCTAGTTCTCAGAGTACATTGAAAAGGTGCAAACATGTAAACATAATGGCATATGTGAAAATTCAATGACGGGTCTCAATTCTTTATAAAATAGTCTTCAATAGTCTCCCCAAATCCATTTGATATTGTTGTGCACTATTTCTGTCCACTTTTTCATTTCACCATTGACTTTACATTCTTCCTGTTTTTCTCCCCTTTCAATCCTCAGCTAGTCCCTTATTACTTAAGGCCACAATTATGCAAAGTAGTCCATTCACAGTGAAAACTGAAAGTGCCCTGTGGTTACTTCATTCCTTTACTCCATTCCTATCACCCTTGTGGACAGTGTGTGAGAGCATGCTTCCTTTAGAGAGGGTTACCTTTCTAAGTTCTGATTACAGCACAGTTGAAACCACACCTTCAAACATAGTTGATGAGGGAGAAAACTGATTACGACATGCAGAAAGCTATTTGTTAATAGGCGTCACAATATTCCTTTGTTACAATGAGTATTAGATAATAGAGCATTAACTCGATGAATATATAAGTATCAATTCTAGGAAAACCTGTGGGGGCTGGGTGGTGGCACGGAGGTGAAGCACGATGCTTTGTGAGGCTGACCTGCATGGGATGGTTCCAGGTTTACATCCAGAGACCTCCCTGAGTGTTCCAGCCAGGAGTATGCCCATGATCTGAGTCTGGCTAAGGTTGGACATGGATCACAGCTTCAAATTCTGGGGACCTTGGTGGGAATCCCATCTTCTCTCTCTCTCTCTTCTGCTCTCTCTGTCTCTCAATCATGCAAAAAAACAAATAGATAAATTTAAAAGTAAATAAAGACAAGGCTATCAGGTGGCATGGTGGTTAAGGCAGTTGGATTTCACATGGCCAACAAAGGAGTTTCATTCCCAGACCCAGTAGCTTGAAAACTAATTTGGATGCGAGTGCGTACATGGCCAAACTCCAAAGAGGAGAATGGAGGACCAGGGACTATGTCATGGTCATCCTCCCTGGGGGGGGGGGGGGGGGGGGGGTTATTTTTGTTTCTTCTCTCTCTGTGTCTCTCTGGTGAACACGTGTGCCCTATAGCAAAAACTAAATAATAAATAAATAAATAAATAAATAAATAAATAAATAAATAAATAAATAAATGCAGACCACATGTAATATGAAAAAAAAAAAAAAATAGCTAGGGTATAGTGCTATAGCTGTGGACATAAGTGACAAAGCCCATGCCTTTGACAATGGCATTTTATTGCAGATGGAAAGGAATAAACAAACAAAAAAAATCTAATAATCTCTATATTTTTAATTGCTATAAAGAAAAATAGAGCAAAATAAACAGAAAGAGAGTGTAGGTAGAGGGCTCCACGCTCCAATTATTGTCACTGAGGGAATCTCAGACAAGTGTCACGTAAACAGAGGTCTGTAGGAAGAGAGGGAAAAGGCCTTTTGCTATCTGGAGAAGTGCAATCCAGGTAGAGGAAATAGTATTTAAAAAGTGCGCCTAGGAAAGGAGCATGCTAGACCTGTTTGAAGTAAAGTGAGGATGCCAAGGTAGATGGCACTCAGTGGGTTCAAGGGAAGAAGATCTGAAAGGTAGAATGTGCCATATTGTGTTGGACTTTATAATATATGGTAAGGACTGAGATTTTTAATTCAGTGATATGGACAGTATTTAACAGGAAAGATGTGTCATGACTTGATTTTTTTTTTTTTTTTTTTTTTTTTTTTTTTTTAGTTTCTTCTGCGTGTAGGTGAACAAGTAAGTGAGAAAGAGAGAGAGAGAGAGAGAGGAGACAGCACCCTCACACCCAGCAGACTCCCAGTGCCCTGATGTATCACCAGTCTCAGCCAGCCCCAGAACATGAGCACCTACAGCCCTGCACTCTCAGGGAGATCTCCATACATGAACCCAGAACTTTCTTGTGTAGGACACCCTCAGAATGCTGTATTTTACCATGCTGTCACCACCTGGCCCCTCTCAGATTTTAACATTATTCTTCTGCTTACAAAATCTAAAGGACTTTTAATCCACTTTTGGACATTTTAAGATGTATATGCTTATAATGCTGCCAACTGGATGCATTATGTAGTTGAACCTATAACTTCGGATTTAGTAGAGAGGCCAGAATTAGAGCTTCACGGTCATATTTTCCATAGATAAATAGTATGTAAAACCATCAGAGAACTGAGACTAAATAAGAAGAGAATTTAGGTAGATTCCAAAATTGTTCATATTTTTTGAACCAGAATCTTCACTGTTATTTTTTTAGAGAGGTTTTTGTGTTTTCTGTTTGTTTGTTTGCTTTGTTTTGGTTATAGGGTGTGTACACTTGCTGGAGAGGCAGAGAGAGACAAATAAACAGAAAGTGAGAGATCAACCTCCAAGGAGATGGCCATACCACAATATCCTCTCCTTTAGTCTCCTCTCGGAATTTTGAGCAGACATACACTTATGCCCAGCGTGAACTTTAAGCTGCTGGATCCAGGACTCAAACTGTGCTCGGCTACATGGGAGTCCAGTGATGTAAACATTATGCCATTTGCTGGTCCTCAGAAATTTCACTTTTTTTCCTCTTTTAAGAGAATTTTTTTTTCTCTAGGGCACATGCATCTGTGAGAGACAGAGAGAGAAAAAATGAGAAATCGCCCTCCAGGGGAAATGGCCATGACTCAATCCTTTCTCCTCCATTCTCCTCTTGGGATTTTGGGCACACACACACACACACACACACACACGCAGGTGGTGTGAGTTTTAAGTCACCGGGTCTGGTACTTGAAGTGTGATCAACTATGTGGGAGTCCAGCAATGCAACCATTACACAATCTGCCAGTCCTCCAGAAATTTCATGTTAATAAATTATCATAAGATTATAACTATATGCATAAATAACAATTCTTATACAAGGATGTCAGCACAGTATGCTTATTTTACTAAAAGAATAAGAGAAATTTTAACAGTTTTCAAAAAATAGCCAATTATTGTAAAGCTATGAAATTCAATTAAAACCTTTGTTTACAGATTGTATGTAATGACACATGTATGTCATTGCATATACCTGTGTTAGAAATTCACAACTATTCTTTTTTTTTTTCTTTTTTTGGAGAGGTTTTTTGCTATAAGGCGCGTGCGCTCGCCAGACAGACAGAGAGAGACAGAGAGACAGAAAGCAGGAAATCACCCCCCAGGGGAGATGACCATGCCTCAATCCCTTCTCCTCCATTCTCCTCTTGGGATCTTGGGCATGCACGCACACACACCCCGTGTGAGTTTAAGCCACCGGGTCAGGGACTCGAACCACGGTCGACTACGTGGGAGTCCAGCAACATAGCCATTACGCTAACTGCTGGTCCCAGAAATTCACAACTATTCTTACATTTCTAAGAATTTGCAAAATATTACGCATCATTTCTGTTTTAAGAATTATGTATTTAAAACAGTTTACTTTCTTATTTATATTGAATGATTGAATACCAATGTCAGTTTCATACTATAATTAAGCGGATTCACCATACAGACATGCTCAAAACTGCAGCTGAAAGAACTTAGGCACTTACTTTTGTATATATTTCCTTTTTGCTTAAATACTAATGTAGCTTTTTCTAGCATAGATCAAATATCTTCATAGTATAAACCCACCAGTTTTATTTTTTAGAGGTTTTTGTTTGTTTATTTGTTTGTTTTTCGCCTTAGGGCACATGTGTTCTCCAGAGAGAGACAGACACAGGAGAGGGAAAGTGAGAACTAACCTCCTGGGTGGCAGGGCCACTCCCCTTTTTCTCGGTATTCTCCTGGGATCTTGGGCATGCATGCAAGCCACTCGGTGATTTTCAGGCCACCAGGTCTGAGATTCAAATCTTGATTGGCTATGTGGGAGTCCAGTGACGTAACTGCTATGCCATCTGCTGATCCCATCCCCTGACTTCTAAACAATGATAAGTGATTTTAAAACTGGGAATTGTTAAACAGTCACAGAGGTGGACAACTTATTAAGTACTTGTCTCTTTTCTAATATAGCATCACAAATGAGTGGGCTTTGTGAGGAGGAGTCTTGGTTGGTAACATACATCTTACTACAAAGGTGAAATATATTATTTGTCTGATCTGGTACTTGTGAAAACTTAAAAACAGTGACACATGAAAGTCATTCAAAGGCACTGGCATCTTGGAGAATTGTACTGTATATTTGGTAACTTTAATATTACACATACTGATATAAATTTGATTTTCTCTATTTCTAGCCCATGGGACAAATTATGGTCTTGAATATAAGTTAGATATATTTCTATACTAAAACTGAAGGAAATGATGATGTAACTCCTGCAAATAAAATGGTCAAGAATATATACCATATTAATTACAGAAGAATTTATAACTTTTGCAAGCCATCATCTTATTAAAATAATGTGCCTGCTCTGTGTAACTTATCTTATGATATCTATAATAAATAATTTTCTGTTTGAAAAATTAAAACTCACAGGAATTAAGTGATTATTTATTATCAAGGCCTATACATTTTGTTCTACCAATTATTTTCCTCTTACATAAAATTAGACATGATTGAGACATGAATTTTTTCAGTAATAGAATCTGAATACTAAAGAATCTAGAATATTAGTGACTACAGGTCAAGAGCAATTTTTGGACTCTAGTTCCATATTTTATGGCTTAGAAAAGTGAGACATTATTTATAAAGTTTATAGTTTGTTTCTTGTTATCTAAAAATAAATGTAGGGGGAAATATCTTACTCAACCCACATACCAATGCTCTCTATAATCTGAAAGTTTGGAAAAATGCTTTAGAAAATGAGTTTTTACAATATGCTACTCTCTTTGATAACTTTGTCATTTTCCAAACATGTTTAGCCTTGCAGTCATATTCTAAAGAAACTGTCACACAAAGATAATCCCTTGTATAAATCTAAATAATGAATAAGATTCATATGAGTAATTTCATAAAACTTCCTTACTAAAGTTGCAGTATTTTTCCATACAATCCTCCAAATTAGTCCAGACCTGTTATTTGTCAATTAAAAATAAAATATTGTTTAAGCACTCATAGAAATGAAACAATCAAATAGTGAAAATCTATAACTATAATTATCTTTCACTCTACAGTGAATCTTTTTTTTAATTTTTTTTCTTCTGCCAATGGTGTAGCACAAATGTACTAAAGTTGCTCAACTTAATTTATAACTGATCATTGCTTCTGTAACACCTGGTATGGTGACATGTATCAATGTGCTCAAAAGAACAGAAGATTAAAGAACTAGAGTGGAGCAAGACTTCAGAAAATATCAGTCTCTGTCTTTGTAACAATCATAAAAAACTAAATAACATAAGCGGACAACGGAATGAACCATCTTCAAAGACCTTGTTTCCTCCAGGTTAAATCCCTTCTTACTCCTATCTATTTGAACTTAAAATTAGCAAGTGGAGTATTAAATAAACTCCCCAGGAAAACGTTGGTATGAAAACACCAAATTGTATACTTTAATTAGAGTATAATTTTTCTTTGTGGGGGACTACTGTCATCTTTGCCAGAGAAGGAAGCACTTTTATGCCAAAGTGAACATGACAATCCTGAAATTTGAACTTACCCGTTTAACAGAAAGCTTGCAGGAAGTGACAGACTCAAACATCTTGCTGCTTAACTTTGATATGTCTATAATATTTGGGCAAAATTCTCATTACTTTTTTATGAATTTGAAAATGCACTTATTTATTTTTATGTTTTGGAAGTTGAAATGTGTTCCTGAAAGTGAGAACTCCCTTTTACTTCACCATATGCCATCTTGTCTTTTTGACACTCTGAGCCTGGAAATATCTCAAGTGTGCAGACTTCTGATTTCCAAATTATCTACTGCCAAGAAGGGAAGTGGGTATCTGAAACTCAGCCACAGACCTTGGCAAATTTCAAATTCAGAATAAAACTTTCACTTTAAAATTGTGCTCAAAAGTTGAAATGGATTTTTTATGTCTAATTTGCGTTCTATTCCTATTGTAGGCTTATGAGTGAAGATTAGTATAGCCTGGTTTAAAGGGCTTTTTTGCCCTCATTGGGGAGAAGTTTTGAGGGATTAAGAAGGGAATTAAAGTAACCATTCTTCTGCATTATAATTTGGCAATGTGAGGAGTGACACACTCCTGCACAGCAGCAATATCACTGAAGTAAGCACATATTTTGAGACTTTTTAACAGGGGAAGCTGCTCTGTTTGTAGAGGTATCTTAGCAAATATCTCTTCCATAAAAGACAGCTTGTCTAGCAGGATAAATAAAATTTCTATGATACAGTATGGTACACCTCTAAGTTAAAAAGCAAATGGTGGTTTTGCCATGTTGTTCATTAAAGTTTTATTATTATGGAAAAAGTACTCTAACTAAAACCCAAAGAAATATAGTTATTTGAAATTCCTTTCTGCCAAGGAAAATAGTTTTGATCAGCTATAAGTACTACTGTACTACAAAACCAGGGGGTTCATAACTGAATAGAAGGAATGACATACTTAGATTCCGTAGTGGAAAAGCAAATTTAGATAGTTCCATGTATTAAGGAGGCAATTTAAGTACCATTTATTCTGTAATTTTTAATTTGAAAATGTATCTTTTAAAAACAAAACCCTTCCAATTCTATAAATGATAGATGATGATAACTTAAATATTTCTTGCTATAAAATATAAATCATATAGCTAAGCTTATTAAAAAAATGAAAATATTCATGTTAAAAAATAGTGATCATTCATAGCTACTTGGGGGTATGAGAAGATGCTTATCACAGCAGCTTGGATGGAATGGATATAATTCCCATGGGGAGACAAGGAGTTTTATACAGAGTAATATGGAAGTTGGAATTGAGATCTCATATACAAAGCTACACTCAAAACAGATTGTAATTTCACTGGAAAGGTAGACAGGCATAGTTTATTTTAAGCACCAAACAATAATAAATATTCTTGTGTGTCTATCTAATCATCCAAGGGGACTGGGTGGGGGAGGTGGGAGAAAATTTTTGAGAATTAATTTATCTGATAAACATCAAAGTCTAGAATGCACAAAACCATGCTGGAAACATACAAAAGATCGTAAACACAATCACCTGTATCAACAATAAATTCCGAGGGGCAAAAACCTTCCCAGTGAAAGACAATATTCTTAGATAATTAGCAAAGCAAAATCTACAGACACCCTGAGGCATACAGAAGGTGCAGGTATAATTAAGTAATAACAAGATACAAATACGGGTAAGAGCCTGTTCAAAAATTTCATGGAAAATGAGCATAATGAAAAATCTAACACATATTTCAAAAATATTTGTATCAGAATAAACTCATACAATTAATTTTGTTTTCCAAAGACCTTTTGGAGCCCCCTTATAGAGAAAACACTGGACTATCTACAATAAAATCACAGAAAATAAGCTTTGAATAGTATTGCTAGGATAAAAATGGTTTCTACCTGATAAAAGGGAAATAAATTAGAAAACATAAAGATTCAGAATGTTCATATACCAAATAGCATAATCTCAAAAAATATATAAGAAAATATACTCTCAATTAAAACACTAAAAGGCCTGGGACCAGCAGTTGGCATAATGGCTATACCACTGGACTCCCATGTAGTCGATCACAGTTCGAGTCCCAGACCCCCTGGCTTAAACTTACATGTCTGTGTGTGTGTGTGTGTGTGTGTGTGTGTGTGTGTGTGCGCCCAAGATCCTGAGAGGAGAATGGAGGAGAAGGGATTGTGGCATGGTCAGCTGCCCTGGGGGATGATTTCTTGCTTTCTGTCTCTGTCTTTCTCTGTCTTTCCAGCAAGTGCACATGCTCTATAGCAAAAATCTCTCAAAAAATTAATAAAATATAATAAAATAAAATAAAACACTACTATACCAAACAAGCAGATGATATGGTGGACAAGGTAGTGGATCTTTTATGGGCAAATCCACGGTTCAAGTCTCAGCTTGAAAAACATGCTGGACTAGTGTATATTTTTGCCCCAAATCCCAAGATGAGAATGAATGAGAAAAAATTGCAGCATGGTCATACCCCCAATGGGTTATTTCTCACTTTCCTCTCTCACTCTTTCTCTGTCTCTCTTCAGTGAGCCATGTGCCCTATGGCAAAAATCTAAAAGGAAAGAATAAAAGAATCCATACAGAGCCAACTCTGTAGCTCAAGGTTAAGAGCTGTTCATTGGACCTGGATCCCACATGACCAAACTTGCTGTGAGTCCCAGCAGCAAGGGGTTGAAAAACATGCCGGTGTATGTGCAGGTGTGCCCAAGATACTGACAGAATGAAAAAACGGAGGGAAAAAGATTATTGCATGTCTATGCCCCATTGGTTGTTCATTCTTTCTCTCCTTTTCTCTCTTTCTTTTCCCTGAAATTAAACATGCCTGATGCCAATTAAACAAAGAAACAAAAGCAAATGTCTCAGAATAACTAAAAATTGTTTAAAAAGAAGATTTTGAATGGTACCAACATAAACTAATGCTAAATGACTGAAATCATGGATATACTAATTGCCCTGATTATTTCAAAATACATTGCACTGAAAAATAACATTTTCCTTCACAGATATATAGAATTTTTAAAAATTGGGGCTCGCAGGTGGCATAGTAGTTAGGGCACTGGTTGACCATAGTTTGAGTCCTGGACCTGGCGGTTTGAAAATCACACTGGACACGTATGTACATATATCCAAAATCCTGAGAGGAGAATGGAACAGAAGGGACTGTGGCATGGCCCTCCCAGCTGAGGAGAGGGGGTGATTTGTCACTTTCTATCTCTCTGACCTACGGGAAAAATCTCTCTCAAAAAAAAAAAAATCTTAAAGTGTATTTTTCACATATTTTATTTTCTTTATGAAGTAAGCATCTAACTCATCTAAAGTGAGCCTGCGCCTATGCTAAAGCAGGGAACATAAGGAGAAAAGTAAAATTCTAGAGGGGCCATTGAAGAATTAGAAATGGGTTTTAATAGGTAAAAGGTGTGTTCAGTGTCATCTACATCCAGGCTGTATGTAGTTGAGATCATAGTTTAAATAAGAAGAATGCTGTGTTTCACTATTTTCACTAGGAAGTCTACTACAGAAATAATGTGTTGGTGAGGTTGTTGAGTTGATCCAAGTTGAATTTTGGTTAAAGATCTGGCAAAGGCAATTGAATGTGAAGGAAAAAAAGCCTCTGAAAATGCTTTAGAGAAGTTAGATTCAGTAGGAAAAAAAATTAAGAAAATAAGGTTCAGATATGTAATAAGAGAAGAAGGATAAATGAAGGTACTGGAAACTTTCAAGAGGTCAAAGCACAAGTATTGAGAGGGTATGGGATTGAAAATCCTGAAAGGACAAGAGGTGATGGACAGGTTGATGGCAGAATTTCGGATTCCAGAGTGAAACATTTTCCATGGATGTGGAGTTCCACACAGTCTTGACAGACATTGTTGAAATGAGAGATGTGTAGCAATCAGGTGTATTAGTGAACTCTGAAGCCAGGCTGTCAGATTGCTTGTGAATTTTAACATTAAACTTTTTAATAGTTAAAACTAATCATTAAAGATCTGCTTCTGGACTCTGTCCTTATAGACTTCTACTATCTGTTATCTTACACTTTCATCCTTTAACCAGATGAATATAATCAAGTTTAACAGGACAATTGCATCAATGTTTCTTCTAATTGAACACTCTGAATACTTTTTAGAAGTGTATGGAACTTTGGATATTTATGAAGCCTGAGAAGAATTTTTTTTCTAGAATAAAGCATTATACAAGAGTATCTAATAACTTATCACTTATTTTTAAATCTCTAAAACCCATTTAGGCTCCATTTCTCCCTATAAATTCTGAAGTCCTTAATACACATACCAATTTAAATGTATCATTTACTTTCACTGTGGTCAAATCAAGCACATTACTTTTAACTTTCATATAGAATTTTATTTTATGTAAGTTATAAATAGTCATAAGTTAAAAATGAAAAAAAAGACTTAGCTTCATAAAGTAAGCTCTGCTCTGTGCTTATCTATTAGTGAAAAGGGAACACACTGAAACCTTGCCATAAGAGGTCCTCTGGGGTGCATTCTGAGATACTCTGTTATACTGGAAAAATTAATAGATTTTTCTGTGTTTCTAGATATATCCTCACTTAGGCAGCCTCCAAAGATTTACCAAACTCTGAAAGCCAGTCTTTTAGTGATTGTCTCGTGTTTGGGATATTCTGGTAAAATGTAACCAGTATTTGGATAGCCTTCAAATCCCTGTGAAATAATCTCAAACTCTTTAGCAGTGTACCCCTTTTCCAATGTGTATAAACTGTAGCTTTCTCTAATATATTTATTAACTTCTTATGTTCAATGTGTTAATAAAACCAGCCTGGCTGATTGTGCCTCTCCTCCTTCATTGAACATACTCCACCTTATTGCTGGTCATCTTGACATACTATCCATTACGATTCTTTCCTCACTCAAGGAATTCCAAATTGCACATTGAGATTATACGACCACCCTAGTTATTCACATATGTTTATCCTCACTATCTTGTCCCATTGAAGATGATTTTCCTCTTATGCCTTTTGTTACAGATGCTCAAATTTTTATTTTATTTTAGTTTAGTTTGGTTTTAGTTTTTGCTATAGGGCATGTGTTCTTGCCAGAGAGAAACAGAAAGAGAGAGAGAGAGTGAATGAGAAATAATTTCCAAGGAAAATTGGCCAAGCTATAATCCTTTTGCTCCCATTCTACTCTCTTGATTTTGGGCACATGCACACAGGCCTGTCAGCCACTAGGTCCAAGACTCAAACTGAGCAGCCAATCATGTGAAATCCAATGCCTTAACCTCAATGTCACCTGCTGGCCATAGAAGCCAATCCTTTACTACTATTTTTATTATCTGGCTCCTCACTTTTCAGATTCAAGATCTAGAGAAATGTATTTCAATCTATAAAAGAAGGATCATACTGAGAAAGAGCATATGGGATGGAAGAATGTGATTACCCTTTACCAAGACCTACTTAATTAGTGTGGCAGGCAGAACTCTTAAGACCGTCCTATGATTCTGTCCCTTCCCCTGCACACCTAGTATAGTCCTCTTTCATTGAGTGTGTCTGGGATTTATGAATAAAATAGGATGTCACCCCCATGATTAGGCTGCATTATACAGCAGAGGATAATAGTCTTTACTGTGATTATGTTGTGTTATATAAAAGATTCCCCTGAACTGACTAAAGAGAAATTTCTTGACATTGAAGAAGTCAGCTATTTTGTTGTCATGGCCATGTGGCTAATATCCAACTACAGCTTTGATTAGTTAAAAGTGACCCCAGGCTGAGATTCAGTAAGAAAACAGGGACTTCAGTCCTACAGCTGCTAGGAACTGAATTCTGCTAACGACCTGCTTGAAAGGATCATGAGCCTCAGATGAGATTGTGGCCCACATATATTTTGATTTTGATTTTTAGTTATTTATTTACTTTTTGCAGCCTGCACATCTTAATTTAAGCTAGGTGGGGCTCTAGGAAGAAGAGTCCAGTTAATACATGCAGACACCTTATCCATGGGAAGAATAAGATAAACAACTCACACTGCTTTTCTGCATCTACGTTTGTGATAGTTTGTTAGTCTGCAATAGAAAACTAACACAATAAGGAAGGAAAAATTGTTTGTTTGTTTTTGGAGAAATTTTTGCTACAGTACACCTGCACTCACTGGAAAAATAGGGACAGTAAGAGAGAAATGCCCCCCAGAGAAGATAGCCATGCCACCATCTCTTCTTCTCCATTCTCCTCTAGGAATTTTGGGCACACATTCACATGCACCTGGTGTGAGTTTCAAGTCACCAGGTCCAGGACTCAAACCTCAGTCAACCATGTGGAAGTCCAGAACCTTAACCACTACACCACCTGCTGGCCTCCCAAAATTATTATTTAATCTCCAGATTCATGTTCAAATCTTCAAATAACAAACTTTAACCTTTTATAAATCTCACTCTGAACTTTGGGGATATTTTTTTCCTAAGAGTTATTACCATTTGCTTATAGCCCATCAAAAGCATGATTCCATTATTCTAAGTACATCACACTTTTCATTTGTATTCTTTCTCTTCTCATCTTTTATTTCTGTTAAATCATCATCCAAGCAATATTATACTAGCTTGATCTTATTTCAATTTGATCTTTTTCTTCATCAAAGAGAGGTAGTTATTTTTACAATATACATACATTTAAGAATATAGGAGCTGAGGGACCAGCAGTTAGCGTGATGGCTATGTCGCTGGACTCCCATGTAGTCAACCACGGTTGAGTCCCGGACCCAGTGGCTTAAACTCACACCAGGCACGTGTGCGTGCGTGCCCAAGATCCCGAGAGGAGAATGGAGAATGGAGGAGAAAGGATTGTGGCGTGCCCATCCACCGTCCCCTCCCCAGTTGGTGATTTCTTACTTTCTGTCTCTCTGTCTCTGTCTTCTTGGCAAGCACATGCGCCCTATAGCAAAAACCTCTCCAAAAAATAAATAAATAAAATAAATAAAGAAGAAGAATATAGAAGCTGAGGAACCAGCAGATGGCATAATGGCTACGTTGCTGGGCTCCCATGTAATAGACTGCAGTTCAAGTCCTGTAGAGCCAATGGCTTAAACTCACACTGAGCACGTGTGCATGTGTGCCCAAGATCCTGAGAGGATAATGGAGGAGAAGGGATTGAGATGTGGCCATCCCCCCTTGGGGGTGATTTCTCGCTTTCTGTCTCTCTCTTTCTGGTGAACACATTCATTCACTCTATAGCAAAATCTCTCAAAAAAAAAAAAAAAAAAAAAAAAAAAAAAAAAAAAAAAAAAGAAGAAGAATATAGGAGCTGAGTGGTTATGTTTTAAGTCCTTTACTGCCAATTCAAAACACTTATAAATCCAGGCTTTAGTAAAAGCACCTACTCCTAAAATATGCTTATGTTCTTAATTGAGTAATTTTCTGCCCTTCCATATTGCTGGCATCAATAATTTTGTGTTACCTTTCTTAACATTTTAAAATTTGGTTCATGCTTTAATCTAAATCTATCAAATATTTTATTTGTATCTATACAAAACTTTATCTATTTATTCTATGAGTGAGAGAGACAAAGAGAGAAACAGAAACCCCAACAGTTTTTTTTTTTTTTTTTTTTTTTTTTTTTGAGAGGTTTTCACTATAGGGTGCGTGCGCTCGCCAGACAGACAGAGAGAGACAGAGAGACAGAAAGCGAGAAATCACCCCCTAGGGAAAATGGCCACGCCGAAATCCCTTCTCCTCCGTTCTCCTCTCGGGATCTTGGGCACGCACGCACACGCGCCCGGTGTGAGTTTTAAGCCACTGGGTCCAGGATGCGAATCGCAGTCGACTACGTGGGAGTCCAGCGACATAGCCGTTAAGCTAACTGCTGGTCCCAACAGGTTTTTGACACCACAATCCAGCCCCAGCCTCTGCCAGCTCCAATCATGAACATGTGCATGCCTGGCGTACTCAGAGAAGTTTCCTAATATAAACCAGGAACTTCCCATGTGAATCTGCCTCACAGACCGTCATGTTTTACTGCTGTGCCACCATTCTTCTCCTATCTGACACGGACACTTCATACTTCCTTTATACAGTCAGCTCCAGATACTTCTACCACTTCAGAAGCTCGATTCCATGGCTGTCCCCAAGATCTTCATACTTCTGAATTTATTCAAACTTTCAATACTCTGCTTTGAATCTCATTCCCACTCTGTTTTCCATAATGAGATGCTGGTCTTGTTGATATTGCTGAAGTATTGCCCGCGTCTCTGTGGTCCAAGATAATTCGGTATGTTTGTATGTATTCCAGCTGGTGAGAAAAGCAAAACCGAAGCACCTGTCCCTTTCTTGAGAAGACACAATTCTGAAGTTGCACTTACCACTTCTGACCACATCTCATTGCCTAGCCATAGCCCCACCTCTCTGAAAGTAAATTCTGAGTGGCTACATGCCAGCTAACTTGCTGGGATTCTTCCTAAGCAAGGAACAATGTTGGGGGATACTTTTAGTCTGCCACAAGAATAATCAAAGGTGTATTTTAAGGACTTCTGGGACCCTTGGACAGTATGATCGGCTTCCACTCAGTGTAATTCAGCAGGTAATAAATAAATTAAGCTGTTAGCGTTTGGTTTACATGATATTATGAGCCTAAAATCAAGACCCCTGATATAACAAATGAAAGGGGAAATACTGAGAGGACTGTTATAAACGAATGCTGTTACAGTGATCCCGGGAGGTGCCGTCATGACAGCAAGTGAATGGAGTCTTAAACTGCCACTGTTCTCAGGCAGGGCAGTGCCTGCAATTCCCCAGCTTTGCTACCATCGAAGAAACAAGTAATTGGAGTCAGGAGGAACCATGAGCTAATCATCTCCATAGCTCTGACACGTAATCAGTTACTTAGCTTCTTCAAATTTATTTCCTTCATCTGTAAAACAGAGATGATTGTCATTTCAAGGTTGTTCACGTTAGAGATAAACATGCCGAGGGCTCATTGATGCCTGGCACAGGAAAGACACTCCATGAAATGAGGCTTATTGGTAGATCACGGAGATGTCTAAAAATTTGTGGAAATAATGGAATTAAAGTACAAGTTTATTTTGCTGCAAAATTTTTTTTGAAATCCATGCATGTTTTAGATAATACACATGTATCATGAATTTTTCTCTGACCTTCCTATTTCATGTTACCCTCTCTTTGAGAATAAATTCTTTTTTTGGGGGGGTTTTTATAGAGTTTTTGCTATAGGGTATGTGCGCTCGCCAGAGAGAGACAGAGAAACAGAAAGTGAGAAATCACCCTCCGGGAGGATAGCCATACCGCAATCCCTTCTCCTCCATTCTCCTCTTGGGGTCTTGGGCACACACACGCATGCACCCGGCGTGAGTTTAAGCCACTGAGTCCGGGACTCAGACCCTGGTCGACTACATGGGAGTCCAGCAACATAGCCATTACGCTAACTGCTGGTCCCGAGAATAAATTCTCATTTCTTCCAATACTTTCTGTCTATAGAACTTAACCTTTGCCAGGATCTCCACTAGTTCAGATAATCTCAATTAGACTAATTCAAAATTATTTGCAAAAGCACTACATTTTCTACCCATTTAATGTGCTGGGGTGAACTCACTTAACCGATATAATTTGTTGTCTAATTTGCTTTTTCTGAAAGTTGCTTTCTCTATTTACCGGATCTACCACTAGGTTTTCCTTTCAAACCAAATCCTTGTGTTTGCTTCCCCTTCCTATTTTCTATCCACAGCCATATCCATCTCAGAATATAATATTAGTTCCTACTTTAATAAGGACAATACCCGGGAACCAGCAGCTAGCGTAATGGCTATGTCACTGGACTCCCACGTAGTCGACCCGGTTCACGTCTTAGACCCGGTGGCTTAAAACTCATGCCAGGTGAGTGTGCGTGTGTGCCCAAGATTCCAAGAGGAGAATGGAGGAGAAGGGATTGTGGCGTGACCATCCCCCCTGGGGGGTGATTTCTTGCTTTCTGTCTCTCTGTCTCTCTCTGTCTGTGTGGTGAGCGCACGCGCCCTATAGCGAAAACCTCTCCCCAAAAAAAGAAGGACAATACCCAAGTCAAATATGACTTTCTATACATATTCATGCCTCCAAATTCATTCTTTAGCATTCTTTCCAGACCCAACAAAAAATAACAACCATAACTAAAAAAAAGAGCACCATCCTAAATCCCAGTTTCTCCACATGCATTTGTAATTGTTTTCTCTCACTTTTTTAAAGTTGTAAGTTTATTTTTCAGTGCCTACAGTAAGCAAAATGAAGATTCAAATGATGAAAAAAAAGTCAGTTCTGCCCTTTAAGATCTTTCAGGCCAATGAATATGAAGGGAGGGCAATTGTGAAATGATAGCCTTCAAAAAAAAAGGTTTATGAATAAATGCACATAATGATAACAAATACTTATATAATAACCTTCCATCCTTACCAAGAGATGGGTAACATATGTATTCTGAGAAACATGAAGTATTTTTTTTTTCTTTTTTTGGAGAGGTTTTTACTATAGGGTGCGTGCACTCACCAGACAGACAGAGAAAGACAGAGAGATAGAAAGCGAGAAATCAGCCCCCAGAGGAGATGGCCACGCCACAATCCCTTCTCCTCCATTCTCCTCTCGGGATCTTGGGCACGCACGCACATGCGCCCAGCGTGAGTTTAAGCCACCAGGTCCGGGACATGAACCGTGGTCGACTACGTGGGAGTCCAGCGACATAGCCATTACGCTAACTGCTGGTCCCAGAAACATGACGTATTTTGAGAGTTAGTCTATGTTTAAGGACAAACCTTATCAGCAAAGAAAAAACAGTAACTTAGATATAATATGTTTTGTGTCCTATGACCAGAGCCTACTTTTTATAATCAGTCTAACTTTTAGGGAAAATGTGATCTACTGTAAAGAATTCCAAGCATATAAGGTTCATAAATGTTAGATTCAATGTAATTCTTAACATGGTAAGGGTTTTTTTTAAATGAGAAAGTACAGAGAAAGAAAAGAATAGCATCATTACATGAAGATACAAAACAGAGTACAACCCAAATAGAACAACTGACAAGTTGACTTTCCTTTAATAATAAATTTTCAATGCTTTAATTACATAAAGTAAACTATACCCAGGACAAAGAAGCAAATTGATGTTAAAGGCCACAATGCTGTTTTGTAGTTTCATCTTATAGCTACTAGAAAGAAAGTAAGACTGATGGTGTTTTCTCCTGTTCTATTAATCACAGAGAAATAAAAAATGCCTGGGGCTATTTGTCAAGTAATAAGAGATTAACCTGAGCTGGTTTATTGGCGCTCTATTTGAGAGAGCATTTAAGATTTACAAACTCTGAAACGTAACTTTAATGATTACTTTTTACTATGAGAAAGAGCAATGAAAAAGAAAAACTTTGGCAGAATTTCAGGAAGCTTTTATACTGAAACATATTAGCAAATTTAGTAAGTTCAGCAACTTAATGTCATCTGCATCTGAAGGTTTATTTCTCTAAGAAGTTTATTAGCACGGAGTCCATGTATGTACTTAAAAATAGCTGGATCTCATTCATCTGATGTAGAAACGGAATATTTGTGGTCATTACTTTTTCCCACATTATACTAATTATACTGCTGAAATTAGACTTGGAGATTTTCTTAAAGTTTATGTATTTACTTTTCCATAATGAGAAAGAGAGCACCCCTAACAAGATCTTGATACCCCCAAGTACCTCAAGCTTCATCCAGTCCTGGGTCATTGGCACACAAGAACCAGCATACTCAAGGGTCTCCAGACTCACCAAGAGTCACATTTTACCACTCTGCCACCATCTGGCCCAATTCTGAGATTTCATATCAAATGATACTATTACTGAAAGTAATATTTTTAGATATTAATATATTCATTTGTGTAATCTTCTAAACAATACACATGTATTCTTATCAATTCTCAAATATATTCACAATTCTATGACTATTAAATACACTGGAAGCTTTATTTTACTACTCCAAACTTTATTTGTACACCCTTAAGAAAAATCCCACAATTGCAAATTAAAATTCGCCAGGCTATAGTTTCATTAATACACACACACACACACACACACACACACACACTCATATATATACACACAGACGCAAAAAGGTACATAAATGTATACATATTTTATACAATGCACACAGTCCCCTTTTTTGGTCTTACTCGCTTAAGAATCTCACAACCTAGCTCAGTACCTGGTATAAAGTAGGTTGTCAATATATTTCAATAAATAACTGGCCTGTGTTCTAAAACTGAGTGTGTCATGGAATAACTTGGAATCAGAAGCATGAATACATGCAAGGAAAATTGTCCAAATCCAGGGAGTATAGAGAATTGAGAAGTTAACATAGAATATTTATTTCAAACCATGGAAAGTTTCAAAGTAAGCAAACATACAGAAGTCAGAGGTCAAGGGGTCAGCAGTTAGCGTAATGGCTATGTCGCTGGACTCCCACGTAGTTGACCACAGTTTGAGTCCCAGACCTGGTGGCTAAAACTCACACTGGGCATGTGTGCGTGTGTGCCCAAGATCCTGAGAGGAGAATGGAGGAGAAGGGATTGTGGCGTGACCATCTCCCCTGGGGGGTAATTTCTCGCATTCTATCTCTCTGCCTCTCTCTGTTTTTCTGGTGAGCACACGTGCCCTTTAGCAAAAAACCTCTCCAAAAAAAAAAAAAAAAAAAAAAAAAGAAGAAGAAGAAGACAGAGGTCAAGATCCAGCCTCAGTGGCACAGGCAGTAGGTACAACACTACAATTCTGGAAGTCACATGGAAAATTAGGAGTCAACCAGAACATGCTGGGCATGTCTGTGCCCATGATTCTGACCTATTGGAAGACTATGGGGTCAGTGGGAAATTCCAGTACAATGAGATCCTGTCAAAGGTGCCCCTGTAGGGAACAGCAGATGGTTTAACAGTTATGTCACTGGACTTCCGCATGGTCAACTGAAGTTCGAGCCCTGGACCTAGTGGCTTGAATATTATACTGGGTGTGTGTGCATGCATGCTAAGATCCCTGGAGGAGAATGGAGAAGAAGGGATTGAGGAATGGCCATCTCCTCTGGGGGATGATTTCTCACTTTCCCTCTTGCTGTCTCTATCGCTTTCTCTCTCTCTCTCTCTCTTCTCTCTCTCTCTGGTGAGTGCTCATGCCCTGAGGCAAAAACCTCAAAAAAAAAACTTCCCCTCCACATTAGATAAATACATGAATGAATTAATCAATTTATGAAATAAAATTAATTAATGTAAAAGGAAGATCAATATTAAGAAAGTCAATGTATCAAAATTCAGCGGCGGGACCAGCAGTTAGCGTAATGGCTATGTCGCTGGACTCCCACGTAGTCGACCGTGTTTCGAGTCCCGGACCCGGTGGCTTAAACTCACGCAGGGCGTGTGTGCGCGCGTGACCAAGGTCCCGAGAGGAGAATGGAGGAGAAGGGATTGCGGCGTGGCCATACCCCCGGGGGGTGATTTCTCACTTTCTATCTCTCTGTCTCTCTCTGTCTGTCTGGCAAGTGCATGCGCCCTAGAGCGAAAACCTCTCAAAAAAAAAAAAAAAAATTCAGTGACAACAGATAATCACAAACAAGCATGATAACAAATATTGTAAAACTCTCCTTATTATAAAAGTATTTACAAACTGAATTTTAAGGGGATAGAGAGTTCAAGTCACTTTTGTGCAGAAATTTTTTGACTCAGAAAACGGTTATCCCTCTTCAGAGAAATGAGGCTGTCCAATATACATTAGTCAGCATATACATGTCATCACAATAGGCAAAACAACTCAAAACATAATAACTGGGAGGGACTTACAATTGACCCTAAAGTGTACAGGTACCTCAGTATTTGGGGATGTGCAATTGGGTAATAAGGCACCATCCACCCTGCTGTTATAGCAGATGTCAGAAGTCACTACAAGCATCCCAGGTGTTTTCACTGCAGAATGTATGGCTGACTATGGCTCTAGCCTGTCTTCAGACCTACATTCTGATGACATAGAAATTCAGAGAAGAGGAGAAAGTAAATTTTCTCCAGTATTTTGGTCTAATCTTTATGAGTTCATCTAATATGCTTAGAAGCAAAGAAAGAGTCCCTTCTCTGAAAACCAACTTCATCTTCCAACTGACCTGGAAAATTTCTACCAATAGGATGTATACTTCACTTATGTATTTTGTATATAACCAAAGAATTTTAGGGATGATCCAGATACATTTACACAACTTTCTTCTACCTTCACACCATTTCTAATTCTGGAAGAATGTAGTGAGAACCAGGGATAGCCACTCTGAGGAAGGGTCGTGAAAGCAGGCGAGAAGGAAAATTTTCACCAAAGTAATTAATCATGTAACTACTCATGTATTCATCAGCATGGGCTAGGTTACACTGAAAAAATAACCCTAAAATGTGGTATAAAATAGTGAAGATTTATGTGTGCATATACCCACCATAGCTCGCCTGAGGGTTTTTCTCAGCCCAGGCTTGCTGATGTACATAACATCTGAAGTATTGCTGCATGCTCGGGGGTGGGGAGGGGAATGCATGTAGCGATCTCATCTTGGCTTTTAAAGACCTCTGCCTAGCATCCCATGGCCTGGGGGTCAAAGTGACTGGGATTCCACATGACCACCTGTATTTTTTTTTTTTTTACATTTATTCACTGTATATCATTACAGCATACAAAATAAATTTTCCCATCCAGAATATACTGAATATTAGCCCAATCAAAAATATTGCCATATGTATTATTTTCAACCGATAATTTTCAATTTTGTGTTTCTTCATTGTTTTACTTCTTTCTTTGTCCCCTTGAATCCCTCTTTCTCACCCTCTGCCATTTCTCGCCCTATGCCATTTCTCACCCAACTTTCGCACTGTCTCTGGTGTCCAAAGTTGCTTTCCATGACTTTATATTGTTCAATATTTTAGTTTCTGCCATAGAGTGCAGATATTTGGTATATATTAAGTGGGGATATATAATGCCTCCCTTTCATAGTCTGGCTTGCTTCACTTAAGAGTACATCTTCCGAGGTATTTCAAGGTACAGGAGAAATGAAGATTTTCTGCTGATAATTCAGCCTCCAGCAAACAAGTTAGCGGCAGAAGAGGCCAGGCCTTCAGAAGAAGGTTCCACATGGCTCCTGTGAGCTAGGTATTTCAGGGCACAGGAGAAATGAAGATTTTCTACTGATAATTCAGCCTCCAGCAAACAACCTAGCGGGTTAAAATATTCTTCAATATCTACTGAATCTGCTGCACCAGCAATCACAGCAGAATGGCAAAGAGAGTCTAGATCACCTCTGTCTGCTTGCTCCTGAACATTTAGACTGAACCTCAAGAATTTGAAAGAAACACATCATCCATCAGATGACAAGAAATCACCACCGGATCACAAGAAATATGGGAAAACAAGATAATACCCCTCCTCCAAAGGAAAAAAGTAACTCTTCTTCATCCACAAGCAGTTCTGTGAAAATCATGGAAATGTCTGAGAAGGAATTTAGAGCATTCATAATGTCGAAGCTAACAGAGATGGAAGAGAAGAGAGATAATGAACTGCTAAAGAGAAAGGAGAAAGAAATTGATGAGTTCCAGGAGATGAGGAAATTCTTGCAAGATCTAAAAGAGGAATTACACACTTTACAAAAGACTCAAATGGAACTGCTAGAGATGAAGTCTATAATACAGGAAGTCAAAATCTCCCTTGAAAGTATTAAAAGCAGACTAGATCATTCAGAAAATAGAATCTCAGATGTAGAAGAGAAAATGGCTAGCCTAGAAAAATCCACCATGAAGACTGAGAAAATGGCCCCAAAATTTGAGAATAATATGCGAGAAGTACTAGATACCATCAAACGTCCAAACATCCGGATAATTGGCATTCCAGAAGGTGAAGAGACCCGTAAGGGCATTGATAATCTATTCCATGAAATCCTGCAAGAAAACTTTCCAAACCTAGAGAGGCATTCGAAGATCCAGTCCCAAGAAATACAAAGGACCCCAAATAGAATCAACCCAAGAAGATCTTCTCCAAGACACATTATAGCCAGATTGACCAAAACCACAAAGACAAGATACTAAGATTGGCAAGAGAAAAACATCAAGTTACCTACAAAGGACATCCCATCAGGCTAACAGCAGATCTCTCATTGGAAACAATGCGAGCGAGGAGAGAATGGGAAAATATATTCAAAGTGTTAAGGAAGAAGCAATTTCAGCCAAGATTACTGTACCCGGCTAGATTATCTTTCAGGTGGGAAGAAAAGACAAGAACATTCTCAGATAAACAAAACCTGGTAGAATTTACCAGCACCAGACCAGATCTCCAAGAAGTTCTCAAGGGTGTGCTGTGTCAGGAAAATTAAATACAGAAACACGGAAATAAGAGATCAAAAACAAAGAAAGTGGCCAACTTAATCGTAGGGACAAGTCTGGAGTTGAATATTATATCCCAGAAATTAATCAGGAAAATTGAACAAGAACAGAAGATAAAAGTACATGAGACTGATAGGTTCATACACCTACCATTTGAACAGAATCCTAACCTGTTTCCTGGCTTTAAGCAAAGTTCCTTGGCATTTCTTTGATTTAAGTTAAAACTGGTTTTCTTAATAGTAACGAGTGAACTCACCATTGAAAGTAGTTAGATTATGTAAGAAATTGTGTGGTCAATACAATGTGGGTGGGAAAGGAATGGAAGACAATTGTAAACACCAGAGATAGTGTGAAAAGAGGGTGGGAAAGGACAGAGGGTCAGAAAGAGGGGTAAAAATAATTCTAGGAACTAGAAATGGAATTTTTTTTTTATAATATGCATGATTAAGTCACTATACAGTAAATACTGGATGGGAAATCACATTTTGTATGCTGTGATGATGCTTAGGGAAAGAATGTAAATTAAGTTACAAAAAAAAAAGTTTCAGGAAAAAAAAAATCTATTCAATGACTGCAGAAAAATATATAGCCCCAGCTAGGTGCTACTTTATAGGATGCATAAAGTTAGACTTGTGTTCATGGAAATGTATATATCACCTGTGTTTGCTATGAAAATATTTAGATTAATTAAGGTCTTTAGTAATTCAATAAAATGTGGGGGGGGGAAACAGTATAGAAAACAAACATAGATACCAGAGACAGTGTGGGAAGAGAGTGGGAGATAGCAGAGGGTAAGAGGGAATCAAGGATGGGGGGGGAAGCAAAACATACAGAAAACAAGAAATGGAAAATTATTTGCTGACAATAACATGTTTGTTGATGTGCTTGATTGAGACAATATACAGTGTACTCTGGATGGAAAATCTCATTTTGTATGCTGTAATGATGTACAGTGAATGAATGCAAATAAATAAATTGAAATTAAAAAAAGAGTACGTCTTTCATATTTGTCCACTTTCTATCAAATGGTAGGATCTTCTTTTTTTTTTTTCCCTATGGCTGAGTAGTATTCCGTGGTGTATATGTGCCACACTTTTTCAATCCATTCATCTGTTAATGGACATTTGATTGTTCCATGTCTTAGCCATTGTGCATAATGCTGCAATAAACATGGACATGTAAGTGTTTTTCTGAGTGCATTCCTATCCTTTGGTTAAATACCCAAGAGTAGAATTGCTGGATCATATGGTAATTCTATTTGTAGATCTTTGAGGAATTTTCATATTGCATAGTTTGAGTCCCAGACTCTGTGACTTGGAAAAATACATGGGGGTGTGTGTGCATCCTTGCCCAAAATCCCACTAGGAGAGAGAGATGGAAGAGAAGGGGTTGTACATGGCCACACCCCACTGGAGGATGCTTTCTACTCTGTTTCTGCTTTTCTCTAGCAAGCACATATACCCTCTAGCAATTAAAAAAAAAAAAAGGAGACTACTTCTGAGAAGTCAAACATACCATTTCTACTCACGTTTATCATTCAAAGTTACATGGCCACACCTAATTTCAAGGGGAGCAAGAAAGTGCATCCCTATCAGATGTTTCCTAAAGAATAGGAATACTGGTAAATAATCCTAAAATTGTCAGTCTGTAATTATAAATAGTGTCTTTTAATTTTCTTTTATATTTTAGGGAGTTAAAAAACAACTGAAATATTATCTAAAGTTTAAGGTAAGTTATGGCTTCCCATGCTCCTTTTTTTTTTGTTTGTTTGTTTTTAACAGAGATTTTTGCCATAGGGTGCATACACTCATCAGAGAGAGACAGAGAGATAGAAAGTGAGAGATCACTTCTACCCACCCTCCAGGGTGATAGCCATGCCACAGTTTCTTCTCCTCCATTCTCCTCTCGGGACTTTGGGCATGCACATACATGTGCCTGGTGTGAGTTTTAAGCCACCAGGTCTGGGACTCAAACTATGGTCAACCACATGGGAGTTCCGTGATGTAATCATTATGGCATCTGCTGGTTCCCATGCTCCATTTTTTGTGCAAAGTCTCTAAGCCCTCAACTATGGTGGTAAGAATAAATAATCGTATTACTGATCTGAACTACTACACATTTATGAATGATACTGATTAATTAAGGAAATAATGTGAAAATCTTTAATGATTAACTTATGAAAACTATTATTACAGAGTGAGTGATTAGCTAAATATTGAATAACTATTTTAAATGAATAAATGCCTCCTTGCTTAAATGTTATTTAGTCATCTTAAAATTATTTTTTCTTGTTAAAAATATTTGAAAGTAAACCCAATGTTAAAACTTTGTTTTAAAAATATTGTCCTTTGTTTCTACAAGATTATCCATAATTGTTTTCCTGCCAAATCTAGGTGTTTCTTTTCATATTTTTATTTTACTATCTGAAATAGACACACCCGTGATTCTTTCTTTCTTTCTTTCTTTCTTTCTTTCTTTCTTTCTTTCTTTCTTTCTTTCTTTCTTTCTTTCTTTTCTGTCTTTTTTTTTTTTTTTTGGAGAGGTTTTTGCTATAGGGCACGTGTGCTTGCCAGACAGACAGAGAGAGACAGAGAGACAGAAAACGAGAAATCACCCCCGGGGGCATGACCACACTGCAATCCCTTCTCCTCCATTCTCCTCTCGGGATCTTGGCCACACACGTACACACACCTGGCGTGAGTTTAAGCCATTGTTTCCAGGACTTGAACCACAGTCGACTACATGGGAGTCCAGCGACATAGCCATTATGCCAACTTCTGGTCCCCGTGATTCTTTCTTAAACCCCTGCCACCCATTGCTTTCATTGCTATGGTTACTTGCCTCTCTTCTTGCACTTCTGGGTTGCTTCATTTTAGGCTTCTTCGCAAGTGCCCTTCCCTTCTCAGCCCTGTTTCTCAATATTGGTACCAATCACTCACCATCTGGAGTCCTTTTCCTTATCTGTCTCATCACTCATGAGCAACCTCATGAGTCCAAGCTTATGAATTTAACCAACAGTTGATACTATTTCAAACCTAGTTCTCTAATTCTCTACATATCTTAAAGTTCAAATTTATATTCCAGATTGCTAGATAGTTTTCCATAAATAAACCTCAAGCATTTAACCAACTAAAAATGGATATTTGTCACACAGACCTACTTCTAATTTTCTATACAAAAAAAAAAAAAATCTTAATGGATGTCAGTATCATATACCTAGACATTTCCACATCACTAATGGGCCATGTTTACCATCCTACCTTCAAATACACATTTATTTGATCACTTGGTTCTCTAATACTTCAATTGGAAATGCTCGTTTATTCTTGTTGGTTCCTCATGGATTTTTCTTGTCAATCTCTTGGTCCCTGTTGTAGATTAATCTTTTGTCACTTCCAGTACCTTATAAAAATCTTCACATCTGGGACCAGCAATTAGAGTAATGGCTATGTCGCTGAACTCCCATGTAGTCGACCGTGGTTCGAGTCCCAGACCCGGTGGCTTAAACTCATGCCAGGAGTGTGAGCGTACGTGCCCAAGATCCCAAGAGGAGAATGGAGGAGAAGGGATTGCAGTGTGGCCTTTCCACCTGGGGGGGGGAGGTGATATTTCTCGCTTTCTGTCTCTCTGCCTATCTCTGTCTTCCTGGTGAGTGCACGGGCCCTATAGTAAAAAAAAAAAAAAAAAAAACTTCACATCTTTGATTTTATTTAGGACATGTTTCATACTGCCGCCACATGTATTTTCCTCAATACAAACCTGACCATGTCACTTTCATGCAAAAAGTTTTTTATCACTTTGTCTTCCCAAAGCCCAAACTCCTCAGAATGGTATGTACATGAGGTCCTACGCAGGCAGATCATGAGCTTTTAACTAGCTGCTTCCTTCCCCAACAGCAGGTGCCTAGTGCTGCAGTGATGCTAACAATCCCTTCTACATGAAATGGTGGTATCTAAATATTTACATGTAGACTAAGCACCAAGTAGGCTTGAGGCAGGTGCATTTCTCTGGCCTTATCCAGAGATGCTGTTTTAGATGTCTGGGGGGAGCTCCACGAATCCATAGTTTCCATCTATTTGCAGGACGGTACAGTAGTGCAGATGGTCTATGGCTAGTAATTTGAACATTTTTGCGTGACTTGCTTGGTCATGACATTTTTGCCCTCGTTGGCTCTCTCTACCTAGAAATTATGTTCTTTCCTTTCTGTTCCACATGAGGGCTTACTCATTCTTCCAGAACCATCTCTGTGAATACTTACCTCTCATTTCAACTTAGTTATTCTCCGCTTTGTACTTCCACAGAGTTTTGTATGCATTTTATGTTTTAAAATTACTACATTTTTAGTTAGTTTTTTGCATATATCACTCACCAGCATATTGACAATTTTCTATGGCATCTTCACTTATAGTCTAAAGTAGGGGCTTAGTATCTAGTCATTCAATTTGCCTGCATATATTCTATTTCTGCATAGAAAACCATTACATATCAGGGAAAATAATAGACACAAATACCAACTAAATTTTTGTTACACTTAAATAGGACATTTTATCAAATTTGCAGGTGATGCTTAATTCATTCAACATTAAACAGAACAAGATTCAAAAGTATCCCAGCCAGCTGAAGTACTGGAATAAAATCTGTATGGATAAATATATGATATCATATTTATGTTTTTAAAAGTCAGTTGCACAAAAACTAGATGTGGAATGTGTGTCATGTAACTGTTCACATGAGAAATAACTGGAGATTTTTGCTAATGACAAAGACGATATGATCCAAGGTGTTATTTGATTGATAGTGAAGCTAAAATAAATTTAGTAAAATTTTAATCACCAAAATTTATGAAAGTTTGGTATTGCCATTACAGAATATAATGTTTCCTCTGTAAGCCACACTGATTAATCCAAATATTAAATATTATACTAAGTCTGTACCAACATAGAGGGATATTAACAAAGCAGAACTGTGTTTAGAATATTAAAAAGCAATATAGAAATGATTTGGGAATGATTTCTTGATAAATTGTTGAAGGGACTGCTTAGAAAGAAGAAAAGGTTAAATGGAGGGTCCTCACATGTGTGAACTTGTATCATGGACAACAGAAAGATGCATGATGGGCTTGCTTCATAGATAAGAACTGGAATCAAACTCACATTCTGGGCAGGCAAAAATTAGCTCAGAATAAATCATTTTTGGTTGACTTTTTTTTTATTGGAATAAAGCATCTTCTGGAGTAACACATTCCCCATCCTTGAAGATTTTAAGCACATCTGTCCTGGAAGGTAAATTCTACCTGGGTAAGTCTTGCTCTGCACTTGATCTCTAAAGTGCCATCTACTCTAAGATTTGTGTCTTAAGAATGTAAATTGACTTGCTGTTGTTTTTGTGTAGATTTGAAATGTACAAAAAAGTTTGCATATTTCAAAACTATGCAAAATACTTCAAAGTTCTTACTCAAATGTCATCATTGTTAATTTCAATGATATACTGTCTCTGTATAGAAGATTGCTTTCCAGACAAATGAATTCACACAGATGAAGCTGATTCTACTCTGGCTTAATATAAGGTCACAACACACACACACACACACACACACACACACACACACTCAATTCATACAGTGTGCAGTTAAAATCACCACTGCTATTGCCATCATTATATGTGGATTCTTTCTCACAACCACTCCTCAGACTTCTTCTGACACAGTAAGATGCAGAAAACTCATGGATAGGCCAGGTAGCAGGAAGTATTTTCTCCCCACTGACTAGTGATACCAGTGAAGTTATTTTTTGTGTAGAGAAAAACTTTCATTCATGTCACCCTTCCTCATTCTTCTGAAATGTCTTTTTTTCATCTTATCTTGCACGACTCTTAGTAAAAATAAATTCGAGGTAAAAACAAAAGTTTTTCAGATGGTTGAGAAGTATTCATGATAGTAAGGGACTGAGAATCATTGTTATGGGTTTCAAAGATATGTTCTTTTGGAACACAGGTTATTTTGTAAAGGGCAACAGTTGGATACTTGTCACTTACAACAGCAGGAAGGGTACTCAGAGTGGCATGGAGGAAAGGGTCAACAAGTAATAGCAATCGTTAAAGATCTTGCTATTTTATGAAATAAGCATGTCAAGTATTAGATCATCAAATTTCTACAGTCAAAGAGAGAAAGAGCAATTATATAACAAGCTCAACTTGCATTGATGAACCATGGCATAGCTAAACTTGAAATCAGAACATTTCATTCTAAATTATTTATTCTTTTCTTTGGTTCAGCAGATACATGCTCATGTCATTTCCACAACAATTTCCTAAGTTTTGTTTAAGGATAAGAAAGGTAATAATGGCTCTGAGCTGTAAATGAACATTCCTAAGGAAAAATAATAAATACTAGAGGTGAAATTTTAGTCCATATTTCATGATCATTAAGTCTGTTCTTCCTTTGTGTTTCAGTAGAGAATGGCATTCTATATTTTGTCTGTTACTTTTAACATACCTTTTCTATCACTGAATGTAAAGATATTTCCTAAAATAAAAGGGGAATGGAGATTTATGGCACTATGTTGAAAAGGTGGAGTCAGTCCCTTGCACTTGCTGTTTTGCCATTCTGGTCCACTTAGAGGTTTTGTTGCTTCTTTTACTATCTTTGAATTATTTCCACCTTATTCCCTTGTAGTTTTCTCATTGTGATGTAAAAATTCTCTAATATGTGAATATATCATGCGACTAAATATATCAAGACTAAAGGAAGAGCAATTCGGGAGAGGAGCTTCAAAAAAATTACATATGAATTACAAATTTTATTTTTGCACCGAAGAAAATTTGAACTCAAATTTCATTTTTCCATGAAGTTCTTGAAGTCCTCTCAGATGTTAATGGTGTTAAGGAGTTTGTGTCAACCAATCCTCAGTTTAAGTCCAGATCTCACCTCTCTGCTCTTAGCAAGCAAGCCATAAAACTCGGAAGTTTCCAAATTCCTAATTTAATCAGTCTCATCAAGAAACTAAAGGTATTAATAACACCTTTAAGGAATATAGTAAGATTATTTGGACTGCAAGAAATGATGTGTGTAAAGGTGTTTAGTAGAGTGCCAACACACAGTGAGTTTCAATAATGTAAAAGGCAGTAAAATTTCTTAGATGATTCCATTAGATTGTGAAGTCATATCAAATTACACCTGACCTTCCTCCACTCCAAGAAAAGACATAAAAAAAATTTTGAAAGTAAATTCTGATTTCTTTAGAAAAGAAAGTTCAAGACATTATGATGACAAAAATCTCATAATGACATAATGTCAAAGGCAGGCATTCAATTCAAAATTTTGAGCCTTTATTTTGCTGCCCAAAGTAGAATCCAAGACAAACACCTGAGAGACAGAAGTGTAGCATCGTACCTGATAATGACCTGGTGCATTCTTCTAGTGCCATTGATACATTTTCATTTTCGGATGGCATTAAAGCAGATTTCTCAAATGCACTTCATTCTGGTTAGATACACAGCATGACAATAGCTATGTAGAAAAATCAGAGTTTATGGTTCATTGGAACTCTATTTTAGTTATGTGCACAATGTCTGCTCTGCTCACTCATGGCTCTGTTTAAAGACTTGGCTGTGAGACATTTATACATCCATTAATTAGCAGCTAGGCATGATTTAAAGGATAATGTTACTGGCGTTCAGCGTATATGAAGCAGTAAACAGCTTTTGTGGAAGATTAAACGCTGTAGCAAATCAGAGACATTTGGTGACCCCCAGCAGTCATTTGTTGCCAGAAAACTGTAATGCTACAATTATTGTGCCAGGGGGGAAAACATATTCAACCGATAGCACAACAAACAGAAGAATGCATTTGAATTTGCCTCTTGCATGGTTGGAAATATGGCTCCTTTCTTGTTGTTGTTGTTGTTTTTTTTTCTTTCTTTTTCTTTTTACTTTTTTCTTTTATTCATTGAATTTCATTTGAAGAGAAGTTTCTATGACTGCCTAATACAATGCAATTAAATACATTGTGGATCGCATAGAGTTAATAGTTTTAGAAAGAAATGTATACTCGTAATTTGGAAAGTTAAAAATACATGGCTTGAAGTATTAAACAATTTATTTATTTATTTATTTGTTTATTTTAGTTTTGCTGTAGAGCACATGCACTCCCTAGAGGGAGAAAAAGAGAGGGAAAATGCAAAATCACCTCCAGGGGGGATGAGTACACCGCAATTCTTTCTCCCACTTCTTAGGATTTTGAACACATGTGCAAATAGGCCTGGCATGATTCTCAAGCTGTCAGGTCTGAGACTTGAAACACATAGTCAGACACGTAGGATCCAACTACCTTAACTTCTGTGCCACCTGCCGGCTCTGAAAATTCTTTTTATTTCTCTTATTAAAATTGAATATAGGGAATCAGCAGTTAGCGTAATGGCTATGTCGCTGGACTCCCACGTAGTCGACCGCGGTTCGCGTCCCAGACCCGGTGGCTTAAAACTCACGCCGGGCGCGTGTGCGTGCGTGCCCAGGATCCCGAGAGGAGAATGGAGGAGAAGGGATTGTGGCGTGACCATCCCCCCTGGGGGGTGATTTCTCGCTTTCTGTCTCTATGTCTCTCTCTGTCTGTCTGGCGAGCGCATGTGCCCTATAGCGAAAAACCTCTCCAAAAAAAAAAAAAAAAATTGAATATAGGGGCTGACAGGTGGCATAGTGGTTAAGGCCCCTGAACTTCCATTTGGCTGACTGTGGTTCAAGTCCCAGACCTGGTGGCTTACTTTCTCACTTGCCCTCTATCCCCTTTCTCTCTCTCCATGGTCAAAGAAAGAAAGAAAAGAAAAGAATAATTATTTTAAAATTTGAATATAAATCTGTAAGATGTTTACTTATTCTTGTCAATAAATATGTTAATTTATACCATACCAATCTTATGTATTTCAAAATAAAGAACTTTTATAAAAGTTAAAATATATTTGGCTTACAATAATAAAAATAACAAGGGATAGTAATTCTAATTATTGCTTAAAATATCTGACAACACATTTATTAATTAACATCTCAATTTATAAATTTTATGTTTATATAAACAATTTCCAAATTGATGTTTTCAAATTGATACATGATTGTATGTACATTTATTACCATATAATATATTTCAATATGAATGAATACCCTGAAACATAAACGTATTTAAATAAGATAATAACATTATTCTGATGCATTTTCCCTTGGTCACTTGATATGCAAGTTCTTCTACCATTCATTTTGCAATTTTTCTATGTAAATATGTCAGGAATGAAAAATTATTGAAATAATAAAACAATAAGAAGTACTCAGCAAGAATAAAGAAGATGTATAATAGCATGTAGTAGTCAATGCACAGAAAAAAAATGTCTATTTAACACATATACATGTCTATGTTCTAGGCTTTCTGGAAAAAATTACATGGTTTAGTAAGCTGGTTTAGCTCTCAATAAGAGAAAAATTTCCACTGTTCTTTCTCCATAATTGGATTTGGTATGCATTGTAAAAGAAACAGCACCTTTCACTGAGCAGTGTTAGTAACCCATTTTTAAATAATACAAAAGACTTCTCAAACCACGTGTGGATCACTATAAATGCTCCTCTAACCCACTCCTCTGTCTTCCCCCGGAGGTTTTTTCTTTTCCCCAGGGTTGCGTGTTTGTGGGTGGGGGTGATGGTAGTAAAAACCTTTAACAAGACTCTGAGATGCTCATTTTCAATGTTATTGTCTGATTTTTCTAAAGCAATACTTTTAAACAGCCACCAGAAGTTTTGAAGTCTGAAAATGATTTTAACACTAAAAGTACATTTTGTTTGGAGAAGTAGGATTCTGCATTCCGTGAAATCTATCTTTTTTTGAATGGCTGTTGGGGAAGAAACCTTCCAATAGTTTGAAACACTGCTTTAATATCTACAGAAAGGCCGTGGATACACAGAGGCATCTGCCTTCACTGTGACTAAAATGTTTACTTTAGCAAACACTGCTCTATTAAATTTCAAAGTGGTGCTCTTTGAATTTTAAATTGTAAAGGAAACCTGGCCTCCATTCTTGAAAGCTTTGGTTTAAACATAAAACGCAGACACCAGCTTTGAAGTTTGAATGAGATGCATGAACTCTCCTTTTTTTCACTGAGTTTGAAGAACTTATAGGGCGGGCGTGTGTGCTATTTATTATTCTAACTTATGACTTGAGTGATATTCTTATTTCTTTCACCCTTGACCATTTTTGCTTTAAGAAGGAAGATTTGGGGGGGGGGGGGTGGTTAATGGGAGCTTTCATTTATTATTCTCCAATCAAGGAATGTATCTAATAAGATCATTTTAGACATTGTTCTAAACAAACCGCTTTATTACTCTTTAATAGGTTTCTAATTTTTTTTCAAATTATATCTAGATCCTAGGGTTTTTATTGGTGCTGTGCATCCATTTCTCTGGAGTTTACTATGTACATAAAAGTAAAAATACAGAAAATTTGTATTTTTGGCATAGATGCTCACCTTAATGAGTATTTATTTGGGCAGAGGAGTGTTTGCATAATTGAACAATTCATGGACCAGAGATAATTGAGCATTACAATAAGTTCTGTCACCTATTTACAAATGGGAGCCATTAACTCCCTACTTTGCTTACTGGAGTGAACTTTTTAAACCAAATAATTACAAATGCACATTCACAAAGTAAGTCTTTTCAGGGTCAGTTCATTTTATCTACTTTGATGAATAATAATCCTGATGGTATTCTGTTTCTCTTTTAAAGTAAAGTAAGCATTTTGTCACAAAGTCTTTTACTCATCAAGTCAAAACTTCCAGTAATTGTAAGTATCAGGTAAGCCTGAGGAAAACTTAATTAATTAACTTCATATTTTCTTCTGAAAAGTGTCATATAACATTGTTTTTAAAAGGAGAAGAAAATATATAGCATTGTTATCAATTGTGTATTATTACTTTTTCCTCTTGATTCAACAACTGTTCCCACCAATAAAACCTTTTCTAAGCAGAATATACTCTTTCTTTATGAATAGACAACTAAAGAAATTGCTAATTTAGCTCTGAATGGGGCAAGAAGGCCATTAGAACTATTTTATTTAAGCTTTTAAATGTTTAGAAATTATGATTATTTTAACAGCATGCATATAGTACAAATTTTTCAAATCACAGATTTTCTCTTCCTCTAAATATCTGTTTTACATGCTTTCTTTACTGTTCTTTTGCATATTTGGGGGTAAGACGTAAAAGATATTCACTCAAAGTATTAAAAATATATATAAAAAAAGCAAGGAATGAAAAATTCCTTATTTTCTTCTTGTCATGAAGAATTAAGATCTCCCATTTCGAATTGAGGCTAGCCGATAACCTACACAGTCACCCTCCCTTGCTGAGCAGTCCCTAGTACATCTCTGAGAATGAAGGAACAGGTGTGTGCAACAAAGGAGTCCAGAGAGTGAGCAGCCCTCTTCTCCTGCATTTCACAGGAAGATCGATGAGCAGAGACTTTCGGACATGTAAAATCTAATACATGTTGTACATCATTTTTCTTCTTTTGGAGATTTCACAAGCACAGTAGTGGAGCTTTGGAGCCTGAAGTAAAGACATCATAGACTAGTCTAAGAAACATAGCTTTTACCCTGACTCTTTTGTAATTGTTTGATCTGGTGACTGGCACAGACAGTAATAACATTAGGACAAAGTGGGGCCAGCAGGTGTTGTAGTGATTAAGGATGCCTGGACTCCCACATGGCCTACCACAGTTCAAGTCCTGGACCTGGTGGCTTGCTTTATTTTCCCTCTCTCTCTTTCTCTTTCTCTTTGTGTCTCTCTTTGCTCAAATGAAAATAAATGAATAAGTAAATAACATTTTTAAATAATTCTTTTAAAAAAGAAAAAAATAATGCAATATTAATTTCTATACTCTAATAACCTTTTCATAAAATTGTTTCTGTAATCTCAGTTTAACATAACAAATATCCTTGTAATATAAGAGCTATGCAATAAAAGGGCAAGATATCTATGAGATGATGAAATCTCTATCATTGGTAATATTCCAACAAAGACTGGGTTTTGTAGAGCAGTATGAGGTGGTAAAAAGATCTCCACACTATTTTGTGGGTACTACTGAAACTCAAAAGGAGTTCAAAGCTCTAAAGTATACGACTTTCCAGTGCCTTATTTAAAACTTTGTTTTACATGCTCATTACTTTGCATGCTAAGAAATTAATCTAACAAAAGGAGCTCTATCAAACATTTAAAGTTACAATTATACATAGATGCAAATCACTGTATCATTATATATTTAACTCAATGTACACTATTTTTGTTCAGTTCTAGTAACTAAAAACTAATTCAAATAATTTAACTTAAATTATGCATATATAGACAACAAATTAACATCTTTTGAAATGACTGACATATATAAACATCAAACCACTAGAAAGACAATCTTGAGTTGATGCCAAATAGTTACAAAACACTAACAAATTTTCAGATGCTTTGTTCTACCATGCTTTTTTAATGGCATGCCAACTGTAGAGTTTAAAATAGTAAACGTTTGTTCAATATATATAATGATCTTTCTGTCAATTTCTACCACATATTTAGAAAAACCTTTAGCTATGAATCACATGTCGACCTTCTCTGGGGAATCGCAGCACATGAATCAAGCTAGCTAGAGGACATCTGCTCATAACCAAATGCTTTTCAAAGTTATCAATATTCTCTTTTGGAATATTTAAGAACAATTATAAGAAGGTTGTGTGAATAATGAAGATTAAAAAAAGCCCTGAACTTCAGAGAGAAAGAGGGATAAATGTTTGTCAAAAGGAACCTGAAGGATTTAATCTCTCTCCTTTGTGTAAACACATGAACTCTCCAAAGTACGGATGTTTGTGACATCAAATGAATAGTAATGTTTAACATTCCTGAACTACAACATATTATAAGGTTTTTATAACGAGATAATATTTTTTCTAACCACAGTAAGTGATTTTAAATGCCCAGGACTCATTGAAAATTTCCCAAACAAATACACTTACTACTCAGAGTCGAGGTAACAAAAGAATATTTGAAAGCAACTAGAAAAAAGTATAAATCAATACTGTGGAATATCTATGATGCTAAAATAGAAATCATTTTAGACTTTTAGAGGTATTTCTGGGTTTGCTTAAAACCTGAATAATTTCTCTGATTTACTTGATTTAAATGAGACAAGAATACTGTGTAATGCTCTAACTCAATCATCATGCAGTCATCTAGTGGGAAAGTGAACCATTCAGAAACATTTCCACATATGCAATTTGTACAAACCATAAGGTTACAATTAGGAAATCGTAGGTATATATATAACTGTGACAGCAGTGGTAGCACCAGCTCTTTTGTCTTCTGAATACAGACAAGAATACTCTCAAGGATAAAACATTGCCTGTTTTTATTTTACGAGTCAAAAGAGTTAGTATTTCTACTCTCCATGTACTGAATTTAAAAAGAAAAAGAAAAAGATTACAAGGCATAAGTCTAACAATAGGCTACTTTACTCCAAAATTCCATCACTAAAAGTACTTAAATTAGGACTTCATGCTAGTTTTAGCATATGGCTTTTTCCCTAAGAAATCTTACTATGTAAGGTAGAGTCAGTTTTTACTCATTTCAAATTTTTAATAAAATGAATACATTGCAAGAATATTTTTATTCTCAGTAGTTTGCACAGTCTAAATAAAATAGCCCAACATCCGAAAATTCCCCACCTCACAGCATCCCCTGTGCAAGCTAAATGTAAAATGTCCAGCTGGCCTTTTAAATGGACTCCTTCATTGGTTCCTTTTTTTTTTTTTCTATTTTCCCCTCCATTCTCCTCTCGGGATCTTGGGCACGCACGCACATGCGCCCAGCGTGAGTTTTAAGCCACCGGATCCGGGACACAAACCACGGTCAACTACGTGGGAGTCCAGTGATATAGCCATTATGCTAACTGCTGGTCCCTCCTTCATTGGTTCTTATTATAACTATTTTGCTTACATTCTCACAAACTGCCTTCAGTTTAGATAGTTACGTAACTTGTTCAAGAAATTAGTAAAGCAATCATTACTAGATTCTGAGAGTTACTTAATGTCTTGCTATGTTTGTTTTACCCACAGTCTCACATCCATTGCCTTTCTTACAAACTATCAAAATTAGAGTGTTGTCTTTTTATTAAATAAACAAATACATTTTAAGCATTGCCCTGGGAAGAATACATTGTTGTAGAAGACAAAATGTTAAATAAATCCTTGTCCCTGACTTTGCAGTCTAAGGAAAAGATAAACATGCATAATTAAATTCTAGGCGGGGAAAACACACAAAAGTCTCCATCACAAAATAGTCCAAGAGAGAAAGGAGAGACTATTTCTAATTGTAGCCTTCTAGAACAAAGTTAATGTTTCCACAGGTGATAAGGATATTCGACAGAGAAGGAATCCTCATCACTGGCTGCCGTGTTAGGTTCACTGGGATTTCTGTACCCGGGATCTAGTAAAGTATTTGGTCTAGCGTTTTAATTCAAAATAAAACAACAGAGATTTGAAAGAGCACTTCATTTATTCTGGAAAACTGTTTTTCTATGGGTTTTCAATTTCTTCCTCTGTAAAGTACATCTTTTCTAATCTATATTCATGAGAACTTCTATAAGTTTGGGTAACAAATGGAATAATGTACAAAAAAGCACTTTGAAAAATTTTATTTAAAGTAGCAGGCTCTTTTTTGCTAAACTCAACATGTACATTTAAGATTGATACAGATTTTTTGGAGTGGAAGTTCTTGATAAATATGCATCATTCCTTGTGATGAGTACCCCAATTCTAAGAGGATAGAAATTTGACAACGTGGGACCAGCAGTTAGCGTAATGGCTATGTTGCTGGACTCCCACATAGTCGACCATGGTTCAAGTCCCGGACCCAGCGGCTTAAACTCACGCCAGGCACATGTGCGTGCATGCCCAAGATCCCAAGAGGAGAATGGAGGAGAAGGGATTGTGGCGTGGCCATCCCCCCTGGGGGGTGATTTCTCGCTTTCTATCTCTCTGTCTCTCTGACAAGTGCATGCACCCTGTAGCAAAAAAACTCTCCAAAAATAAATAAATAAATGAAAAGAAATTTGACAATGTGAAAAGTTGGAGGGGCTACTCGATACTCAGGCCCTAGTACAAAGAGACAAACGAGGAGCTGGACAGTGCAGAGGTAATGCAGCTGGACCCACTTGGGAGGATCCTGGGTTCGTGTCCGACCTCCCTGTCCATGGCACACATACATGTGCTCCTGATGCTGGCTGGCTGAGACTGGGGCGAAGGCCTGCTGGGGATCTTCTGTCTCTCAGTCTCTCTCATGGAAGAAATGAATAAACTCTAAAAAATAAGAGAGAGATAAAAGTTGTCCCTTAACTTACTCTTTTTATTCATAAAATATCAAGTATTTCAAAAGAAAGAAAGAAAGAGAAAGAAAAAAAAAAGCAATAGAAAAGAAAATAAAAAGAGGGCTTATAAAATATGACATCATAGACTTCCTAGCTTTATAGTTGGTAAAGGATAGAGCTAAGAAATTTTGCTGTTTGATACTAAGCACAAGTCAACTTACTTTTAACAGACAAACATAAAGCGTGACTTAAAAGAACATTAATGTAAAGAAGCCAGCCCAAAGAGACTCAGTCTTCATATCGTTCAGGTCATTCCTTTAAACCATGTGAGTACACTTCTAGTGCTGTGGTTGACATTTTCTCTTTTAGGACATCTTACATGCTCTAAATCACGTTTTATCCTTCAAGCTTGACACAAATTGCCTTTATATTTTCCTGCTATCGTCAAAATTCTTTATAAAAATCATGGGCTATTCCAATGAGTTACTAGTAAAGTTACCAACTTAATTAAATAAATGGAATCCATATAAACTAAAATATAAAATTCAGCAACTTTTATACTTTATGGGGAAGATTATAAATGTAGTCTTTTGCTATTACAACAAAATGTATCCTTACAATTTTGAAATCTCTAAAATATAACCAAACTTCAGTTTAGAAATCACATTTAGAATATAAATTTGAAGATTATAAATTTTCTTAAATTCATATCAATATTTGTGAACTATTGAAGTTAAAGTCTTGAAAATAGTAAAGTACAACCGAGGGAAGGAAAGAACATTTGGGATTTTCCCTTCATTCACTCCAAGATGATCACATGATATACTTCTATTTTTAGTAGAAATTATGGCATCAGGCATGTTATTTAAATATTAACAAGTTTTCATCAAATATTAACTTTCGACATATTAGAGATAATGTAAATCTAAAGGATATAATAATTTAAAATGATAAAGTTATGGTGACATGTAATTAGTGATAATTTCTCTCCAGATTATGTAGTCTAAAAGGAACATAAAAGAAATCTTTTAAAAAGTGATAAATTTACCTAACGTATATAAAATGATCAGTGCTTTGAAAGTATTCTCAGACCTCGCAGAATGACATGCTTTCATTCAGGCAACAGTAAGTGTGCTGAGAAATTCAAATATTGCTCTGACAACTTTTCACAAAGAAAAATAAGGGAAAGGTCACCAGTAATATTGCCTTACCACTTAGGCTAAAAGAAAGAGATGTACTTCTGAATGTTGCTCTGCAATCCTGGAGCAGACAGTGGTGGGCATGTTCACTGAAAACAAGGGAGCAATGATAATTATTTCCACTTATGATCGTCTTTCATTGCACAGAATCGCAAAGTTCATTTGCAAGCCAGAACTTTCATATCAACTATTGAAGAGTAAATACAGTCACGTATTTCTGTTAAGACTACAGAATACAGATGGAGGACAAGATACATACTGCAATCTCAAAGAAATTTAACTGCAGGTTAACAAAGTTTATGTAGTCTTATTTCTAAAAAGCTTCATCTTGAATAATAAAGGCCCCATTTTACGATGAGTGCTTTGATTCTGCATTAATTAAACATTTATTTACTTTCTTTTTTATTCTTAACCTAATTCCTCACCTTGAATATTAGCTTCATGTTATTCCTTCTGTAAACTTTAAACCAATGCCACTAATTTCAATAGTAGAGCACATCTACAGTTATCCAAGTCAATCTAAAACATTTGAGGTCCCCCTAATCTTGCTTAATTACAGGTAGAAAATGGGTCAAAGCAAAAAACTTCTTTGTAGACATACAGACATTTGGTTTTTAATTTCACTGACGCTGAGTTTCTATACAATAGCTATTTTTTTTTCTCTCCAGGATTGTCTGGGGATATGTACATGATCTTGAGTTTTATTTTAATACAGTAATAAAAAAATGCTGGTTAACTGATCTCTTTGACCTGGGGTAATTGCAAAGCAAAAGCCTTGTAATATTACAAAGCTGAGCTTACTCCTAAAGTAGAAATTTTAGGCATTTCAAGTGCAGTACTTGAATGTTCAGCTTATTTAATGGAAATGCAACATTACCATGATGCAAGGATATTACTAATTAGCAAGAATGTATTTCCAAGATTTGCTCTTACATTCTAAGGTTATTTTCATTAACATTTGAAAATGTACATTCATTCAACACAATAGATATGAATTCAAGATCATGAAGGACTAATTTTCCCCACTGATAATTGATGAAATCTGTTATAATTAATGGTGACCATCTATGTACCTCAGTGAGTAGCTTTGCTCTTTTCATTTATATATCTGACTGATTATTTAATTATATTTCCCCGTTTATATAATTCAGGTGCTTCAGTGGCTTCTTCACAATTTTCAATCAATAAAGAACCTTAAACAATACCGTACAATAAATTTTTCAAAGCCTCGTTACTGATACACTCTCTTGGTTTACACTTATATATAATCTTTGTTCTCATAAAGATATATTTTACATATATGCAAATCATGTATAAGTAATAAAAACCATAATGCAGTATTAGTGATATGCTAGAAACATTTACTTTGACAATAAAGTAAATGCTAATTTTGATGTCTACCAATCCTAGTCCATACCAACAATTTACTATATCCTTCTAGGATGTATTGTCTAAGCTATGGGAACTTTAAATTGTTTCTTTATAGGCCACCAATTGTCATAGAGATTAATATGGCTGCATCAAACATGGCTAACTGCAAGGTTCAAGTCCAGAACCCAGTGGTCTGAAAAACACATCAGGCACATGTGCCCCAAAATGTGCCCAGAATCCCAAGAAGAGAATGGAGGCGAGGGGACTATGCTATGCCCATCTCCCCTGGGGGGTGCTTTCTCACTTTCCCTCTCTCCTCTCTCTGTTTCTCTCTGGCATACAAACATGGCCTGTAGCAAATTAAAAAGAAAATAAAAAATAATTTCTTTGCAATAAATACTTAAGTATCATCCCCCACTATGCAGTGCAGTTTAAGATCTGGCTGACAGACTGTGATAGTCTTAGACTTGATTATTCTCATTCTATTCTTTTCTATTACTCTGCTCCATGTGTTTGAGAGGAGTTCATCTCTTTAGAGTGCATTTCTCATGATTCAGAGTCAGCTGGTTTGGGGCTACGTTAGACAATGGAAACACTGGTGGGATTTTGGAAGGCAATGTAAAGAGAAGCCAAAGTGTTCTTACCTTCAGCTTTGATGGACAGTTCATCAGCTGCGCTTCTCTGTGGTTCCAGCTTGTATCTGGCAGGCCTACTGTGGTCCAGCCTTGAAAAGATAATCTCTGGTCGCCAACAGCAAAAGTCTTTATCCCTCAAAGGAATCAATGGAGTAGTTTTCTGCTACTGTTAATCTCTACTTTACTCTGTTATTCCCTTTACGACTTTGCAAACCCACATCACTTGCATAACCAATTTCAGAAATTAATTCTCCAGTTATAAATATTTTTAGTGGCTTCTATTTTTCAAACTAGAATTGGATATAGCTGTTTTAAGCATTACTATGGTCTTATAAAATGATATGGCATTGTTTTGACCACATTCTGCACATCAGTATGATGATTTTGGAAGTATAAATCAAATTTAGTTTTGATTAATACCTGGTGAAAATGGAATTTGAATTTAGAATGGTTTGCCTCTTCAGACAGTGACTTTAAACACAGAGCATGTGTTTTGTATATATTTATTACTTATCTATAATAAATTTTTTCTTACTGAAGCTAAGCCCTCAGTATAAGCTAAAAATAATTTATACACCTTCACTTCGTGAGAGGGTCTTCTGAGTGACACAGTATGGCATGTTTCAGAACAAAACATGGTCTGTGGTGCAGACAGACTCTAGGGAAAGGGCAGAAGCCAGAACACCTGGCAGGAGGCTATGTGACAAGAGATATGGTGGCGTGGCTCATAGCAGTGGTGTCAGACTGATAATATATGTCCAGATTATGGATATATGTTAAAAGCAGAGACAACCGAATGTTTGGACAAATTAAATGTGTGATTGGAAAGAAAACTATTGCCATAAACTGAGATGAAGACAACCACGGAAGAACGACATTTACAAGGATGCAGGTGAATGGTAAGTAGAGTCTTAAACATATGAAGTGATATTTTTACCAATTACATTATGCCATCTAAAAACTAGCTTTCTGGTGTTAGGAATGTGGCTATCACACAGCATTCCATATGTATGATGGTTTTCTAAGGAATTCAGATAAATTTTAATCCAATTCAGCAAACCATTGGGATATAATAACGTTATTTGAAAAAGTCAAATTCAACCAAAAAAGGAGCAAAATAATCAAGGATACCTTAAAAGTCTTGAGTAATTCACTGTGACCATCTCTAAAGGAAGACCTAGAACTGGGGTGAAGGCCTTACCCAGCCCTGGACAGGTATAGCAACCCTTACACCTCACAGACTTAGAAGCTCCACAAAACCGATGGTTTAATGTAAAGACTCACATAGTTTATAATTAAGTGTAACTTATTTTAGATACTCAGCCTAAATTTTGTGTACATGTCTATTTTTTGCTCATTGGCTGTTAATCTAAAAGCAGATTTCTGCCATCTTTCTACCATTTGCCCCTTTGTAGTTTCAAGCCAAGTTCTCAAATAGACAGGCAATTCCTTAAATACTGAGGTGAGTTTGCCAAAGGGTTTAGTGTAGAAATGAGTTCATATATAGTATATGACAGTCTATAAAAATGAAACCAGAGCAAAAAGAAACGAAATGTATACGAAATACATTGCACATGGCAGTCATAAATCTGAGCTCAGGGCTTGGATTCCAGACACACAGAATTGTTGTTCTATGTATAACTGAGGCTGCAATTTCATTATAGGGACTTTCTCAGACACTTTAGTTTTTAAATCAGCTAGAGATTTCATGTTTGCTATCGGTTGAAACTATTTTTAAAAGTTGCCTGCTTCTATTTTGATGCTATGTGTGTTGGTAGTGGTAATATTTAAAAATTGTATTAGCATTTTGATATTTTAAAGTAATCTCATAGTTAAAAGCACATAATATCAAAATTTTAAAACATATAAGCAAGTCTTCCAATTTTGTTAACCATTGAATTTAGAATTAGGAATGGTTTGCATGTTTACTATAATACTTAAGAACTTTTTCTTGCTTTTATAAGTTGGAAAACACCAAGTCAAAAAGCACACAGGGTATGTTTCTTTTTAAGAGTCTTTTATCCACACTTTCAAAACAAATAATAATTTCCACAAAAGTTAAAAAGTATTTCCATCTGGTTTTTCAATGTAGGAAATGAAGTTCACCCAGAAGGTGTTGATTTTCCACTGGAAGGCCAGATGAAGAATCGAGAATTTTTCCACACTATCTCTTGGACGTGGGATCTTAAGAATACTTCACTGAAGGCACAGGCATTGAATTTCCTAACAAAATACCAAGTAAAGATGTGTATCTTCAAACTTATGACCACTTATATATCTATCATTGCTTGACTGTCAATGACTTGACAGTTTACTCTTTAGACAGTATTCTAAATATTGTATATGGTACAATAGCAAACAAGCTAGTCATAGCTGTTTTTATAGTCCATACAAGAAAACAAAAAAGTAAAAACACATTAAATATTTATTACAGTAATACTTTGATAAAAATAATGGCTGTTTATTAAAGTCTAGTAATCACAATTTCTCTTCAATATTCAATAAAAATAAATGTAATAAAATAGTTAAGAATATATTTGCAGTTACTATAAAAGGAAAAGAAATCTGATCCCACTAATTCCAAAACACCTATGACAAAGGTTAAAAAAAATTAATAGAATTTAGGGATTGATGGTGTTGCTTTTAACTTTATTTCTATTCTCCCATGTTTAAAGACAGGGTGGCTCAGAAATGTGGTTATAATATAAAATATTTGGTCCCCAAATATTCGATTAAATGAGAAATTAAATGGGTCTCAGAAAAAGCAAGGAGAAGCTAAACAAAAAACATTAGTGTAAGAGAAAGTCTGGATAAAGTTATCTAAATAGCATCTGAAGGATATGAAATGACATAGGAAACAAGCAAATGTAATGTAGAGCAAAAATATTAAGTAATATTTATTGTCTTGAGAAACAATGTTAACCAAGAAATAGAAGACTTGATTGAAATTACTACTATCCAAAAAATTCAGTTTTCCTCCATTGATCAAAGTCCAGTTACAGACTACATTCATTACTCTTGCAACTGATTTTAAATAAATGAATGAATTGGTACCAGCAGTTAGCGTAGTGGCTATGTCGCTGGATTCCAATGTAGTCAACTGCGGTTCGCGTCCCTAACCAGGTGGCTTAAAACTCATGCCTGGCGCGTGTGCATGCGTGCCCAAGATCCCAAGAGGAGAATGGAGGAGAAGGGATTGCGGCATGGCCATCCCCACTGGGGGAGTGATGGAGGTGATTTCTCACATTCTATCTCTCTGTCTCTCTCTGTCTGGCAAGTGCACGAGGCCTATAGCAAAAACCTCTCAAAAAAAAAAAAAAAAAGAGAGAGAAAAAAATAAGTGAATTAATAAATAAACATATATATATATGTGTGTGTGTGTGTGTGTGTATCCCTTGCACTCAAGTTTTAAACACACACACACAAAATCAACCATTAGCCATTGACAATTTTTTTTGTTTTTTTTTGAGAGGTTTTTTGCTAAAGGGCACGTGTGCTTGCCAGAAACACAGAGAGAGCAGAGAGAGAGAGAAAGCAAGAAATCATTCTGGCAGAGGGAATGGCCATGCTGCAGTCCCTTCTCCTCCATTCTCCTCTTGGGACCTTGGGCACGCACGCACATGCGCCTGGTGTGAGTTTAAGCCACCAGGTCCGGGACTCGAACTGCAGGCTACTACATGGGAGTCCAGCGACATAGCCATTACGCTAACTGCTGGTCCCACTATTGACGATTAGACGAACAGAAATAACATAGGAAATTTAAGCCTATCTTGGTTAAGTGAAACTCTCTCGTCCGGGGTATCTGTGTTTGTTCCTTCCCTCTAACAAAGATCAACCTTATTCACTGAACTTATTCCAGGAGGACTTTGTGTAATAGGACAACTAAAAATATAAAATTAGTAAAAACAGAGCATTAGAAGTTAAAGAGTTAAATGTTAAGAGCATTAAAGAATGAAAAGAGCATTAAAACAAGAAGAGACAGAAGGAAAAAAAACAGCAGAAGGCTGATCCCATAGCGCACATACTGCAGCAGTTAAGAAATTTACATAGGGGGTCCAGCTGATGGTGTGAGCATTAAGGCACTGGATTCTCACTTGGCTGACCATGGTTCAAGTCCTGGACCTGGTGACTTGCTTTCTCACTTTCTCTTTCTCTCTCTCTCTCTCTCTCTCTCTCTCTCTCTCTCTCTCTCTCTCTCTCTCTCTCTTTCCCTCTCTAGTGACCACATGTATCCTATAGCATATTTAAAAAAAATAATAATAATAAATAAAATGAATAATTTTTTTAAGGAAATGAACTTTACATAGAAAGTCTGATCCTACACAGCCAACTATAGTTTGAATCTCAGCTTGGTGTCTTGAAAAACACTGGCCACAAGTATGTATATGCCCAAAAGTCTGATGGGATGGAGAAAAGAGGATCACAGAATATTTATGCCCAATGATGAATGCTCTTTCTCTCTCTGAAGAGTTCACGTGCCCTCTTGAGAGAACCAAAAAGAAACAAACACTGCAGAACTAAGGAAATAAAGTAACAAAAGAAAAGAATAACTAATAGACTTGGGGACCAGCAGTTAGCGTAATGGCTATGTCGCTGGACTCCCACATAGTCGACCGTGGTTTGAGTGCCGGACCCGGTGGCTTAAACTCACGCTGGGTGCGTGTGCGTGCGTGCCCAAGATCCCGAGAGGAGAATGGAGGAGAAGGGATTGTGGCGTGGCCATCCCCCCTGGGGGGTGATTTCTTGCTTTCTATCTCTCTGTCTCTCTCTGTCTGTCTGGCGAGTGCACGTGCCCTAAAGCGAAAACCTCTCCAAAAAAAATAAATAAATAAAAATAACTAATAGACTTAGAAATAGTTGAATAAGACAGAAAGATAAATAAAATAGCAAGTCTGATACAGAAGTAAGTGCTGAGACAATCAGAATGAATGCAGGCAAAGTAAAGCCATTAGAAGATAATAGTTGTACAAGTCAGATAATACAACATCAGAAAATTATATTTCTGAAGTTGAGAACTCAACAAACAAAAAAGGAATTACTTAATGATGCACTATAAGGAAAGAAGTGAGTAAAGAAGACAGTGCACTGAGTGGTATGTCATTTTCAGAGAAAAGTTTGATATGTTAATAGTGCAGCTAACAATGAGTCATATCCTAACTATATTGGTAAACATTTTGAATAAAGAAAGTCTTTCTAGTTATCCTAGAAGATTAATAAAGACATTTAGAAAATGAAAAAAAAAAGCAGGCTATTTGAGACTTCACTTCCTAACATTGAATATTAGAAGATAAATCTATGTATGAAGTTCTGAGAGAAATAAAGAGGGATCAAAGACTCCTTGGACACTGGCCAGGATGTTATTCAATTACAAGGCAAGAGAGAGGTATTTCTCAAGTATGAATTCTTTTAAAGTAATACAACTCTTATGATTTCTTTGTAGAAAGAATAAATTCCAAATGTTAGACAAAGTCAATCAACAAACAAACCCAAATATAAAGTTAACAATGAAAACATTGACATAAAAAAGAATCAAATGTAAGCAGTATGTGTGTGCAAAAATATATATATATACACACACATACATACGAACACAAACATATATATATATATATATATACATATATATAAAACTACAGGAGTTAATAATTACAAAACAGAAATAAATATCATAAACTGTAAAATATAGTAACAATTTGTATAACTGTTATGAGAAAGAAGGAAGTGTGAAATTTATAATGTGTTTCTTATCTACTATCCATGTCGAAAGCAAGAGTAAACTGGTCAAAGCTCCCCAAGTACATACACCTCTTAGATCCATCACACAGAGTTTACTTATTTAAAAAATGCAAAAAAAAAAAAAAATCAGCAAAATCGGAGTCCACAAAGGAGAAATCAACATGTTCTAGAGCCAATGAAAAGATAAAATTCTAGCCCCAAAATCTTTAAAAGAGTTATCAATAAAAATTTCTGACTGCATGTGAGAGACTTCAGCCCCTTCCCACACTGCCTTATCCTCAGAGGCTTATATATTTAAACCTGGAATTATGTGAATCTGAGCTAGTTTAATATGTACCAGGAGCCATCTGCAGGTTCAATATCTGCCAGGGTTGGGCAAGTGCCTCACATCCATCTTAGAGTTCATGTAACATAAAATATAGTAACAAGGTGAGCCCTCACATGTCCAGCATCAGCACAGATTTCATTTATAGCTTCTCCAGATGATGTAAATATACTCCTTACCTATCCTGATGTAAGTACATTCCTTAACTCAGGGCTAGAACAAGAACAGGATCAGTGACCCAGATGTCTCAAGCAATCATGTTAATAGGCCCATTAATAAGCCCTATCCTATAGCTAATTACCTCATCATTTATAGACAGAGTAAATCGATACCATAAAAAATTGAAACATGTACAGTAAGAAAATAAATAAATACATAGTAACTTAACCTCATAACTTAACCTCAAACTTTGTCCTTATCAAATACCATATTATATGATGAAGAAACATTTACCAGAAGTTTATCAGATTCTTCAGCTTTTCCTGCTTCTCTTGTTTCTGTTTAATCAAATAAAATTGAACTGAATATTTATTGATAGAGTGCATATATTATCATCCTATTTTAATAAAATAGATGATCATGTCTTCAATCTATCCATTACATAATCTATTTTTTGCATAGGAAAGGGAAGTACATGGAATGCTTTCGTTTAATGTTAATGATAGCAATCTCTAGATGATTGTGGTAATGGTGGCCGTGTGCTGTCTTTCAAGTGAGAGAATTGACTAGAGTATGACTCAGACTCTCATACTCTTCCTTCTGTGGAATGAAAAGGAATTCCCATGCATGCACATTTTTACGTTTACTCATTTTTGGAGCTTCCTACCTCTCTTTACATTGAGTGGTCTGGAGGAAGTAGGAAGAATGCTCCTAGCCAAAAGGCATGCTCCACAGTCTCACATCAGCATTGAAATTGGCCAGCACTACTGAAAAGGACATGTAATAGTTCATTTTATTGTGCCACCTTGACTGGGTTAAGAGATGCCCAGACAGCTGGTAGAGCATTATTTCTGAGTGTGCTCTGAGGGTGTTTCTGGAAGAGATTAGCATTGGAATCAGCTGACAGAGTAAAGAGACTGCCCTCTCCAGTGTGAGTGGGCAGTATCTTATCTGCTGAGGGTCCTTATAGAATCAAAGGCAGAGAAAGACAAATTTGCCTCTGCCTGACCTGGGACATCCATCTTATCCAAATTGTATACACCAAACTCCTGGTTTTCTGGCCTTCAATTTTGTAGTGAGAAATTATACTGCTTGCTTTTCTGGGTCTTCAGCTTGCTGAGATCAGATTGGGTGACTTCTTGATCTCATAATCATGTCAGCCAAACTCTACTAACGACTTTTCATATGGCTACCTCTTTCCATATGTATTCCATATATCTATTAGTGGGCCTATGGATACATTGCTTCTATTTCTGTAGAGAGCTCTCTGGCTCATACAAGACAGACGGGGGAATTTATCTGGGCTGTATGAAGTTCTATCCTGGTATTTAAACTATGAGCTAGCTCACTAGAAATGCAAATTTTAGAACCTAACCAGGAAGAGAGATCAGTGCCCATCTTACTCACTTTGAATTTATTCCACCTCATTACAACCAATTAAACAATTGTATTCAAAGTTCAAGCAACACCAATATTGCGTAACTTTAGGCCTAGAGGGTTTTTAGTTTTGTGTTTGCTGGAAAACAAAAACTACAGTAATTAATTTTTGTTGACTGTTTACAATTTGTTTAGTACTATGTATGAATTATCTTACATAATTATTTATCTGACCACCCAACTCTAAGAGACGTATTATTATTCATATTTTATACATATATAAGGAATTGAGTTATACAGAAATTTATTTTCTCAAGACCACACAACTTTAATTTGCATGGCTGTTTTTCAAATCTAGGTTTCTATGTGAGTCAAAGACATGATTTCTATCCCAAGTACTGTCTCCTGACACATTAGATGCTTTTCAGAAAAAAGGAGAAATCTCCAGTATTCAAGCTATATTATCTATATTTTAAGCTTTAGGAAAAAGACAAAAGTTATAGGATCTTCTTTAAGTAGGTTCAGCCTGGTTCATTGCTATCTATTAAATGATTTTATTAGTGGACTTTTTTAGCTAAGTGAACTACCTTGCCTACTTTATTCTAATTTACTTAAATCCTGCTGGCATAAACTTCTTTTCAAGGTTATATTAATGATGTTTCTGGACTCCATAGAATAAATAATGTCATGTAATATAATATTATCAATAAATGAGTCTATTTATTCTGTCAGTAAAACCAAATATAAAGCATTATTTAAATAAGTCTATTTTAGTTTAAAACAAGTGAATAATGCAGTTTCTTCCTTCCTACTATTTGAAGACAAGTCAGCTTTTAGTAAAGAAAACGTGAAAGTATAAAAAAGAAAAATAAATTAGCATTAATGCTGATTTTTGAAATGGCATTTAAATAACCAATGTGTCAGGGTAAAAAGACTGAGTGAAAATAATCAGTCAAGGATATACTACTTTGCAAGTCCTCAGCAGAGCTTTAATGTTTCTTTTTAGTGGCTAAAACATATAAGATAAACAGGTTGAGATTCAGATATGAAGAAATACTGATAAAATTGTTATACATGCCAATTATTTTTGTAAAAGATCTGTCAAGGATGTCAACACACATAAAACAACCACATTTCTCCATATTACCAATCTTTAGTAAATAAACACGTTTATGATTTTAAAATGGTTTCTCAATTAGTTTTACAAATGTTAAAAACACCTCAAGAATTATTATGAAAATAGTAGCATTGTGGGAACCAGCAGTTAGCGTAATGGCTATGTCGCTGGACTCCCACGTAGTCGACTGCGGTTCGCGGCCCGGACCCGGTGGCTTAAAACTCACACCGGGTGAGTGTGCGTGCATGCCCAAGATCCCGAGAGAGGAGAATGGAGGAGAAGGGATTGCGGCATGACCATCCCCCCCGGGGGGGGGGGGGGGGGGGTGATTTCTCGCTTTCTGTCTCTATGTCTCTCTCTGTCTGGCGAGTGCACGAGCCCTGTAGCGAAAACTTCTCAAAAAAAAAAAAAAAAATAGTAGCATTGAGCATTTCTTTAAATTGTGTTAAAAAAAGAAAACAAACAAACAAAAATAGGCACAGAAAGGGTACTTTATTTGACTAATGTCACACAGGATATCTTACATTGAAATTGAATCCTGAATTTTAATTTAGATGCTGTATGCCAGGTAATGATACAGAGAAAGGTTGATATGAAAAACACCCTCACTTTTTGTAGCACTTAAATTTGCACAGTCAGTAGGCACTTGAGATTAGCATTTGGATAGGTAAAAAAGAGTGGCACCTTTGGTCTTGGCTAATGTCATAGGTCAACAGACTTAGAATTAGAAGATGAGCTTGGATTTTCACTGATAAAACCAGTGAAATAATTAGTTGTCAGTACAGAAAGCAAATAAGAACCAGAAATATTCCTTACCTTTCACTTATTTTTCACAAGACACATATTTTTACACTTTTAGGCCAGAGCCTTTGCAGCCTCTGACAATATTGCAAGGCACAGGACTCTGAAAACCACTAAAAAATGAACATTTCATCCTTGATTGAATATTGTTATTGCTTCTGTATTTACATTGTAACGTCTATATAGCTGTAACTTATCTATTTTTCCATTAAACAAAATCATAAATGGCATGTAGAGGTATGGAATTGGCTTCTACATTCTTGCTCTCTTTATAAGACATGATGTCCTCTTTCGAGCTGTGCTAGCTTTTTGCAGCAACAATTTTTTGTTTGCAAAATGAAACAGCACCACCTTGTATCCTGAAGTAAAGCTACAGCTTCTCTAAAATACCAGAACATTTACATATGTATTTTAAATATATCCATGTGATGAAGCAGCTAACATTTAATTACAGGTCTGCTCTGTACTAGATTCAACTGCATTATTACTAAGCTACTAAACTGATGCCACTACAGTTACCACACCCCGTTTTCTCTTACTATACATTTTCTCCAATATAACCAAATGCAGACTATTGGGTGTTTAATTGTGTCATATCTATCAAATGGTAGAGTTTCTAATACTTCGCAAAAATGATGATTGGATCGAACACAAAATCATCTTTAACCATGTTATTATTTTATGACTTCAGTCTTTATGTACATTCATAATGGAACATAGCCCCTAACTGACACAGCAGGTAGATGCTCTAGATAGCTCTTAAGCTCATAGAAATGCATAGACAGATGTTTTAATACATATTAATATGTAAGTATAAACTAATTTACTGAATAATAATTACTGGAATTTCCCCAGTAGAAGTCTATGGCATTTCTTCAGCAGCTTTTAAAAGGTAAATGGCCATAAATTAGTGACTCTTGACAAACACAGTCATGGTTGTTGAAACTTGTAAACAGGGTTAGGAAATAGTATTCAGTGAGCTTCTTATATAGGTGAAACCCAAGTTTATGCTTGTGTTACTGACTCAGTAAAAATTGCGAAGTGCACCATAATGCCACATTAACATTACAATGTTGCATTCAAATGGCACACCTACCATGCAAATTTTATTTAAAAGAACATTTTCTTCTGTCTAAATCATCACATAATGCAAGAAGTCTAATTCACAATTCACCACAAATGTAGGGAAATAAAAATTTTGATTTACAGGGAAATAATTTTTTTTTTTACAGGGCCAGCCTCAGTGGTGTGTTCTGCTAACAGGGTGTTCCTTAGGCTAGGACCGCATGGGATGCGTGGGTTCAATTCTTGGCCCTGCCTAAAGGCCTGCTGTGGCGATGTGCATCTGTTACCCAGCAACTCAGGAGGCTGAGGCAGATGGCGCACAAGCTCATGGCTGGCCTTGGCAACAAAGTGAGACTCTTTTAAAAAAAGTCAAGTGTGATGTATGTGTCTATAGTCCCAGCAACTTGGAAGGCTGAGGCAGGAGGATCACGACAGTGAAAACCTAACATAATCATATTTGCACAAATACTGAACTTACTGAAAACTAGTATATGAAGTTATGATTGCCACAGTGGTGTTGGCATTCATGATTTCTGGATCATTGCCTTCCTGGCCTCTTTAAATTTTTGACCAGGTTTACAATAAAATTAAAGGTGGAATGAATATCTTAATTTTCACCCTACCAACACAGTATTATTCTCCCAGATACACAGTTGCCAGGTAGAGGTGATGTTATATTTTGCATTTCAAGAGAAGATTTTATGCCATGAAATTGAATTATATTATAGATACACATACTTCAGCCCAGTCAGGTGCCTGAAATTTTACTTCCCATATCTTTGATTGCTTTACTACTGATCTTTTATAGGAAAGGTTCACTTGCCCATTCATCTCTGTATTGCAAATATCAGTTTACATACCTCTTTATGAGGCTGGAAAGAAACAGAATGCTTTGTTGTATCCGGCTTATTGTTTTAATACAAGTGCCTGTGGCAGTGACTAGTGCCTAAGTAGTGGCCAATTAATATGTTCCTAGAAATGTATTTTCTCACATAACTGTCAGGATCAACTGGATGTGGTATAATAAACTTAAAAAGCTGAAATTCAAAGCTGAATCCTACTCACTATTAACAATCATAATTACATGACATACTTAGTGAAAAGAGGAAAAAGGAACATATTTTTGTTTTAGGTCTAAGTAGCAAATTCTTCCACTTTGATGCTTATTTTTTATTTTGACAGAGTACACACGGCCTTGCCAAAAAGAGGCACAGTGAAACAAATAGAGAAGGAAAGGGAGAAAGCACCGTCACCTATGGGAGATGGCCACGCCACAATCCCTTCTCCCCTATCTCTCCCTCCTTTCTTAATTTTGGGTACACAGTGTAGCTTAAGCCACTGGGGGTAGGACTTCAACTGCAGCATCAGCCATAAGGGATCCAGCTGCCTTGTCCATCAGGCCACAGAGCCAGCCTCTCCATTATCAATGTTATCAAGTTAAAGACGCTGTTTACTTTTATCACAATTAGAAGAAAAGGGGTCAGGTTATGGAAACGTCCACTATTTGCGATATAGAGAGTAACTATAATCCGTAAAGAAGATACACATATTTTTTCTCAAACTCAAGAGCAATTTCAGATTCTGTTACTTGAATTTGGTTTTCTGGGTGAATTGAAGTAAATGCCTTCTTTATCAAAAAGGCACTAGATAAAAATTGTTAAATGAATAAATAAATCTCATTCTGTATAAAGTATATATAAAAATAAGGTATGTCTATATGTAGACATATAAACAAATGTCGGAGATAAAAATGTTATATAATTCATAAGAAAATTTTATTTTTTATTTACTTACATTTGATCTCTGTACATCTTCACAGTGTGGTTGATTCCAGCATGGATACGGTACATAAGAAAAGAAAATTGTGTAAAGGTTTTCCCTTGTTGACCACTATAAATTTATTAATCATAAAAAGTAGAGAATTTATTCAGGATTTTATTTGTGTATAGAGAAGATAAATACACACACACACACACATGTGTTTATATGTATACACACACACACACACACACACACACACATATATATATATATATATATATATATATATATATATACACACACACACACACACACACACACACACACACAGAGGGTTTTATTTTCCTGGTAGTAAATGAATAATTGAACCTGTCAGACCTTCAAATTCCCAGGATATTCATTCTCCAAAAAGCTAGACAATTCCTCAGTTTCCATCTGCTGCGATTCCTATTTTGAACTGATTTTGAGCTGTACTGCCTTAATACATTGATAGCAATGATAAACCCCAGACTCTACACCTGATTTTGACATCTTTGGGAAATTAAAAAATAAGAATTGGGTAAAATATTAAATTACAATAAGTTATCTTAATCACTTCATTAAAATATGAAAATAAAATTAGATAATGTATTCAATAAATAGGATTTAAAGTTGAACATATGGTATATTCAGGAAATAATATTTTAAAATATTCCAAAACTATGATTTCTAGGAAATTAAGAAAAGAAAATTGGAAGATATCTAGGGGATGGGGTTGATTAGAAACTGAAGCTAAATCGAATGTAAGTAATACAAAATTTGAAATAGAAGAGGGAATGGAAGATGATTACTGATGACTTTATAGTTATTCATTGTGAGTTAAACTGAATTGCTTGAAATCAGACATTGGGGAAGAGAGAGGACAGGAAGAAAAATTTAGTAATTAATTTCATTATTACTTATGATAGAGAACCAATTTAGATCATAATCAAGACAAGAGGATTAAGGATGCTATGGAAAAGTTCTTAATAAGAAGGTAACCGTGAGAAAAAAAATATATTAACCTCCCTATTTTCCTACTTATAAAATATTGAAAAAAAATATGCCTACATTTTTAAAACTACACAATGGGAGAATCACTTAAACATTAAGGGAGGAGAGTGTAACCATTTGCTCTAAGCAAGGGAGGAGATAGAGCGAAGGGGCAAGCCCAGAAACTAGTCTTTTTTTTTTTTGGGGGGGGGGTTATTTATTTATTTATTTATTTTTTATATACATTAAATCGCATTGTTTAGCTTACAATGTGAGCATTTCAATATACCTTATTTGTAGATGTGACTTTGCAACCCCATGAACATCTTACATGTACAATGATATACTTTAATAATAACTTATAAAATAAGAGAGACCAACAGATGGCATAATGGTTACGCAGTTGGACTCCTCCATATGTAATGTGGGATAAGTAAATGACTAATGACTAAAAGCCCTGTCTGAGTTTAAGACCCGGCGGCTTCAAACTCATGCTGGGCATGTATGCCTACATACTCCAAATCCCAACAGGAAAATGGAGAAAGGATTGAGGCATGGCCATACGCCCTGAGGGGTGGTTTCTTTTTTTCTCTTTCTCTGTCTCCTGTCTCTCAGTGAGAATACATGCCCTATAGTTAAATTCTCTCTAAAAAAAAATTAAGTAAAATAAAATAAGAAAATTTATGGTGCTTGAAGTTTGTGGTATAAATAGGAGAAATATTAAATGTGACTATAAAGCATAATAATTAGACTATATATCCCATAGAATATGCATTAAGGAAAAAATTATTACCTTGATTGTGATCATAGTATTACAGGTATTTACACATGTACAAACAAATTAAATTCTAAACATCAAATATGTGCCACTTTTTGTATGTCAATTATACCTCAATAAAACTGTAAAAATGTTACCTTTTTGGAAAAAAACTTTAAGCAATATTTACTGATACTCATGTATGCTATAATGATGTACAGCGAATGAATGTAAAAAAATAAATTTAAATTAAAAAAAAAAAACTTTAAGCAATATTTACTGATACTCATGTTGTGAAATGCACACAATGTTAAGAATATAATTGATTTGTGCTTACAGATGATTTAGCAAATTCTTTCTTAAAAATAGAAATATATAGACCATGTCATATTAAGATATATTAACATGTTTATAAAGCACCAAGAATAATACATTTTAGCCATCATATTTTTGTTTAAATGTTAGTATGTTTATAATTTATATATGTAATGTGGGGTAAGTAAATGACTAATTATTATTATTATTATTTTGGAGAGGTTTTTGCTATAGGGTGCATGTGCTCACCAGAAAAACAGAGACAGAAAGTGAGAAATCACCCCCCGGGGGGATGGCCACACTGCAATCCCTTCTCCTCCATTCTCCTCTCAGGATCTTGGGCATGCACGCACACGTGCCTGGCATGCGTTTAAGCCACCAGGTCTGGGACTCGAACCACTGTAGACTACATGGGAGTCCAGTGACATAGCCATTATGCCAACTGCTAGTCTTGTAACTAATCATTATTTTGTTAATTCTAACAGTCTCAGTAATATTGAGAGTTGAAATTGTTAGCACACGGGACCAGCAGTTAGCGTAATGGCTATGTCGCTGGACTCCCACATAGTCAACTGCGGTTCGAGTCCCGGACCCGGCGGCTTAAACTCACGCCGGGCGCGTGTGCGTGCGTGCCCAAGATCCCAAGAGGAGAATGGAGGAGAAGGGATTGCGGCGTGGCCATCCCCCCTGGGGGGTGATTTCCTGCTTTCTATCTCTCTGTCTCTCTCTGTCTGTCTGGCGAGTGCACGCGCCCTATAGCAAAAACCTCTCCAAAAAAAGAAGAAAAAAAAAAAAAAAAAGAAATTGTTAGCACAAATAGGAGAGAAGTATATATAATAGGAAGGAGGTAATTAAACACCCTGGGGGCCTTTGAATTTGATATAGCAGTATAATATATATGAGATATTTTAATAAAAATATCTTAAGAAAATATCTTCAAACAACCATGTTTTTCTATCTGTTTCAAGTAAAAAACTTAGACACAACGAAAACTGCAATAAATTTAGATTTCATTTTTAAAATATGTACTTCATATATATATATATATATATCCATATAATACACACACACACACACACACACACACACACAGAAAAACACACTTCTCACTAGAAGGATCCACAACTTCTTTAAAAGAAAAAAAATGAAGGCAGAATTACTTCAAGAAGAAATGAAGCGTATTATTATCACCTAAGAGAACAGAGAATTTCTGTGTGTGTGTGACAGGGTACAAGTGCCTGACTGAGAGAGACAGAGAGAGAGAGAGGAGAAATTACCCCCACAGGAAATGTCCATACTGCAATCCATTCTCTTCTCTCTCTCTCTCTCCTTTGAGCTTCTGGGCACAAACACACATACCTGCACATCTCTCAAGCTGTCAGGTCCAGGATTCCAATTGTATGGTCGGCCATGTGAGATCCAGCAGCCTTAATCACCATACCATGGAGCCAGGCCAAACAATAGAGAATCTTTTAAATGTACTGAGTGCTATGTGGAAACTCAGGAACACTCTTGAAAATAATCTTAGTTGGCCAATATTTGGAACGTTTGAGTAGCAGTATTAATTACAATGGCCTGAAATACACCAAGTATATTTAAAGCGTGAGTTTATAATAAGACTAAAAAGGAAACAAAATGAAAAAGAAACTTCACTCATTGACTGGTTATTATCAAAGAATATCTTTGATAATTTTAAAACTGTTACAATGAAGAAAACTAGAGGGACCAGCAGGTGGCGTGGTGGTGAAGGCACTGGACACTCCCACATGGCCGACCAGGGTTCAAGTCCTGAATCTGGTGGCTTGCTTTCTCACTTCTCTCTCTCACTCTCACCCTCTGTCTCTCTCTGGTCAAACTAAAATAAATAAATGAATGAATAAATTAAATTAAATTAAATTAAATAATTATTAAAAAAGAACTAGAAAGAAGCATTTATCCCATCTTTCCTACACTAACCTTTCACAAAGTACTAAGTTACTAATCAAAAGGTCTCCTCTTGATAGAGATAATTCATGTAATATATGAAAAAAAAATGATTGGATAATAATGGCACTTTTTCTGTATGAATTAGCAAAATAAATCCTATGCATTTTGAAATGAAAAGATTATGTTCAATCCTCTCCATGTAATATAAACTCTTCTACATCTGTATTCTACCACTCATCTCTAACATAATTGCTAAATGCTAACATTTCATGTTTTATTACTTAGAAATAAAATATACTCTATATCACATTGCTTTTTCTCTAATGTTTCATAAACTGTTTGAAAAAGAAACTTGAAATTGTTACGTAGGCAGTAGAAATTCTTTGAGAATATAAAAACATGAAAAAGACACTATCAGTAGCATCAAACTCACCAAACACTGACTATTGCTATTCAGATTAAAATCTCAAAATCTCCTCTCCTCTATTTGAATTGTCTTATTTCCAAAGAAAAGATGTCATGAAACGTCAACATTTGACTTTTCTAAAATATGCAATTCTTTGGAATCTGATAAAAACTTTTTATTAAAATTATATATTAATTTTTTTAAATGAGAAATCACCCTCTGGGGGGCGGACCACTGCAATTTCTTGCCCTCCATTCTCCTCTTAGGATTTTGTGCACACATGCACATGTGTCCAGTGTGCTTTTCAAGCTGGCAGGTTGGGGACTTGAACTGCAAATTCAGCCATATGAAATCCACCTGCCTTTATTACCATGCCACTGGCTGGCCCAACAAATTAATTTTGAGTAAAAGTTATCTCCAAACAAAACAAGGATTAAAGGTAAAAAAAAAAAAGCACCAATATGAGGAGGTTAAATACTAGTCTCATTTTCATATAATATATTTCAAAACAATAAAATGGGGGACCAGAAGATAACATAATGGTTATGTGGCTACACTCCCATGTAGTCGACCATGGTTCAAGTCCTGGACCTGGTGGCTTAAAATTCACGCCAGGAGTGTGTGTGTGTGTATGTCCAAAAGTCCCAAGGAGAGAATGGAGGAGAAGGGTTTGCAGCACGGCCATCCCCCCCAGGGGGGTGATTGCCCACTTTCTGTCTCTCTGTCTCTCTCTCTCTCCAGCAAGCACACATACCCTATAGCAAAAATCTCTCTTAAAAAGAAAAAAAAAATAAAAAGAAAAAAAAAGATGGTTAACATTTTTATTATGGAAAAATAAATTCAAAACAGAAAATAGTCTGCTCCACAAAAATGGAATAAGTATACCAAGAAGACAAGAAGATATCTTCTCAGGCATAATTTGTTTATTGATAGAAAATTCCTTATGAATTTTTTAAAAAAATCTTCAAAATCCAAAATTATTGCCTATGTTTCAATTATTTCTCCTTTTGGCACTAATAAATAATACTTTAAGTGATTATCTATTATTTACCTCTTTTTCTTGAATAAAATAAAATGTTCCTGAGTACGGTAAAATCTTAGTATTTAATATATAAGTTTTAAGCTTAATTTATTTATACAGAATTGATGTATAAATTTTTAAAAGACCTACTGAACAAATAAAGAAATCAAACTCAAAGATCTATGAATAAATAAAATGCCCAGAGGTTTGTTATTTTTTTTTCAAAAAGATTTTTGATATAAGGCATATTTTCTTACCAGAAAGACAGAGAGAGAAAAAAAGCAAGAAATCACTGCCCTCCCCCCACAAGAGGTGAGGATCATACCGCAATCCCTTCTTCTCCACTCTCCTTTGGGCATGCATACACATGCACCCAGTGTGAATTTTATAAGCCACTGGGTCCAGGACTCAACCCATAGTCAACTATGTGGGAGTCAAGCAACCTCACCACTATGTTATCTTCTGGTCCCAGTTTGTTACGTTTTGAAAACCCCATAGACACAGGGCCTCTGAATTTTAGTAAAGACCTTGATCATATATTTTTATAATATGCTATGAAAAAGATAAACCATTTTTACACAAATTTTATAATTCATTGAGGAATCTTTTTTTTAATGAAGTGGTATTTTACATTATTTTATTATATTTACTGTGTGGGTGGGTAGGTGGTGTGAGGGTGTTTTGTTAGAGAGGGTCTCAGTATATCATGACTTGCCTGTCTCAGCTTCTTGAGTAGCAGGGACTATGGGTATGTGCCAACACCTGGTTTTGGAGGGTGAGCCAGGAATTGAACTGGGCCTCCCATGTGGCCTCAGCCTACCAGGCAACCATATCCAGAGCACACTATCATGGCCAGGTCTAGGAATCTTGTTCAAATACCAGTTTTGATTTAGAAAACTCAGGTTGTGGGATTCTGCCTTTGAAATTTATCTTTCTAATCAAGATTTAAGAACCTATTTTCATGTTTGTTGTTTCTACTGTGAGAATGCCCTCACTCCCTTTTATATCTCTAACCCCTTGAAACTTGGCACAATAGATTATACAACCAAGTGATTTAAGTTCAAACTCAAATGTCAGGCACACTTAGGCTATAACCTGGGCTCTTAATTTGTTTGACCAGTGGCTTGATTTCTCTAAGTTACTATGTCTGAAAAATGCAGACCATGAAAATACCCACCTGTATGATATGCGTGAAAATTAAGTGACTAAAAAGTATTAAAATATTTAGAACTGTAACTTACATGTGATGATAATAGCATTACTGTTACTAGCAGGTAATTAATAAAAATAGGAATTATGAGGGTGTAAGGATGGGGAATGAGTTGTACTGATCAGTGCAGTATAGAGAACACAAAGCCGATGATGCCACATTCTGTGATAATTAATTGACCTCATTCATGATATTTGCCAGAGATGTTTTATTCAATGTCTCAGTCCATTCAGATAAAATTCTCTCTCTTTGTTTACAGTTCATTATTTATTTGCATCTACTCTTTATGATAAGTAATAATTATACATATTTATGGGATATGATGTAACATTCTGATACATTTATACATTGAGTAATGATCAAGGCATGGTCATTAGCATAGTCACCATCTTAAATACTTATAATTTTGGGGGAAACATTAGAAATTTGCTATCTAGCTATTTGAATCATAACAATGCAGCATTATTGCCTACTGTCATCACTTTATTACATTTTATATATCTGTTGGCTGCTATCCCACACTCACAAATTAATTTCAAAATTCTCTCCACTTTAATTTTCTCTCCTACCATGATCAAAACAATCAAGATTACTTCATAAAAAGTGAAACATTTGTACTTTTTTTTTTTTTTTTGGAGAGGTTTTTTTTGCTATAGGGCGCGTGCGCTCGCCAGACAGACAGAGAGAGACAGAGAGACAGAAAGCGAGAAATCACCCCCCAGGGGGGATGGTCACGCCGCAATCCCTTCTCCTCCATTCTCCTCTCAGGATCTTGGGCACGCACGCACACGCGCCCGGCGTGAGTTGTAAGCCACCGGGTCCGAGACGCGAACCGCGGTCGACTACGTGGGAGTCCAGCGACATAGCCATTACGCTAACTGCTGGTTCCCAACATTTGTACTTTTATGGCATTTTCCCTTAAGAAAGCTTCCAGAGACCAAATCTGAAGATTTGTAATACTAAAAAAATAGGATGGAAGAAATTGTCATCAGGATTCTTTAGTTAAATTTGAAATGAACAAAAAACAGCAATTTACAAATTCCTTAGTGACAGGTGAAATATTTCATAACTTATAGTGGGTTTTTTTAGAGTTTTTTTTTTTTTTTCCCCCCATAGGGTGCTTGCACTTTCCAGAGAGAGAGACAGAGACAGTGAGAAGGAAAGTGAGAAATCACCCCCACAGAAGATGGCCATAATCCCTTCTCTTCCATTCTCCTCCTGAGATTTTAGGCAGGCACCCACATGCATCCAGAATGATTTTCAACAGCAGTCAGCCATGTGGGAGTCCAGCAACATAACCACTACACCACCAGCTGACCCCATATTTTATCATTTAGTAATGCCAGATATCAAACATACGAAGACCCCTGCCTTGCATTTTGTGACTCAAAGATCAATCTTTGATAGCCAAAACAATCTTTTGGATCTAATGCAGAAGAAAAGGGCTTTTGAGATAACTCAGATAAGGCCAGCAGGTAGTGTAGTGATTAAGGCACTGAACTCCATGTCTGACTGTGGTTTGAGTCCCAGACCCAGGGGCTTGAAACTCACACTGGGTACATGTACGTGTATGCCCAAAATCCCAGGAGGAGAATAGAGGAGAAGGTTGCAATGTGGCCATTCCCATGGGTGGGGGTAGGGGGAAGGGGCCAAGTGAATTCTCACTTTCTCTCTCCCTGTCTCTCTCTCTCTGTGTCTCTTGTGAGTGCACATACCCTCTAGAAAAATGTCTCTTAAAAAAGGAGAGAGAGAGAGATAACCCAGATATCTGAAACTTTATATATTTATTTCACCAATTTTATTAATAATCTGGCTCTAGCAATCAAAAAGAAAAATACTTCAGTGTTAATGAATAGGACATTTGATTGTGAATAAATCTCAAAACACTAGAGAAAGAGTTTGTAGTAGACCAAACAACATTTCTAATTGCTTCTAAATAATGGACATCATTTTTCCAATGTATTGCCAAATCCGCAACAGCAGAGTCTTGGCTAATGTTTAAAAAATCCATAAAAATACAGTGAAATTAGAAAAAGACCTAGAGAAGATTTCCAATTACTCCTGTTAGTAATAGACATAGTTCCATAGTAGGTAACCTTTTTTTTTCTCTTAGTCCATTGTCTCCTTGCCAGAGAATAAACTGTAGAAAACGAAGATTAAGCATGAAAGTTCTGCGACAGTACGCTTTTGAATTACGCAGAATGCACTCTATATTTTTCTGAGATATGAAGACAAATGTCATTAACATGCCTATATAGATGCTTAACTTTTTATCTGGCTTCCTAAATTTATACCTTTAAAATAAGTAGGCTTCCGAGTTTACAAATACCTAAGCTTTCTTAGTGGGAAGATTGTTTTAATAATGTAAAACCAACAAAAATTCTCCAAAAGCCTCTCTACCACCAGGCCTCTTGTTACCTACAAAAAAATATATATATATAAATCCTCTGGGACCAGCAGTTGGCGTAATGGCTATGTTGCTGGACTCCCAAGTAGCCAACAGGGTTCAAGTCCCGAACCCAGTGGCTTAAACTCACACCGGTGCATGTGAGTGCATGCTCCAAGATCCTGAGAGGAGAATGGAGAAGAAGGGATTGCAATGTGGCCATCCCCCCTGCGGGGAGATTTCTCTGTCTTTCTGGCGAGTGCATGCGCCCTATAGCAAAAACCTTTAAAAAAAAACAAAAACAAAAAAATCCTTTCAGGTAGTCACTTGGCCTTTGGCCTTTTTCTGGAGAAAACCAACATTAGTAATTTAAGCTTGAAAACATAGAAAGGTTAAAGTATAAAGCCCAGAAAATTCCTTGTGACGGTTAACTTCAGTTTGGACTTAAGTACTGTATGGCTTCAGTGATCCTTGTAAGAAAAGCCAGAATGGCTTAGTTGGACTGAAGTGTGTGAATTGAAGTCAAATGCCCATGAATGCTAACCTTGAACTTGCCACCTTGGAAAATTCCCTTTAATCATTTTGTCCTTACAGAATCGTCACTTACCAAGTAGGGTATACCACTTTTCACAGAAGCCAGGATTAACATTTATAACTTATCCTGACTCTACTACGATATATCCTGGGCTCAGTCTGAGAAATGAGAGCAACTGGGATCCTACTTTTCTTGGTACACATTAGGCTCACTCTGGCACATAAGTAGAATCAACCGACTACACCTTCATATACAAAGCAAAAGCACATATTGCCACTTAGTCATCTTGCTAAAAATTGAAAATAAATGTCTCTGCAAATGTTAATGTTCTCATTCAAAATGTTCTTTTCTAAAATTGGGATCATTTTCCAATGCTTTCGTTTTCACATCGGTGGCATTATTTTGTAAATGGGTAGCTTCAAGCAATTTATAATGAGGTTACATTAATTTGCTACAACAAATTCAGAATTCTTAAGTGCTGTGTATTATTTGACTTTATATCATGCAACACATGTCACAGAGACATTGTCATATGCTATTTTTGAAATACTGAAAGAAGAAAGCAAAGTTTCCTTCAGTTGTTCCCATTGAATCTATTTATTTGTTAAAAAATTATTATTAAATACCAACTATTTCTCAGATTCTATGACAAATGATAATATACAATGTTTTTAAAATGCACATAAGCTATTCCCTTATGAAACTTATAGTTTAGTAAGAAAAATAAAATTAGAATAAATAAATGATTAACTATATAAATATGCAAAAAGCACAAATAAAATGTAACTTGAAAAAAATCACCTATAGGAAATAAGTAGGGGGTTGTTTGTTTGTTTTTAGAAAGATTTTTGCTATAGAGTGCATGAGCTAGCAAGAGAGACAAAGAGATAGAAAGCAAGAAATCACCTCCCCAGGGGGATGGACATGCCACATTCCCTTCTCCTCCATTCTCCTCTCAGGATCTCCTGCACACTTGTTTGACATCAGTTTGAAGCCGCTGGGTCTTGTTCTTGAACCACAGTCGACTATGTGGGAATTCAGCAATGTAACCATTATGCCATCTGCTTGTCCCAATAAGTATGGTTTTATAAATTTAAATAAGAGAATCAGGATTTGTATCTGTGTAATAGGATTTAATCTGAGAACTTTAATTAGAAGTTAGGCAGGTGAATGATATTCCAGAGAACTCCTAGCAGGTGTAAATGTCCAGAAGAGGGAGTCAACTGGTAAATTCATGAAACTGGAAGAAAGGTGATGTTCTTGAAGCAGTGAGTTTGGTAAAAAAAAAAAAAAAAAAATCTGACAATGAAGCTAAGGCAACACTTAAACTAGATTCCACCGGGTTATATCAATTTTTTAAAGATGTCAAATTTAGTTTATTTAGCAAGGTTATAGATGACATGATTAAATATCCAGTTGGAAAATATCTTGAAATTTGTTGATATTATTTCAAGTTAAAAATGAAACAGGGAGACCAAAGAGGACCCTTCCCCCCCAAAAAAAATTAGAATGTTGCAAGTGGAAATGCAAAAAGCTATACTAAGTCAAGAAATACCGTGGCCAAGACAGCTGGTGGTGTGATGGTGGTCTGATCCGCAGGTCCAACTGTGCAGTTTGAGTCCTGGACCCAGAGGCCTTATAAAACATGCTGGGTACCCACATGTGTGTGCCCCAAACCCCCATAGGAGGATAAAATGGAATATTGGGGATTGTGGTATGATCATCCCTGATGAGGGGCACTTTCTCACCTTTCATTTGTCTCTTTCTGTCTCTCTCCATCAAACCCATACATTTTCTTACAAATTAAAAAAAAAGAATCATTGAGGCCATAAAATCACCACAGGTATGTAATAGATTAGACATGCAGAATTAGAACACAAAAAAATAATGTTTTAAATATATCTAATAACATTTTAAGTATTTGTATGATAGATGTGAATTTACTTAACTATGAAAACAAAAGCAAAAACAAGATGCAAAATATGATAGGAAAAGCAATAAATTATTTAAATTTTTGAGCTGGAGGTCTCAATAAAGCATTCTAATTAATATATCAAATTGGTGGGTAGATACATAAATCTACAACTCATCAGGTTTACAGTGGAAGATCAAATGTGGGGTCATTTAAATCTATTCATTGTTTGAGAACTAATGAGGGAGGAGTTTTCTTGGAACAACGTAAGTAGTAGTCAGATTGGAGTACATTTTGCAGTCAACGTGGACAGAATAAGTGAAAGTAGTTATTCTAAATACCTCTTTGGAGAATCTTGCATAAAGAAAATCAGATAAGATTTTATATGTTATAAAAAACAGTTTTATCAAAGAGCGTTTTGTTTTGTTTTGTGCTTTCTAGAGATTTTTGCTATAGGGCACATGCTCTTGCTGGAGAGACAAAGAGACAGAGAGACAGAAATTGAGAAATCTCCTCAGGGGAGATGGCCATGCAGCAATCCCTTCTCCTCCAACCTCCTGTAGGGATTCTGGGCATACACACACACACACACACACACACACACCTCTAAATCTACTACTTGACCTGTTGTTGGCCACATTGGAGTCCTGTACCTTAACTGCTACACCACCTGCTGGTCCCCAAAGAGGGTTTTTACTTGATTTTGTTTTAATTTTTTAATAGGGGGAGAGCCTGGGACATATTTGAATTCTATATTGATTTTATTGGAAGGGGAAAAATGGAAAACAGAGTACATAAATGCAAATATTAAATGAAACAAATTACCAAAAAAAAAAAAAAAGTAAGGGGGGATCACGGCTTTGAGCAGTTATGGAAGGTCTAATTTTGGGGTCATGAGAAGGGAGTCAAAGTGAAATTACTGAGAGCTAATATGAAATTATATCCAGAAGCTTAGTTATCTGTCATCTTGTGTTAGGCTTTAAAAAAAATTTTATTATTAGTATTATTATTATTTTGCCATAGAGCATGTTTGGTCACCAGAGAGAGACTCAAAGAGAAGAAAAGTGAGAAATAACTCCCTAAGGGGACTAATCATGCCACAACTATTTTCTTCCATTCTCCTCTCAAGATTTTGGACTTGTATGCACAAATGCCCTGCGAGTTTTTCAAGCCATCAGGTCTGAAACTCAAATTGTGGTGTTGGCCCTGTGGGATTCAGCACCTTAATCACCATGCCACCTGCTAGTCTGCAATTGGGCTTTTAATTATTATTGTTAAAAGAGACAGGGAGTAATAATCTTTAAAAATCAAATTCTTAAAATAATCCTTCTATTTACCCCATTCCAGAGAATTTCAGAGCATAGCCATGGCAAACCTTCCTGCTGCAGTTTTACACTAGATAGTGATATCCTATCTTTGAAGTATGAAACTAATAGGTCTGTTATTGTTACCGAACTCAAATCAAGTTTGCTCACTCAAGCACTATAAAACCAAGTCATAGGCACATGGTGTGGTAAAGGAAAGTACAGCTTTATTGCAAAGCGCAAAGCAAGGAGAGTGGGCAGCTCATGCTGAAAAGACCCGGTCTCCCCGAGATGTTCCCCACATGCGTTTTTAAGGACAAAATTAGGGGCAGAGGTCCTAGGCGCATGAGCAGTTCAGTGATTGGTTCAAGAGGGCGTGATCATCTTGTGGGCATTCTTGATTGATGAGGCCTTAGATAATCAAATTCCTCTTCAGGTGTCTGGAACCCTTCAGCCTGGAGTCTTTGAGCTCACCACCAGCAGTTTCCAGCCTACAAAACATCTTACATATTTAAATGAAAACCTTCTTTCTTTTAGGTGAGAGTTTTAGAGGTCAAATGGTCCTCACTCATAGTCCATGTTGGTCATTATCATAACCAGTCTGAAGACTTACTCCTTACTCTGGGCCATTACAATGTAAAATGGACTTTACATTTCAGACCCCTAGAAAATACCTTAGGGGGTCCTTGCTCAGTTTCACTATGGAGCACAGATTTTAAGTATCTGTTTGTACACAATATACACAAGTCACAATCTTTGCAATGGCCCTGAAAGCCATAGAGTCTCAATCATTCTATTTCCTCTATTACTTGTCTGTTTAATAACAAATTTGCATAAAGATTCTTGAAGATCATGGAGAAAAAGAAAAGATATGAAGAGAAAGGATGTAATCTTAAACTATTAACCTGCTTATGAGTTATAAATATATTTACCTACCTATGTACTTGTCTAACTAGTGTACATAGATACTTCATGCCTTCTTTGTAGAGTTCTGCTTCAAGCAAAATGATCTTAGTTTTCACTATTTTCTCCTATGCCTTATGCTTGGTATCCTGTTATTTTACAAAAATTTGGTGGTCTAAATAGAATGCAACATAAATAAATCATCAAAGTAAAGTAAATGGCACTTGTAGGTAAAATCATGTCTAATACTGTGGTGACACATTTAGAGAGAGAACCTGAGGTATGGGGACATGCTCTGAGTAAACACCACCTGTCCTTTTGGGCTTTGGCAGAACCTTGTAACTCTTGCTTTCCTTGACCCTAGCTGCAGACAGAGCAAGGGTTGAAATTGCTAGGGGCATTCCAACAGACACATCTGATGGACTTCCAGAGACATCTTGACCCCAGTTAGCAAAGTCCAATCCCTGCTCTGCATCTGAAAGGTTCTTTAGCCTTCTCTGGGTGTGGTGGTGCACTCCTTATGGAGAGGTTCTTTAGCCTTCTTCCCCACACCTACAGCTAGACTTCTCTGCATTAGAAAAGAAGATAATGTTACCTTCTCTTGATGGGATTATCACCAAGGGATACACCTGGCCCAGTATGACTAAGCCCTTACAGATTTGTTACCTGCTTCTTATTGTCTGTAACATAGCAATGAATCTATGAAATGTTGTAAAATAGACACGTGTAGTGTCTCCTTGTATTATAAATAAAGATGTCCAGTTTGGGTGGCTCAAGCAGCGGCTCAAGTACGGCACAGGTTGCTTGGGCTACCTAGGCTCAGGTTGCCTGTGTCCATTTCTACTCTATCTCTTTGTCTCACTCTTTCCAATTCCCTGGTCCTCTCAAGATGGAGGGCTTTCTCTTTCTCGTCCTCTTTCTCTTCCTCACCAGCAGCCCTCTGATTATGATTCAGCTAGAGCCGAGCCACAGGGTGGACGCCAACATAATACATCTCATGATCATATAATTTTTGTTAAATAAATGTACACAGGAAAAACACTGTTTCAACCAAGAACACTAAAATAATAGTTGTCAAACTAATAATAGTTGTCAAACTGGTTTTAAGGTGGATAATTTCACCAGAATTTGCTAGAGTATAAGAAAAAGAAAAATCCAAACTTTAAGGCAATTGAACAAAGTGAACCAAAAACAAGAGGTGTTCATATTTGGTTGAATTCTGATTATTTACATTTAAGCCAAGTGATTTGATCTCTCTTATATGGAGTAAAACAATCTTTAGATCCTTGCATCTATAGGATTTTCTTAAATTTAAAAATAAATATGTAAACTTTGCCAAGAGAATAATTTATTAAACCAAACATTTTTAATTCTGTAATACAATTTTTCACATTTTCCAGTACAATGCAAATTAAATATTGTCAGCAAATTTAAAGTTAACCTTAAAGTTTCAGAAAGGCTATTCCTCTAATTTGTTAGAATTTTCACTTGTTGAATCTTCCAACCCCCAAACACAGTATATCTACCCATTTATTTATATATCAGATCTCACTTCTCACAGCATAACACAATGTATTATCAAGTGAGTAAAATGTCATCAAATTACAATCATTTTAACATTGGCCTTTTATTTCATTTATCTTCACTTTAAAAAATGATTGTTTTATACTTTACTGCTCACAACCAGATGGAATAATAAAAAATGAGTTGATCTACAATGTCTGTATATAAAATCCTTTCAGGAGTATTAAACATTAAAAACTTTATAAAGTTTATCCTGAGAAGAGAAAAAATACTCATGTTTGTTATCATTCGCAGGTAAGGGCAAACTAGATGAATTACCCTGTGGTGACCAAGTTTTTGGATAGACTCAGAGAGATAGTGGGTGAAAAGTGAGGTAGTACACAAACAGGTCAATAACAGACTATTATATCACATGATGGTAGGGCATACAATTGACCATCTGCATTATAGGTTCCCTTTTTACCCCAACTATTCCCTTAAGTTATTTGAAGTTAAAAAGGTTTTTTTTGTTGTTGTTTTTTTTAAAGTGTGCCTTAAGAGTGTGGATATGATATTTCTCAACTGAGCTATGCATAAGACTCAACTCTTAGGTAATTTACAAACTAATTTGCCAGGAACCCCACCCTCCCCTGCACACACACACACACACACACACACACACACACATACACATACATAGACACACACGTGCTCTTCTCACACACACCTCTCAGAACCATGAAGGAATGAAAAGTTCTTGGACATGCACCATTTTCAAATCTCCACAGGTGATTCTGATGCAGAGCCTGGATGTGGAGAATGAAATGGATAATGCTAGTCATTAAAATCAGCAGACGCAGAGGGCTTACAGAAAAGCCATTGTAACCTTCCTACTGATCTCCACTTTCTCTATTAGCTTAAGTTAGATTTTCATGGGAATTCGTGTTTGTGGCTTAACCGTGAGTTTATCTAGCCACAGGTAGAAACCAGTGGCCTCATGGCTTTGTGATTCAGAAAGCAGTTGGAGAAGTAAACATCAGTAAGAAGGGATAAAGGGGAATTTTGTGTTGGCAGAGAACAGTAAACCTTTCTGTGGGGTTAAGCTCTACTCCACATATAGCCAATTAGCAAGCACAACGTCTGTCTGGGAGCCTTACACAAACAGTCGTGAGCCTCCCACGCCAATAATGTAACAAAATTCTTCAAACTGATAGGCAAATATGTAGTGTTAAGGTGCACAGTCAAATGCCATCAATCGATGCTATCATTGTAAATCAAGATCACAGCTTGCCACATAAATGATAGTTTATAAGAAACATAAATCAGAGCACAGATGACTCAATTTAAAAAAAAAAATCACAGGGAACCAGCAGTTAGCATAATGGCTATGTCGCTGGACTCCCACGTAGTCGACCGCGGTTCGCGTCCTGGACCCGGTGACTTAAAACTCACGCCAGGCGCGTGTGCGTGCGTGCCCAAGATCCCGAGAGGAGAATGAGTAGAAGGGATTGCAGCATGACCATTCCCCCCTGGGGGGTGATTTCTCGCTTTCTGTGTCTATGTCTCTGTCTGGCGAGCACACGCGCCCTATAGCAAAAAATCACACAGGCTTCTGTGGATAGTCAGTGTACTGAACTGGTGAAGGGGAAATGAGCAATACTGGCAGAAAGATTGCTCAAATGCTAATTCAAGTTTAATAGACATCAAAATAGCTGATGAGCTGAAGCAAACCACACGCAAGGATATAAAAGACAGGTAGCAAACAAACACAAAAATTTTGGGGAAACAACCTTTGAAATTTTGACTTGTCAAAGGGACTTTGTCATCCGCTAGAAAATGTATTCTGTTCAATAGTGGTTCTGAGACAGAAATGCAGCAGAGAGAACAGGGGTTATGCACAGTATGAGTCAAATTATTTAGGTTCAAGTGTTGGCACCCAAACTCTCCAAACAATTCACTTGGCGTTTCGTGTGGAAAAGATGTGCCTGTTACCTATCGCACAGTGCTGGTGCAGTAATGTAAGCTAGTGCACTTTGTGTGGGACGGGCACAGTATAAAGAATCAATAGATGTCATATTCTTTAATTAGAAAACTAAATTCATAATTTAGCCACTATAGTTAAAATTGATAGACTATCATGTTCCTGAAGATATGTTTTATTGGGTCAGCAGGTGGCTGAGGTGGTTCAGACACTGGAATCCCACATGGTTGATGTGATTTGAGTCCCAGACCCAGCAGCTTAAAACTCACATTGGGCACATGAGTGTGTGTGTGTGTGTGTGTGTGTGTGTGTGTGCATGCCCTAAATCCTGAGAGGAGAATGAAAAAGAAGAGATTGTGGTTTGGTCATCGCCCCTGGGTAGGATGATTTCTCATTTTCTGTCTCTATTTCTTGGAAAATGTACATACCTTATAGCAAAAAAACTAAAAAAAAAATATATGTTTTATTGTTCATGCTTTGACTAAAGTAAAAGATTTCACTTTCAACTTTATTTTTTCTTTTAAAAAAGGTCATTTTTACAATGTGAAGTAGAGAAATTTACCTTCTGAATTATCCTAGGAAGGCTAGAATTAAAACACAACATCTCACAAAGATGGAAGCCTGTTTCTCAAACATACAGAGTGAAAGTGTGGGTCCTAACACAGTCTCTGACATTCTGTATGAGAGAGATCTGATCATTACACTGTAACCTAAGCTCCTCCTTGCTCACCTTAGCTCAAGGCTGCAGCCACACTGGCCAAACTGGCATCACCCAGGCCTCACTGGTGCCCACAACATGTGAAGTTGGCTTCTCCTTTTTTTTTTTTTTTTTTTTTTAACTACAGTTTCTCTTCACTTCTTTCAGTTTCTCCCGGAAGAGCACTGTTTCAGGGAGGGGTTCTCTTGATTATCCTCTATGACAAAAATCCCAGCAAATCTTAGAGCTATTCTGCTTTATTGTTCTCCACATCACTAATATGTGAAAAGTTCAACTATTTGTTAATGTCCTGTTTACTCAAGTAGAATATTAATATCTCCATAAGTTGTACTTCTGTCTGTTTTCATCACTCTTTCATGTAGCTCTAAGAACAGAGCCCATGCTGAAAAATTATTAAAATAATACAGTATAAAGTATGGTCATACTTGCATGGAATTTATAAAAGTGCTTGATATTAATATATTGTCAGTATTTGATACATATAATTTATTTTCTTGGTACATTATTAATAAATACTGCATCTTAAGATAATTGCTACACTTGGTCTTAACCAAAAGTCTGAGAAGTGATACTGTATGCATGCTCTGAAAAACCTTTTTGTGGTCAATAAAAATGTACAATTAGATGTAAATAAGAAATCATCCAATAAAAATAAGTGACAATCATCCTTTTTGCACTATTGATAACTTACTATGTTATAGAAATGTACTGTTTATTCTACTTACAATTAATCTTTTCAACAATTCTATGAGCCTATGTTATTAATATCACTATTTATAAGAAAGAAAATGGAGACATTCAAAACAAAATAACTTGTTCTTTCTCAAATAAACTTATAAATTATAAAAAGAAACTTCATAAAGTTCATATAAAATGGATTTAAAGTGCAAGTTTATTTTGGTGCAAAATATTTTTGAAGTCCATGTATAGCATTTTTTCATAATATGCATTTTCTATTAACTTTTTGAAGACCCTTCATCAAAGTTGAATTTCTTAAAAATGTTTGCTATAAGACAAGTGCCCTCAGCAGAGAGAAACAGAGAGAGAGAAAGAAACAGGGAAAATGAAGAGGCATTCTCCCCCAGAGGGGCTGGCCATGTCATCATCTCTTCTCCATTCTCCTCTCAGGATTTTGGGCACACACACACATTTACCCTGCATGTTTTCAAAGCCACCAGGCCCAGGCTGTAAACTATATGTTCATCCATGTGGGATTCAGTCTCCTTAACCATCCTGTAGAGGCTGACTTTTAACCCAGGGCATCTGTCTTCAGAGTCCACTTTCTTTAAAAACTACACAGTATTTTCTTGATACATCTTACTTAAGCAGATTACATTGATAATTTTAGAAAATAATATTATAAGCCCAAGAAAGCCAAGTATAATTAGTAAAATCTTCATAGAAAGTGATAGATATTAATATGAAAACATTAAACTGCTGCAATCTAGATCCCTATGATACAATGAATGGTCTAAGCATGATGGAGGTTTTTCTCCTGAGATACTGGCTGGTCAGGTTTTAGTGAGCAGCTCTGTTCCACAGGGCCATTCAGAACCCAGGCTTGTTCCACCTCACTTCCCTGCCTAGGTGCTGTTTTTGCCCACAAGTGGAATCCCAGCCACATCTCATCACCCACAGAAGCAGAGCACATCCAGAACACACATCTTCTCTGAACCCATTTAAAATATCTGCATGATGGATGAAGGAGAGAACGGGCTTACAGGAACAATTACACATATTCCCAAAGGACCAAAAATTACTAGCAGAAATAGAGTCTGATTAATTATTGCACATGGTGAAGACCAGCAGTTGGCATAATGGCTATGTCACTGGACTCCCATGTAGTTGACCGTGGTTTAAGTCCCAGAACTGGTGGCTTAAACTCACGCCGGACGCGTGTGCATGCGGGCGTGCCCAAGACCCCAAGAGGAGAATGGAGGAGAAGGGATCATGGCGTGGCCATCCCCTCTGGGGGGTGATTTCTTGCTTTCTGTCTCTCTGTCTCTCTTTGTCTTTCTGGTGAGCACATGTGCCCTATAGCAAGCACCTCTCAAAAAAAGAAAATTATCGCACATGGTGTAAGTTTGAGAAAAAAATTTAAACAAGTCTAGAGTTCAGCTAAACCCAAGGTCCTTTAGTAGAATAGCAGGGCTGAAAATCTTTCATACCAATGCTGTGTTAAAGACTGGAAGACTTTAACGTGACTGTGAAGCACAGAGACCCTCAGTCCATATCTGCTGAGTAAGTATAGTGAAGGTTTTTAAAGGTACAGAGAGAAATGCAGCATTTTACCAGGTACTATAAGATAGTATATTTCAGACTGTTTAGGAATAAGAAACTTGCAGATAATTCATCTGGAGTTATTTTTTTTCCCATTTAGTTTGTATTCAGACACGATGTCAGGTGGTCTTGTTTTGTTTACTTCATTATGGGGACAGAGTGATCTTATCTAATGCTGGTGTTCTATGAAATTGCTTATTTTCCAGGAGTTCACCACAACCAAGGTGTTACAGTAAGATCAATTCCCTGAGAGTAGTCAAAAACAGTTTTTGATGTTTTATCTTCAGTTCCCCCACCCAATCTTAGAGTTACCAAATATTATAAATTTCAGTTAACTGAATTTCGGATAAATGGTGAATAACTTTTTGGTGAAATTATGTCATCAATTTAGAATGGGACAAACTTATTCATGCTGAGTAGCCCTGATCCAAAAAACAAAAATCCAAAATGCTCCAAAATTTGAAATTTTTTGAATACCAACATGATATCACAAATTGAAAATTCCTCGTCTGAGCTCAGGTGATGGGTCATAGTCAGAATGCTGCAACATTACAATGTCATATAAAATTGCTTTCTGTACATGTGTATCAGGTGTGTATGAAAAACAAATTTTATGTTTAGACTCAGGTCCCTTCTCCAAGATAGCTCATGTGGATAAGTAAATATTCCAATACCTGATAATACCTGAAATCTGAAATCCTTCTGGGCCCAAGTACTTCAGGAAAAAGCAAATCTCGGCTTGTCCTTAAAAGAGTCTTCATTGTTGGGACCAGCAGATGGTGTAATGGTTACGTTGCTGAACTCTCACATAGTCGACCATGGTTGAAGGCCTGGACCCAGTAGTGTAAAATTCATGCCAGGTTTAAGTGTGTGCATGCCCAAGATCCTGAGAGGAGAATGGAGGAGAAGTGACTGTGGCGTGGCCATCCCCCGGTGGTGATTTCTTGATTTCTGTCTCTCCAGAGGGTGCACACGCCCTATAGCAAAAATCTCACTCTTAAAAAAAAAGTCTTTATTGTTAATCTAAAATTCATGTTAACTGGGTAACCTGCATTTTAATTTGCTAAATCTAACAACCTTTCCTTCCAACTTCCCTTTTCAATTTCAATTTCAATTTAGGATTAAGGAGACTGAAAGTAGCCCCCACCTCTCACCACCCACTCCCAATCCTGAGTGTGTTGTGGGAGCTTACAGCGGGTTTGGAACTCACCTGTTAACCAGTTCACTTAGCCCAGTCCTTTACAGACCCTCTAATGATTGCTGGATGGTGATTCCAATAGAGGAACTATATTTGCTGGCCATAAATAACTTCCACAGATTTGGAAATTATTTTTCTTCAAGACTATCTCTGTAAACCAAGTAATATCATCCCAACCATCCCACCCACCCCACCCCCCACATGCACACAACCATAAACAACTGAAGAATGAGGTACAGGACTAATAGATGGTGGGCCAACCTAAGAAAGAAACTGAGGCAAAGCGTGTAAAGCAAAAGAAATTGATTTGGGCGTATGTTTGCACTTGGATGAATGCATTCAGGTAGCCCCAGGTGCAGTGTATTTTTACAATTCTCAACCTGCTTTAAAGGCAAAAACTATGAGTGGGAAGGGAAGAAGAAGAGGGGATTATGCCAGCTGTTTTGGGACAATTATGCTTTTATGCTTTGTTACCAGGTTCAATAACAAGGGTATTATGAGTCCAAGATTGAATGAATAGGCAGTCTTTAGGCAGATGTTTTCACTGAAGCAGTACTGTGTCAGGTTGCAGTGTTCTTTGTGCAAGGTTGTAATTCTGATCGAGTTGTTATCAGGCATGCTAATACAACAATACTCCCACCACAGCCTTCCTCAGCTTCCTTTTGCACAAACAACTTCACTCTGAATCTGACAACTTTCACAGACAGAACCAAATATATATCATGATTTATATTTGATTTTAGGCAATAAACCCCATTCTTAAAAAGCTGTGAGTCATTTGTTTTTAAAATTCTATGACTTTTGGATTTCATTTATAAATGAATACATTTTAAAAAGACTTTATCATTTTGCTATAACATCAGTTGAAGCCATTTATTAGATTTTTACATAATGGGTTTGATGAAAATAAATGAGTTTGGATTTCATTTATAAATGAATACACTCTTAAAAGACTTTATCATTTTGTAATAACACCAGTTGAAGCCATTTGTTAGATTTTTACATAATGGACTTAATGAAAATAAACTCCATATTAAGAGAAAATGGAACATAAGAGCAGAAGTCATAATATGTCATGCTTTTCCAAAGCCCAATGGTTCTAAATGTTCCAGCTTGGGTTCTCATGCTCCATATGCTCTTAGCACTGAACAGCAGTGTTCTGACACATGCTTTACAATTTCCACCAATCACTGAGGACAGTCCAAAGATTAAGTTGACAAATGATTAATGTTGATGCTAATCTGAACATAGCAATCCAAGGGTTGTGGTCTCAAAGCTGTTTTTGTTTTAGGACACCTTGTATATTGGGAAAGAAGAGCTGTGTTCAAGAGGAGTCCGTTACCTGTGTGAGAGAAAGCATGGAATGCCCCGACTTACTCTAGAAGACTCAATGTTCTAAATTTAATTCACTCTTCATAGTGCTCAGTCATTCAGGACATTCTGAAGTACTCATTTCTGTGAAGTTAAAAGGACAGCAGCACCTCTATTTAGTGAAGATTGGGAACAAGTCACATCTATCTTCCGTCGAGAATTCTACTAAAAAGCACAGACTCCTTTGTGGAAGAAGAGGTCTGGCTAGTCCCTGACATACATTCCATGAGTAACTTCAGAACAAAGACGTCTCCAAAACTCTTGGAATCATGGAAAATCTTTTCTTCCTAAATAGTATTTTCCTCAAACTTCTCAGAAATTGGGCCCCCAACTGGGAAAGAGTCTGTTCAAATCACGTGTAGATCGGAGATCGTGTATACAGGTTATATAAACCAAAACATTCATTCCTTTTAATAGGCCGTCTGAATTTTTATTTATTTATTTATTTTTGGAGAGGTTTTCTTTTTTTTTTTTTTTTTCTTGGAGAGGTTTTTTTGCTATAGGGTCATGCACTCGCCAGACAGACAGAGAGGAACATAGAGACAGAAAGCGAGAAATCACCCCCCAGGGGGGATGGTCATGCCACAATCCCTTCTCCTCCATTCTCCTCTTGGGATCTTGGGCACACATGCACACGCGCCCGGCGTGAGTTTTAAGCTGCCGGGTCTGGGACGCGAACCACGGTCGACCACGTGGAAGTCCAGCAACATAGCCATTATGCTAACTGCTGGTCCCAGGCCCTCTGAATTTTAACTGAAGGAATTGATCTCTTAAGTTTTCATTAACAAGATCATTTGATTTCACATCTCCACCTCTACTTAAAAGGTATTTAAAATTTTAAAAGTCTTTGAAAGTGAACAACAGCAATATGATGTGTAGTGCTTATCAATGTTATATATAAAACAACAATATAATATACAACATTTATATGTTATATCGTTTATTGTATATCAAATGCCATTTAAGTCCTTTGGGTGCTATAGCAGTAAACTGCTTTAGGATTTTGCTATGATGATTATTAATTATATAAATTAAAAAACTTCATTTTAAAAAATGTGTCTGAAATAACTGTGAGTTGTCCTACTCAGAGATACGTGTACTTTGTACTACCATAATGGAATTTTGTTATGGTGGAGTTATTGTTGCCATATTATTATCTTTTATATCTAATTTAGACTAAATACCATTACTATAGTTCAGTATTTCTTAGATTTATCTCTTACTCTTCTTTTGTCAGCTGTTCTGCTGAAGTTCTGGACAGCTCACAAATAAACAACTCAAGTTTTGGTTAGCTGCTCCTTAGCTAGTCTCTATCTTTTTCCTCATAGTCCCCCTTTAAGTGTATTCTATAGAATAAAATAGTCCTTCTTACACATTGTCATGATTATGTTGCTCATTTTCAGTATATGGTTTCAATTTTTTAAAGCAAGTATAATCTATTTTATTATTTTACTTTCCATGATGCCAATTGAGGCAACTTATTATGCTTAAATTATTATTTATAATTCTTTTAAAATTATTTATAAACTTTCTTTTAGAGTTTGTTGATTTCTTTCATGAGATTGAGAAACAGAAAGAGAGAAACACAAGCACCTACAACAGGGCCTCACACTGTGATTCCCCTAGATTTCCTAGCCACTCAGGATCAGATTGACCAGAGAACCAAACCCACAATCTCCTATATGGATCCAGCACTGCTTGACTAACTTGTGACCACTGAAACACCTAACCTGCCTGTTAACTCTTTGTTTAGTATTTTCAGTTTGTTTTGTTATTTTGTTGAAGAATTGCTTATTTAATTTTATTTATTATTATTACTATTTTAAATTGTTTTCTCTATAGGCCATGTACTCTATAGAGACAGAGAGAGAGTGAGAGAGAGAAAGAGAGAAAGTGAGAAGTAAGAAAGCAAGCCACCTGATCTGAGACTCAAACCACCACCATGTTAGAGTCCAGTGTCTTAAACACTGTGCCATCTGGTGTCCCTAAACGCTTTCAAAACTCTTAATTTCCACATGTGCTATATTTTATATAAATTGCCATTCTATGAGTTTAAAATAAAACAATTTCATTATTTCTTTTGGCCAAGGCCATACTCTTGGTTTTCCATTCATTAACCTTCTTCTTAAATACTAACTAGATGTATTTTTCTATTTCAGTTCATATAGTCTATATTCTAGATTGGATTTCAGTCAGATATCTGTTAAAGGAATATTTATGAGCAATGACATCCCTAAAGAGGATAATTTTAGAGAACTTGCCCACCATTCTAATAGACCCAATTTTTTTAAAAATGTTGTTTTAAAGGCTACAAAATAATGTAGTAGCATGAAAATCCAATGCCAACTTGAGAGGGAAAATTTAACAAGAAAATTAATGTAACATTATTCTTAGACTAAAAAGGGTTTATAATCTATGGTGTATAGCAAATATAATTTCTCTGTGTAAGAGTAAAACATTAAAAACTATATCTACCGATTATTAAAAACTGTACCAGGAATACTAATGCCATAAAAGGCAAATAGAATATAACAAGTAGTTGACAATATTTTTTAAGTTTCTTTGGAAATTAATTAAAATATAGTTTTTATGTACTAGTAGGATGAAAAGTCATATTGCAATTTGGGAATTATGGACAAAACAGTGCTTGAATTAATTCCAGTAACTTGTCTTAGAGCTATAATTACAGATTCATTATCAGTCTGCTCTCTGTTGAAATGATGAGATTTCAAGCCTGATTGGTATTCAAGTACAATCTCTGGATGCTAAAAGACAAAGAAAAATAGATAACATTAGTTAAACTCCTATTAAGATTATGAAATCCCAGAATAATTTCTCAATTAGATCACTAAAAGAAGCAAGATCTTTAGGAAAATGGTTGTTGTAGACACTCATTATTGAATACAACACTGACTTTAATAGACTGAACATGATAAGTCCATGAGACAAGAAACAAAGCAAAGTTTCATCAAAGGTAGGAAAATTGATGACCTTACTAGAATTTGCATCCTCAACTATCATTCTTAATCAGACACAAAATTTGCTGCAAAAATATTGTGACTAATTCTCTCTGTAAACTTATCATCATGTAATTCCTGAGTAGAACGAACTGTGTTAAATTATAGAATGTTAATAGATTTAATAAAGTGTTTAATTTTACTACAGGTCAGAAACATCATTCATATATACATGAAATATGCAATATAAAGAAATGTCATCATCATGAATAACTGAAATGGAATTTACTATATGACTCATTGATCCTAAGAATAAAACCCTTCAAATCTAGTGCCATTCAAAATGGCAATATTTGATTCTGCAGACATTCTATAATAATACCCTTATGCATCATGTCAATAGAAAGGTATGGAAAGCTATCATTTTACTAGTGGAGAAGTTGAAACAAAGATATTAGATAATTGTGTTAAACTTAAGCTGCTTATGTAAAGAACACTCATTTCTTTATTTTCAATACAATAGCTAATAGTTTGTGTCTATGCCTTAGCTCAAAATTTAAATGCTTAGTGTCTGTCGAAGAGATAATATAAATTTCATTAATGGAAAATGTAAATTTAGCTTATTGAGTAATAATTCAATTTGGGGGAAATTTAGTTGGCCATGATAAGGAAAACGATTTCACTGCAAAGATCTTAGTTGCCAGCATATTCGAGAGTACGTCCAAATGTGTCTCTCAAATCAATGAGATGTTCTGCCGAGCACGGCTGAACATAAAACTTCAAATTATATTGATGTCTTCTTAAACAGAGAGGGTTAATAATGTCTTCTTAATAGAAAACAAATGGGTGTGTTGAGGCCATAAAATTCTGTGCAAACGAGAACTGAAGGCCGATTAGCCTCCATACTATCACGGTTAGGAACAGTTTTCAAACATCACATAATGAAATGATTACACCAAGGCAAGTTTTTGAGGGGAAGAAGAGATGATTAAAACACCAAGAATGTAACAGAGATGCGAGGAGAGAAGTGTTGAGTGGGTCAGTAGACATATTTACTGTTATAAAAATCTACATAAATGAGCCTAGACAGAGAAAGCATCTGTGAATTTGTTAAATTTGAAAACTCTGAGGAGAATAATAAATATAGAGCAGGCAGCATGAAAAAAAGTCAGCGGAGTTTGGCAGCTTACTGTGCTAAAAGTAGTTGAATGTACAAAAATGGAACCTTATACAGCTGGCTTAAGTATAAAGAACCCAAATGCAGAGCCAAAAATTCTAGTGCATTAAAAGCCCTTATAGAATATTCAATAAAAAAGTCAGTTTCTATTAATATTATGGAATTTATTTTGGGCATATAGTTAAGAAAAATAAAAAGAAAATAAGGGGTTTCAGAAATACACTGAACAATAGATCAAATGATTTATATAAAACTAGTAATATCAATTTAATATTAACCTCACACTATCACTGAACCACATGTACTTGATTTGATTTTCTAGTACCTATCTATCAAGCTGTCTTCTTTTTTTTTTTTTTTTTTTTTTGGAGAGGTTTTTTTGCTATAGGGCGCGTACGCTCGCCAGACAGACAGAGAGAGACATAGAGACAGAAAGCGAGAAATCACCCCCCAGGGGGGATGGTCACGCCACAATCCCTTCTCCTCCATTCTTCTCTTGGGATCTTGGGCACGCACGCATATGCGACCGGCATGAGTTTTAAGCCACCGGGTCCGGGACGCGAACCACGGTCGACTAGGGAGTCCAGCGACATAGCCATTACGCTAACTGCTGGTTCCCTCTAGTACCTATCTATCTAGATGTCTTCTAAACAACACATTAAGATAAGTTAATAAGTAAGTGTTACGGATAACAGAAATGAATTATTTTCCTGTTCATCATAGAAAACATACCTTCTGACATTATCTTATCTGGGCAAATATATAGAATATTTATATTAAATCTGTAATGTACATTTATTAGCATGTTTAGTTATTTTAAAATAATTTATTATTTAGTGTACATTGACAAAAGAATGCCAACAGCACTTCATTGAGTTGCAGTGTCTGTGCTATCAGGAAGATAGGTTAATGTTGCGTTACACAGTTTCGAAACTTGTTTCAAAACTACTACCGTATTAAATCACGGTCCTAATTCTCTCTTCTTTGACAAACATCTCCAAAGAGATCTCCACTCTCTGCATCTGTGACCATCAGAGACTGGCTTCCTGCCATGCTTGTGGAAGTAGAGAAAGACATGATCAGAGAGGGTTTATCTCCAATTTTGACACTACCATGATGTCAAGATGTTCATTATAACTTATCTTACATGATTTCTGTTTCATGAAAATTTGGGATTAAATTTATTTATTCCCTCTACTAATCATTTACTAATCCAAAAATATTTATGATATGCTATTTTCTACGCTTATGCTAGCTCTAGGAATACAGTGGTTACTACATAACACAGGGCCCTGAACTTATTATCTGAAGAAAAAAATGAACCCACACAAGGAATTCTTATTACATTTTTTAAAAATGACCAAACTTAATAAACCACTAAATTACAGACACACAATGAATCACAGATGTCTCCAAGAAAGCAAGATACTATAAATCTGATTTTTATAATTATTTCTCCTGAGGGTTGATAATAATTTGTAAGTCTAAGAGGTTACAATCCTGTTTTATTCTCCTTATTCTATCTTCTCACTCTTGTCCATCTTCTGAAGTTTTTTAGTTCTTATTGACACCACGACCTGAGTTAATCACAGTCTCAGAAGGCCTTTGGCCTTATTTGGAGACGTTGAAGGGTGTCTGCCAACTCCCAATAAGTGTGCAGCGTGATGTTTCCATCATTTTAGGGCTGGCCCCTCTGGTTTTAAAGCCTTATCGTGTGTCTCTGTGCTTTCTCAGGTTCTCTTTATCTCTCACATTCTCTGTATACCTCATGTAGGGCAAGGAAGATGGAGCACATCACCATTGCTACCTTTCTTGCATCCCAGGATATGGGACTCTGTCTTTCCTGCATCCTCGAATTGTCCTCACCACCTAGAATCTGCTGTACACTCGTCTATTCAAGTTCGTTCTTCCTCAATTTTCTCTCTTTGACTTTTCTCATGGAAAGAAAAGTTATTTTTCTACATATTAATAAACCCCATCATTTTAGGTGGAAAAAATACAGCCAGCCATGCCTGATGAACAATAAAAAAAGATACTGCTCCAAGAAACTCATGTTTCTTATATTTTTTAAGTATTATTCTATTCTTTACAGATACTTCATAGCTGGACAGTTGCAGCTACATTGTGTATCTCACAATTACGAAAGTGACAACTTACTACAACTGTGGCAATGACTTTTCAGGCCTTTCTAAAACGGCTCACCTTTCTGTGTGTGGCCCAGTTATTGACGACGAGACAATCTCCTTCGTACCTAGTCAGAAAATTTTGTTAGCATTTCCTTAGAAATGACATTTTTGAAAACAAAGTCATCTTGCCCACAGCACCTAGTGACTTTCCTATTTGTGGTATCATCTACTCAAATAGGCTAATGACTGAATCCTTTTCATCAATGCTCTACACCCCCAAAACTCCTTTGAGTTTTTGGTTCTACATATTGCTGTCCCATTCCTTCATCCTTATTGTAAACGTACCTGCCAGAGTAGATTTCCTCATTAACTTTAACTGAGACTGCTCTATAAATGGATCTTTTTATTGCCATCCACTCATGTTTTCAGCCATTCTGATATTTTGTTTTTATTATATCATTCTGATTCTAAAAATACCCATCCAAACTCCTGAATTCCTAGAAAAGCAAGCACTGTCTTCAATCTCCGATTTATCTTTAACTATTTCTTTTGGCACATCTACTATCACCCAGGATATAGTCTCTGAATATTTTTTACACTTTTCCACCTTGTAGTAAAATGTAACCTCTGCTGATGGAATGCTTCCCCCACTTTTCTTTCTTTTCTTTTTCTTTCTTTTTTTTTTTTTTTTTTGGAGAGGCTTTTGCTATAGGGTGCGTGTGCTTGCCAGAAAGACAGAGGAGAGACAGAGATAGAAAGCGAGAAATCACCTTCCGGGGGAGATGGTCACACCGCAATCCCTTCTCCATTCTCCTCTCGGGATCTTGGGGACGCATAAACACACGCCCCCGGCGTGAGTGTAAGCCACCGGGTCCGGGACTTGAACCGCTGTCAACTACATGGGAGTTCAGCGACAGAGCCATTACGTTAATTGCTGCACCCCCCTTTTCATTGACATGCCTAACCTCTCATCTTTGCGATCAAATCTTACTTGTTCAAATCCAATTAAAATGGCCCTCTGCCCCTCGTCCTCCTGTAAGTCATGTCTGATCTCTTCTTCCACACCCTCCGTCATTGACTCTCCCTGTCTGTTTTTCTCAGTTTCATTTCGCTTTCGTTTTGTTTAGCTTTGCTTTTTCCTTTTGGCTTTGTACCACTTCTTATCCAAAGTGTATTGTGGAAAATAACATGGTAATATTCCTACTGGAATTTAAAAACTTTGAGTCAATCAACTGTGCTACTGATTTAATGGGAAGAAAATGAGTTTTGGAGTCAGACAGATCTGTCTATGGCACAAAAAACACTGAGTAATTTAAAAAGGTGTGGCCTAGAGCCTTGATAAGTATAAGCAGTCACACTTAAAGGTGGGGAAGGAACTTCAAGTGTATGCCATGGCATACTCTGTCTCTGTGAGGAAGTCACTTCTTGCTTTGAAGTCTTTTTCCAAGTCATAGACTTGCACTGGGATTTGGCTAGGGAAAAACTGTTCAACTGTCCAACTAACCATGGTATTCCTCATTCATTTAGTCATACTTGTTAATATCCCCCAAATTAGGGAAAAAAAAAAAAAAAAAAAAAACTCTTTTCTTACTACTTAATTATTGTGTAGAAGACAAGGTTAGAGGAAATACTACAACTCATGCACCCATTTTACACAAGGTATTGTTTCTTGCAATAGACTGTATGAATAGAGAGTGAGTGCAGGCTGAGGCATGAGCATGAGCGAATCTGTGTTCTGCAGCAGTGACCCTACAGGATGCACCCGCAGAGTTAACAGCTCCCAGTCTACCCAAATGAGGTTCTGCCTGTTGGTAGAGAGCCAGTTCAGAGATTTTTCATACCTTTAAACCCCTTGTTATACCACCCCAAAACTCCACCATAAATAATTTATGGGGTGGCAAATAAAATTTATGAGTTTTTGAGAAGCTATGGCATCCAGGAATAACATCTGACTTCCTGGAAGAGTTCCTTCATATAATATGATGTACAGTTGTCATTGTCTATCATGCATGTCTGTTTATCACAAGATCATAGCCATAATCAAGAGGAAAGGATTATCAAATGTTGTGGACACTTGGAGAAAGGTTCTTTGGGTCACCACTAGACTGTTTGCCATAATGTGCAACCTAAAATAATGTAACTGTTTCGAGCTGGTGTTAAACATAGAGGCTACAGCAAGAGTGTACGTTGTGGGAGGTAGCTTCATGAGATCAAGTATCAAAATAATACCAATGGTTCAATTAAGCAAGGAGTATTTAAAAAAGAAAATCTCAAGAAATGCTTATAATTAAGGAAGAAAAAGTGGAAATAATCGAGACTGCATGGGAAAGAGTGTCACATGGGTTTAGAAGAAAGCTAGGTGGAGGGGGAGAAAGGCTTTGGAGTGGGTGGTGTGGGGATTAGAATGCTAGACTCCCACATGGCCAACCATGGTTCAAATCCCAGACCTGGTGGCTTGCCTTCTCACTTTCCTCCTTTCTCTCTGTCTCTCTCTTGTGAATTAATAATAATAGTAATAATACTAATAAAATAAATTAAACTTTAAAAAAAGGCTCTGGAGGTAGCTAGGCATGAATCCAGAGCCCATCTCCTTCTGCCTAGTAGCTGTGTTATATATATATATTTTTAAAGTCATTCATTTATTTTTTTCCCTACAGAAAAAGAGACAAAGAAAGAGAAGAAAGAAAGGACAGAGCAGGCAGCCCACAATAAGCCTGGCCCACCATAAACACAGTCCACAATAAATACAGCCTCACTCAGCCTCAGTCAGGTCGGCATAGCACCCAGCATCTTTTTTTTTTTTTTTTTTTGAGAGTTTTTTGTTATAGGGTGCATGCAATCGCCAGAAGGACAGAGAGAGACAGAGAGACAGAAAGCGAGAAATCATGCAATCCCTTCTCCTCTATTCTCCTCTCGGAATCTTGGTCACATTCGCGCACATGCCTGGCGTGAATTTAGGTTGCCAGGTCCGGGACTAGAACCATGGTCGACTGTGCGAGTCCAGAGACATAGCCATTATCCCAACTGCTGGTCCCAACATAGCACACAGCATCTAAGAGAGGTCTCAGAATGGGAAGTTGGGACTCCCCCATGTGAGTCTAGTTGTGTTACTGCTATGTTGTCTTTTTGTTTATTTATGTATTTAGTCCATTAGAGAGATAAAGACACCCACAAAGAGAGAGGAAAAGATAGAAAGAGAAAGAGAAAGATTAACTCTGAAATGATGAACACAGTATTTTTCATTTCTGAGCTATATTTCACAAAAGTGGGTTAACTCTACTTGCCTGGTATAAAGGTGGGGAAGATAAAATAGCTTATTAGATATTAAAATACCTAGTACAGTTAATAGGCTAAAATGGCAGATATTAGGAAGTGAATCACAACACAGTATCTTGAAACCTATATATACTTACTTTAAATATAAAGTAAGCTTGAAATTTGATAAAAGATTAAGGACACTTATTTATTATACTGTATTTATAGTATCTTATCCAATCTGGAATCAAAAGCCATAGAACAAAATCAGATAATTTTAGGCTTTCTAACCACATAGGCCCACAACCTCCTTTCACTGAAAAAAGAAAAACAACAACAAAAAGCAGGTAATAAGCAGTTCCAATGTTTTGGCTAACGTTGTAGCTGAACTAAGTGTGCAACAGATGCTCAGAACATTCTTGCTTTACTACCACAAATGGCAAGAAAAAAAGTCCCTGCTTGGATAAATTCAAGTGCAGCAGTCCAGTTGGTGAGTATTTCAAGTCAAGACCAGCCTGTCACAGCACAGTGGCACAGCTGTCTCCCTGACATCATTCCAGGAGCTCAATGTAGCCAGACAGTCACTGCACCTGCAGTTAAAATCACCCAGGCCATATGCGTGTGAACTCTTGTGGGAGGTTTCTACTACGTTAAAATATCTGAACATCAGTATTATTTGTGGCCAAATTTTAAAGCTGAAATCTAAAGGCAGTTTACAATTCCTGTGTAATGAAGTTTATTTTTAAATACTCTTTATTTTAAAGATTTATGGCACAAAATTAAGGAAAAAATATTTAAAAGAAGCTAAAACTAAAACCTTGCCCATAAACCAGAAATCCAGAGACAATTCATTTACATAATTTAGTTTATAACCTTCAAATTGTATTGATGCATAAATACATATATATGTACGCAAATATAAATACATATGCAGGCTTAACATGTAAAATATGAATATTAAATATGAATAACGCTCTACATGATGCTTAATAAACTCTTTTCCATTTTAATAATATCTCAGGATAGCCCCATAGTACACGACTGGGCACTGAGCAGAGGCAGTCCAATCCCACTGGGCACACGGGAATTTGAGAGCCGACCCTATCCGCTTGATAAACACGTCAGGCACACAAAAGCCCAGGATGATGCAATGGAAGATTGGAGGAAAAAGGATTGCTACATAACTGGCCCCCTGGTGTGTAGGGCTTTGTTTCATTCTCTTTATATTTCTCTCTCTCCCTCCCTCTCTGTCTCTAATGCATGCACACTCTCTGGCATAAACTTTTTTCAAAGATTTTTAAAATCTCATAGATATGAAGTATGCCAGTAAATAGTCTTTAAAACATGATTTTAATTACTACATAACAATTTATTTAATTAATTCAATCATTTTTCAATTATTGGCTATTTAGGCATCATTTTTTTTCTTTACATTAAAGTAGTACTGTAAAGAGAATATATATATATGTATATATATGTTCATTTATGCACATTTATATGCACAGAATGTTGTAGTTATCACTGTTATTTTATGATAAATATTAAAATTTAAAATTTCCATACCAAAGAATATATATAATTTGAATACGTGTGTGTGTGTGTATATATATATATATATATATGTATATACGTATACATATATATATATGCACACATCGAGAGAGAGAGATCATCATTAGTCCAAGTATACATATATCTCCTCTCATATATTAGTTCTTTATTTGTTTTTTTGTTTGTTATTTATTAAAGATAAATATGTGGGAATTCATATTTCTTTAAATTTTTGTTTTTAATATTTCTTATTTCCTGCACTATAAGACCATTAAATTTATAGACCTTCCTGAAATTCTTGCCTGTGTCTTATCTAATCCTCTCACTTAAAGACCCAGGCTGTGATTTCAAGCTAGCTAATGGAGAGCTCCATCCTGTGGCCATCCGTGCAGCAACTCAGTCCCCTACAGCCAGACCCAACACATCTCTCACATCTAATTAGTTTTGAAAGCCTATTGATTATTCCTTACAAAGCTCCACTCACATCTGCTACCTCATTTCCAGACCCAGTAGCTCCACACTAATTCCCATCCTTATCATCCACCTCAAAAGCTCTATAATAATTTCCTAACCCTTTAACTCTCCGACAAAGTCCCATAAAATAAATTTCAAAGATGAACACTCAATATCTCTCAATGTACTGACCTCCATGATCCTGCCTTTTAATATATCTGAAATCTGATCTCTGATCTCTTAAACTTTTCCCAAGCTACTTCTTCAGCCCAGAAAGTATCTCGCCTCCTTTCTTCCCCACTTCTTTCCTCAATCCCCCACCTGCATTTCAAGCCCCAGATCAGGACTTTTTCCTCCTCTCCCCAAGCCAAAAGGGCCCTTTACATTCTGAATTCCTATTGCATTTATTTTTTGTTAGTTCTGCAGTTTCCTTGGTCTTTCTGCTTCCCTGTTTTCTCATTTGAAAAATGGGACATCAAAGTACCTTAAAGAATTATTGTGAAGATTAGACAACATTGTCTGTGTTTAGAAACACTGAAAAGCATGTTTGAATATCATACATGCTTGTTATTATTATATAATAGCCTTGTTATTATTATGAAGTGAATGATAAAGATGCTTAATTCCCTTATAACATTAATTATAGTTTCTATTGGCCTGTATCATTTCTTGTTGAGTACAGAATAGTTACACAGGGTAGGAACAGTGTCACTCTATTTCACTCCTAATAAAATATCTTGTGTAGAGTAAATACATGATTATTCATTGTTGATTGACAATGAGGTACAGTGGATTATATGGCGATGCTATAGATAGGATTTACTTTATAAGACCTACAGCATTTCAGGAATCTTGGGCACCTTAGAGAAGAAAAAAATCTAAATTAATGAGTACATTTTTATTTCAAAGACACTTGGTAGCCTCACTATGAAATAATTTTGATTAACACACATAAAATAGAGCAAAGTCCTTTCTCCACATCAACTCTTCACACTTACCCTCCACATTCAAACTCCCAACACAGACACTTGCCTTGAAAGAAGTGAAGAGATAATCGTCAGAGGAGTCGGAGGAATGTGTGTAGGATGATGTCCTCTGCCTGTGCCTCTTACATACGTCCCCTAAGTGCTCTCCCATCTGCGTGAGGCCAGTAACATCTGCAAGGCTGAAGTACTACCCTTGCTTAGCACTGTAGATCCCACAGCTTCAGTGGTGTTCCTTCAACTCTCCCCAACTTCCTGTAATAATCAGTGACAATAAATCAACCAGGCTAAATTCATCATGCATTATCTCTTGTCTCTGCTCCCTGATTCAGCAAAACCAACCTTCATTCAATAGTCAAAGTTTTTTTCTCCTAAGGCTTTTTTGCATGAATTCATCTGCTTGAAATAGATCTCACATGTCATCACAGGACTGTTACTCATCACGCTACAGTTCTTAGTCTAAGAAGTGTGTCCTTGACCAGCTGTTTCTGACACTCATTCTAATAAATAGCCTTTGCCTTCCTTCTATTGCATATTATGTTTATATATTTTTTACTTGTTTTCTTTCTCATCTTGAACAGGCCAAGTCTTTGACTTTTGTTTTGTACTAATATCTAAAAAATGCCTAGGAGGATTTTATTAAATTTTTCTTTAAAGAAAGCACTTACTAAAGAAGTGGTACAATTATTTGAAAGACAATCATGATTGAAATAAAAGGTGAAAAATAATGAGAATATTTAAATCATGTAAAAATACATTTTCTGCTTTTAAATAATTTTAATGTTGGCCAGCATAAGTTCTTTAATGAAAACAGCACACAATTTGTAAAAATCGCTTCTCATGGACATCCTTTTTATTGAAAAATGAGATCACTGAAATAATGTTAAAATAGCTAGTACTTTAAAATAGTTAAAAAATTGACTATGATAAATTATTTTAGAGACTCCACAAAATTTAAAAGATGTATCTTGAATTTTCCTTTTCAGTTTTTTCCTAGCATTACATAAAAATTTATGACATGGGACAGCAGTTGGTATAATGGCTATGACACTAGACTCTCATGTAGTTGTCCGCAGTTTGAGTCCCGGACCCAGTAGCTTAAACTCACGCCTGGCACATGTATGTGTGTGCCCAAGGCCCCAAGAGGATAATGGAGGAAAAGGGATTGTGACATGGCCTTCCCCCCTTGGGGGTGATTTTTCTCTTTCTGTTTCTCTGTCTTTCTGGAGAGTGCAAACTCCTATAGCAAAAACCTCTAAAAAAATTAGGACAAAATTTGTGAAGTGTCTCACATTTTCAATGATTTTTCTTCACTTTATATATTTACCTGTTTTCAACTCCTACAAATGTAATTAAAAAAAAAAAAAAAAAAAACTAGATGACAATTTGGCATCTAAAATAACCTTTTGTTTTCAGGATCACTGCTTCAAATGCAATAGGTCACATCTATTCAAAGAATGAATACCAAAAAATAATGGAAAAAAAAGGAAAATTACAGTGTTACAAATAATGTTTAATGTTGGATAATATTATATATTTTTCCTAATGAAGAAAAAAGAAAGATGAGATTATTATTTCATTTTTATTTTGCTATTCATGCCTGTAAATGTCTTTGCAACATTTTTAAAAAAATGTTATGAACACTTTAATGAATTACTAGTTATTATAATTTGTTATAATTAGTTCTACCTGACATCCAATGGCACACAAATTGCATCTAAAATATACATCTGCAAAAAAGCAAAATGTTATTGAAAATATATTATTCAAGAAGTAGAATTTAAAAATCAGACACTGTCTCAAAGGAGAATAATCAACTCTATACATTTCACTCTGATTAGTCCAAATAACTTTAGGAAAATAACATACTCAGGAAAAATGCAGATTACAATTTTTATTCTGAGTCACTTCAAATGATTTTTGTTATTTATTTATTATAATGTTTTAGTATTAAGAGAGAAATTATTTGTAACACATTCTGACACAAACATAGACAAAATGTTCTTTTTTATCATTTTTTAGGAAAGGTCAAGTTCTGAAAAAAAAATTACATTTGCATTGTTATTAAAACAAGGTTACACAGAAATAGAAAACTTAACCATGCTGTTGGTCTTATGTATGAATGTGAAATTAAAATGTTTATTTCTGAGAGTGAACCTATATTACATGTAGTTTCACTTAATGCATATGAGTAGATTTAATATTTGCCTTGTAATTTTATGCATCCTTTTAAGTTAAAACATTTGAACCAAAGTTTGATGCTCTCTGAGGCAGTCTTACCTGGGAAGGCTGCCAGTTCAAGTCCAGAGACCTTCCAGAGTATGCCATGCATGTGCTTGCCCATGATCGGGAGCCGGCTGCGGATAGGTGTGGATCATAGCTTCAGAACCTTGTTGGGAGTGCTTGCTGTCTCTCCCATTCACTCATGGATGAAATAAATGAATAAACTTAAAATAAAATTAAAGAAAAAAATTTGAACCTAACTAGTTTCTTCAGAAATGTAGTAATTTGGATTGGCAGTAAACAAAATAACTAATCAGAAATGCTAGCACTACTTGACTCCATAATAATGAAAACTTGTAGCCCAGTGTGATAGTAAAACAAGCTAAAAAGCTGCATCTAGGAACCAAATTTTAGCTCCATCTTTAATTACTAGATAAGTCATTTAACTTGGAATTTCATTCTACTTCTATTAAGTAGTTGTGAAAATCAAGTAGGCTAAAAATGTAAAGGGATTGTAACAGCACCTGGAACATTGTACGTGATCAATAATTGGTGTCTGTTATCACTATGAAACAATAAAATCTGCCTTTGTATTCTGGCTCTCCTTGTCACTACCCTACAACATGAGAAGATCACTTAATTCCCCTGAGACTGTGTTTCCCTTTTCAAAAATAAATGTATTGAATTTTATAAAGATGTGGGTATAAATAAGGTAGGAAATATGGACATTAAACATGCAGACAAAGTAAAGGCCCAAGGTAGAGACACAGTCAGATTTACCCAAGACAGAGTCACAATGGCTAAGTTTCAACAAGGTTGGCTGCCTTAGGGCTCTGAAATAATACAACTAAGAGCAAATGTTTCTATTAGCTAACTACATTATTTGCTAGGTACATTCTAACAAAAAGTGCAGATTGCTATGGTCTGCTGACCCCACAAAGAGAGAAGTAATAAATCACCCAGACTACCATTTAACTACTTTCTGAAGTCCACTTCCTTATCAGAGAGCCAGCCCATTGCACAGACTATCAGATAAAAACCTCAGCTCCTCTTCTGCCACCTATTTGGGACCCCTCCCTGCTTCAGAGCTTGTCTTTCCTCTCCCAGTAACTTCACTTTGCTATCCTCTCCTGTTGTCTACACTTCTAATTATTTATGATCACAGGATACAAACTCAGCAACTCAGAAATCCTACAAGGTAATGTGGGTAATGACTAAGTGAGTCAAGACATTTATTTTCCCATTACTATAAATAATATCCAGCTATGACTTAAATAATTAGTCAATATTGGTTATACTGCTATACTACATTGCTTTGAGAAGAGTTCTAAATTATTCAATTTGAATGACTCCAATGACAGTATATTTTTCTCTCCAAATACTTTCATATTTTACAGAATATAGAGTATGAAACAGAAAATAAAAATATGTCTCCACTCTTGCAGGTAGTTTAGAGTAATACATGTTGTTAGAAAGGAAGAATTATAATATCCACATTGCTATAAGTGGGAACATTCATTTTCCTTTGGGTCTCAATCAGCAAATGAAATATTCCTCTTAAAAAAGAAGGATCATGAAAAGACGGATGTGTGACAGTTCTCTTTGCCCCAAGAAAGGGATGAGAACTAACAGTTTAATTATTTTCAAAGAATCTACCTTTATGTAAAAATCTCTCTTTTATCCCAATAGAGGGAAGAAAAATGCTACCATATAAAGGAGGAGTTTTGAGAGAAAGAGGAATTTGCAAGTTCATCTCTTCTGATATCTGTACAGTGCTGAAAACAGAGACATAGGAGAAAGATCAGACACAATAAACAGGGAGGAATAAGTACAAACATGCAGGTCAGACTAGGTAGAACTGCTAGTGTTCGGGAGCATGTCTAAGGCATGTTTTCTCTCCCACAGTCTGGAAAACCAACCCTTAAGGAGAAGCTTCACATAAAGCAATATCTAGCAGAGTTTTGGAGTAAAAGATCAGAGTAAAAGATGTTGATGTGGTATTCCTTCCCATCCCCCTCCTTGCACACCGTACAAGGAAATTAGATGTTCTCACCAGTATGGTAAGACATTCAAGAGGTCTGAAGGTTTCAACGGACTGGAGGAGGTCTGAAAAGATGGAAAGAGCACAGTGTGAAGAAACATAATATGAAAATTCATGACCAATCGTAGACTCTGTCAGAGGGTCAGAATGAAGTATGGACAGCCAGAGTGGACTCTTCCTACCTGACTGACCGCTGGTCCAGGCAGCACAATCAGCAACAGAAACCAAGGAAAACTGCAGGTTCACATTGTGAAACCGTGGTCTCCTCCTCTTTGCGACTGTAAAGTGACATAATCACTGCGCCTATAAACAAGATGCCCAACATGGCTTTAATGTTCCCTTCAGTTTGGCTTGAACATGAGACCGCTTTCTTCCAGACTATAAACCCTAACCTCCCTTTCTCTTAGACTTTTTACTTTAGAAAACTTTCCACTGTAAATTGTCTTTTCAAAATCTTCTACAACCAGGAGGGTCTTTCCTTAGGGCCTGGGAGCCATCTCTTTGAATGCAATCATCAAGAAAGATAGGGCCTCATCTTCGCAGTCTCTGTGGGAAGGAAGGAATTTAACTTCCATTGGGGCCAATTAGCAAACCCAGATGGCCTAATCACATTGACTAACTCCTCCCTAATGTCCTACAGTACTTTTTATTTAGCTCACTCAGCATTTAAAAATCCTCCCACCTTTTGTTTCAGCAGAGTTGAGTTCAGTCTTTCTCTCCTACAGCAATGGTCTTGGCTCTTAATGCAAAAGACTTGAATAAATTCTTCCTAGTCATTTTGAAACAGTGTCTGGTGCATTTCTTTGTGACAGTTCTTTAACTTAGGCAACATGTTTGAGAGAAGTTCAATTCGAGAGACAGGAAAGGAATTGAAAAACCTAGGACGAGTAACCCCAAACTTACATAAACTGAAAGGATCAATAATATTGTATCGTGGTAACTGCTGGGTTAGTTTTACCCTAGTTCAATTAAGGAGTAGAAAAGAAGGTAGGAGGAAAATTAGATCAGTTATAGTGAATAAGAAATGAATATTTTCTTTACAAAGCATATTAGAGCATGAGTGAATTTTCACCCCTCTACTCAAGTTACAGAAAGAACTGCAGAGCCAAACTCAAAAGTCGCCCCGCTGTTAACAAACCAACACAAGCGTTCTCTCTCAGGGTATTGTAAGAATCAAGTCACTCTGAAAAATCAATGGACAACCATAAAGTATAAACATTTATGGATATTAATAGTAAGAACTTCCTAAAAATAGAGAAGCACATAAAAAAAAATTCTTGCTCAACTCTAATTAAATAATGCCATTAGATAAGGCAGAAATCAGAGTCAACTGAAAGAAGGGGAATTTAGATCAGAAAGAAATCAGATTATTCCAGAGTGCTAGCTAACTGGCTTTTCCCAATTAAAAAACTAACAAGGTAGAAATACACACACACACACACACACACACACACACATACACACATACGAGGAAATTTCAAAAATTTAATGGAAAATGGAATTAAAGTAGGAGTTTATTTGGTTCAAAAATTTTTAAATCACTACATTTTATTATAATACACATTTCCCATGAGCTTTCTGAAGACTTCTTAAAGACATACATATAGTTAATGCCTTCCACATGAATCTAAAACTAATCCACTGTGCATGTACTCTTGAGGTCCAAAAGGACCAAGAGTCTGACGTGGTGTCAAGGCACTAGAGTGGCCCTTCCAGGCACTGCTCCTCTATTCACATCAGCTACATCCACTCACTCACATTAGCCCACATGCAAGTCTTCAAGGTCCTTGTGGTCCAGAGATCTGCACTCTTACGCCATCCTTCAGGCATGAACATATTTGTTATGCTAGTGTCTAACATTGAGCATGCAACCTAAGTCTTTTCTCTTGTGATTCACCATATCCTTTGGAGCTCTATCAGGGAACTGGGCCTGATACCTAACACTTTACTGCCCACAAACCTTTATCCCCATTTTTAGAGCAATCACTGCCAGAAATCAGATTCTACTTTTTATGAGTAAATATCACAGTATACTAGAAATTATTTGACTGAATACTAAGGTTATAATAGAGATTATTCTTGTGAAGTATGTCTTCTTTTTTCTTAAAGCAAAGTAGACTATTCAAAGTAGAACATGGGTATTTAGTTAATGACATTGTCCTTGCACAAATGTTTCTATAAAACTCATTTCATACCATTTATAGTATGTGCATGTGCACACACTTATAAATATACACATAATAAAACATGTTCACATGCACATGTATCAATATAAATACCTGCATGCACACATACGTATCTTCAGTTACTATACAGTAAGTGTGTATAGTTCCTATTTAAGAGTTTAGGCACAATTACCCTTCACAGGTTGTTGGGGCATATACTTAAAAGTCTTTGTGGGGAGGGTTGCTATACAAAGGAACTTGATCCTGATGGGTGATATCTGCACAGTTCTAGTTCTAGGAGTAGGAACCAGCTATACAGATGTTATTCTCACTGACCACTATCATATGATGTTTGTTTTTCTCTGTGTTTATTGTGGACTCTGCTTTCAGTGCATGTGCTAGGATGACAGAAAGCTAGTTTGATGAAATTTCACACTAGTCTATCAATTGTAAATTGTGCTACACAAATACACATTGTAGAGCATAATCTTTCACTATTAAGACCACTCAAATTTAAAAGATGATTAAATAATGAATGTAGTTGAGAATACCTAAAACTTTAATTCTTGTATTAAATAGACTTTTGGTCCATGTTATTTAATCCAGATATGAAATATAAGGAGGGGAGATAATGCTAAAAATAATCCTAGATAGTAGATATTTTTCTAATCTAATTTTATACATGAAGAGATCAAAATTCACAGTGCTTATGTGACTGTTCAAGGCCACACACTTGGGGCAAGACTTACAGCCTACCATATATTAAGTCCAGTCTGGCAGGCTTGCCATATGCCATGCTGCTTCCCCAGACACTGATGTAATAACAGGACCGCACTACGGTAACTTGCAGATCCTTCTCTGCCATGAAATAGATGCAGATCAACTTTCTGGCCCTAGGAAAATAACAGAAAGATGGAATAAGCAATCCAAAACATTTCACAAGTTAAAGTCCTATATAGACAAGTGTGTGTTCTCTCACTATTTCTTCCAGCAAAAACAGACAGGTGGTATATATGGTTTAGAGAGCCAGGAACTTGGAGTATTTCTGATTTGTGAGCTCTCATTGCCAATCTCAGTTCTTGGAGTCGTTTATTAAAAGATGTTGGGCACACCATTGTTCTCTGTATGAGAATGTTCTCATTACACAAAGAAAACACTGAACACAAACCTGGCTGAGAGCTGCGTAACAGCTGCAGCACTTGGCACTAGCGATTTCCTCCCTTTGGAAGCACTGTCCTCCAACACAACACTCGCCTTTGATTCTGTGGCTCGGTATAATTCCCGTCTAGGTTATCCTCATCCAACTCTCACCCTAGACACTCCTGAGGAAATCTGTTCACTTTTCTGAATCCTTTCCTTCTTAACCTTCCTACTATAAGCACTATCAAAGCTGTACCCACCATGTTCCTTTTCTTCCCTACTTCAAATTCTTCTTGAAATTAATCCATCACATCAATTCAGGTGATTCCAAATCTGTCTGCTTCGCACTTCATTTCTCTTTATAAGTGTTAAGGATTGGATTGTTCTCTTCTCTCCCCAGAAATTTGTATGTTCACATCCTAACCCTAGTATATTAGAGTATGTTCTCATTTCAAATAAGATTAGTGTAGGTGTTACGATGGGATGCCCCTAAGCCAATGAGACTTGTATCCTCAAGAGAGGAGAAATACAGGGCATAGCCACAGTGGTGCAAGTGGGAGAGTACTTCTGAATTGACCTTGGGTCTCAGTGGAAGCCCAGGTTTAGTTCCCGTATGCATTACCACATGGGAAGATCCTGTCAAAATTACCTATTTCTCTGTCTCTCTATCCCACACACTCTGTCTATCATCACACACACACACACACACACATACATATATATATATAAAAAATTAAAGAGGAAATTTAGATAAAGACTTTGGGAGGGCATAATGTAAAGATGAAGGCAGAGATTAGAATAATTTCTCCATTAGACAAGAGATGGCAAACATGGCCAGTGAACCCCCAGAAGCTAGGTGGAGGAATGGAACAGGTTGTGTCTCATAGTTCTCTGGGGGAACCAACCTTGCTGAGACTTTGATCGTGGACTCTCAGCCTCTAGAAATGTGAGGATACATTTCTGCTGTTTAAGCCTTCCTGTCTGCAAGATGTTATCACGCCAGCCCCCGTACACTAATCCAGCATAGACATCACTAGCATGGAGTCACCAAATTCACCCTCCTTTTCCTTTGGATCACAATGTAGATGACATTTCTCTGCCTCCCTCATACCTAAGTGATGTCCTGGTCATCTTCCTTATTCTAAAGAATCTACACGTGCAAAAACTCATGAATACTACTTTACACATTTATCTAACATGAATACATTCTTTGATCTTACTTCTCATGCTTAGATCAGTTTAATTAATTGGAAGCTTATGCAATTCTTTTTTTTTATCTTGTCTTCCTGTCTAAAAACTCACCCAATATTTATGTGCCCAGTATCAATGGCTTTCAAACTGCTGGTTATGACCTAATTCACAATCACAGACATCATTGAAAAATGAGATGGTACCTTAGTCTGCTACGGCATTGCTAACAGAAATAGCCAAGTTCAGGTACTGTGCAAAAACAGAGATTTATTTGACTTACATTTCTGGTGGCTGGAAAGGATAGAAGGCAAAACTTTGAGCAAAGCAGAAAGTTGTCAGTACCCATGCGTGCCCCTGCCTCATTTCTTTATTTCCTCCAGATTCAGTCATAGGAGCCCTGCCTCAAACACCCAATCATTCACCTCTTCCAAAGACCCCACGTTTAAACACTGTGAATCCAAAATTGGATCAAATTTTCTCTTTCTTAATCCTGATACAATGGCTCACGTATGTGTATGTGGAGGGGGGACATATTCAAACTATAGCAAATGGAATAGAACAGAAGAAAATATAAAACAGAATAATAACACAGGTAAAAATGTATGCAAATTTTTATTACATATGTGTTTGTACATACAGGAAATTAGTAAAACTTATTTCTTACTGTGGTTCTTAGTCAAATAGAAATAAGTATGATCTTATTTACCACCTATATTCTACTAATGTTTTGAAGGTACAGTTCTTATTATGTCAGTTTTAAGATTAAGCAAAATATGAATGACCTCCTATGGCACTATTAAATATAAGATGAACTCTAATATTTTCTACTGTATACAAATTCTATCCTCCAGTACAGTGGTAGGGTTTGTTCTTTCCTTCACCCAGTTTTCCTTTATACAGTCCTCTACATTTTCACCTCCACTCATTTGCTTAGCCTCTTCCTTTGGGCTGAAATTCACGTGTGTAGCTCCATTTCTATACCATCATCTAACAAAGACTTCTTGTCACCGAAAGCCTTTGTTTATATGACAAAGCCATGTAGCTTTCCCTGATATCTAAATGATGTCTCTTGTGCCCCATCAGCATCACAAAAAATGTTTCTAGACTCCAAGGTAGCATTTCCCACATTGCTGCCTTCTAAGTACTTTTCTTAGCAAGTACGCATTAGTACAAAAGAATGATCTTAACTCAGCATCAGAAAGGTCATGGGAAAAAAAAAAGGTCATGAATGTGGTTTCTCCATACGTTTCTTGCACAAAATAACAATAAATAATACAGTTTGACAAATATTTGTCCATGTTTCTGAATAGAATGGATAGCTCAACATCTTTCAGTTTTATTAAATATTCTAAATAAATGTGGTAGCTTATTATGAACTGATTGAGAAGTACAGATAAAGAAAAACAGCCAGAACAATAACTCTCCTCCACACGTACAGTCCAAAACCCTACAATATAAAAGGCAGAAGATAAAAACAAGAGTCCAGCAGACATTGCAAGTTAATGAATCATAATTGCTGCTGCTCATCTAACTCCCGACAGGAGAGAACATAATGTATTTGAAAACAATTTTCACAGATTTTAGTGCTCTAGGAATTTATCTTTATTTATGTAATATGATGTGAATGCATATCATATTATTAGATTCTATGAGTTTCTTGGGACAAATACACACATGAATAAGAAAAGTTTCCTCAGAGGAACTTAAAGTAACTTTTAGAGAACTAGTATCTGTATACATAAAATAATCAAGTTGATAAAGATGAGAAGCAAGAAATGAATGTGTGAATAATATATATATTGTGATAGATAACATTCAGACTTCAAAAAAGAGTAAGACCTTACATCAAAGCAGTCAATAATAACATCAGTGAAAAAATAAATGCAGATAGTAAAAAGTAGAGATGATTAGAGAAGTGTTTTATACGAACAAAAGACAAAACCACTCTTACATTTCATTTAAACCTTGGTGTGCATAGTCTTCCTATACCTGAAAGGTGATGACATTACTGGTTGAATTTTCTATTTGAATTTCATATTATGGAATGTTTAAGACCATATTAAATCTCCACATTTTGATATGGTCAGAAGCAAATCCTAATCTCATTTCTGAGGGCTGAATTGCAGTTCAGTGTCTTGGAAACATTAGAATTCCTGTTGCTTTGACAGTACTTTCCTACACTATAGTCATGGCTTACAATAAATTCAGAGTCATTCCCTGTTACAGAAGCTAATTATTTTTAGCATACATTCTAAAATCAAGTGCAAATGGTGTTCTTCATTTCCAATTCAAGAAGTTCAGAGTCTTTGTGATAATTGTATGGGCCAGAACTTAAACTAATAAAGGTAATGAAGTCTAAAATATTCACATTCAGCATCCAAAGAAAAATGATCTTATAGTTGTTTCTTCGATATTCAAGAATTTGATGATATTTTATGTCTCTACAGTGTGAAGATTGTACTATAATGACAGAAATCAGAAGAATTTAAAATATACCACTGTAGGTCAACTGAGAAAAATAAAGTTTAAGGCAATATAACCAAAATTTATTTTCTAATCCAATGACCAGCACCTAATAGCTTAAAGAATAACAGAAAAATACCACAGACATTTTTATAAAACATTAAAAAGTTAGATAGGGAAAGAAATGATGCCATTTATAATAACAGTCAAAGTTAAAAGTAGGACCATTTTATGCTATAATCAGACAAAAGACAGAAATATATTTTAAAGAACAGAGAAAAAGCCACTGACAATAATGTAATTTAATAAAAATTAATTTAAAGCTTTCCAGATTGATATCTGAAGCACTGTAATTGAGGAAATAATTGAATTTTGTTTTGAAGCCCTACTTAGTTTTTAAAAAGTATATTAAATGCTCTGTTTTCACATTTTACTTAATATATGTGAGAAAAATACTTATAAATATTTGTAGATAAGCCAATATTGGAATATGAAAAATTGCTATTTGATAATTATTATCAGAAGAAATATTTTAACTATATGAAATTAATTCAGTAATTTATTCTATAAAAAACTAATATTTTTAAAGACGTACTTACACAAAAACCGTGTTCAGGCACAAACTTATTTATAAACTACAACATGGAAACTGCTCACTTAGGCTATTACTAGGACCAGAAGATCCATTATTTTAAAAAACATTTTAAGCATATTAAAGTATGAAATAGACATTTTCTAAAATCTATCGGCTGTCTCACTGTCACTTCTTTTGTTTTGGGAACCCAAAAATTCTAATTATAATAAAATTCTAGTTTGGGTTTGTTTTTGTGCTTTGACTTCTAGTCAGGCCAAACTGCAAGTCTAGTTTAGTTTATTTAGTGCTAGCTTCCCAGAAAAAGTCCATGAGTGCTAATGAGGAATGATTATCACTGCCTTTTGTGATTATTCTCATATTAATAGAGGAAATAACTTGGCCAGCTAAGCTGTATTTCTTAATCTATTGTAATCTCTTAACATCCAAAACTTAATCCTGTTATCTAAGATAATATATAGACTCTACCTTCAAAATTCTAAAATAAAATGACATTGTTAGAGATAATATAGAATATTTACAGCATTAAATATTCAAAAATTAGATTTTTAATAATGAAAACTTAAATGTATCAGAAATTGAAAACTCAACACCAAATTCAGTAATCTGATTTCTACAGATAAGGACTGATTTAGCTTATAAGTAGAAAGTTTCCTTCATTCCAGTTCTCAAGAAAATAGTGCACATAATAAAGAATTAAAATTCTACACTTTTATCACTTATTCAAAATAAAGTTCTACAATTAAGTACAACTTGCAAAACAAATTGTGCTTAGCAACCCTGACTGAAGAAAAAGTATTCCATTAACTGAAGTTATATTGTGGCAGAGGCCTAAGGCATAAACATTATAACCACAAATGTAAAGTTTCACCTTATTTGCTTTTATATTGTACTTTAAATAATAAAAGAAAAGCAATGCACTTTGAATGTGTTGTATTGTTTGGAAATATTTACATTTGATTTGTCTGATGTATACTAATGTAATGGACTTTTCATTATGTTGTCATTTGTGAATAAAAAATAGAGTGACAGAGAAAATGTTTTCTTTTTAGAATATACTTAAGTCTAGACATAATATAAAATAGTATATGAATGATGTTTCATTTTAAAAAAATCATGCTATATTTTGATTTATGTCCATATCCTTTTTTTATGACAGAAGGCACATGGTAGTTAATAGAAGGGTCTCAGATATACTAAGTCTAATATCTGAAGAACATTCTTAATTTAAATACAGCTCCCATTTAGACTAGATACTACTTTGTAAAGTACAAATCACAACTCAGTCTTTCGAAGAGATGTTTAAAAAGTCATTTAGTCATCCAACTGTAAATGCTAGATTCAGAATAGAGAATTCTATCATTTGTCTATTATCTGAAACTTTAAAAATTAGCTTATTTGTTTTTATTTCCTTACATTAAAAAAGGTATCAAAGTATTTTGGAAGAAAAATATTTAATTAATAGATTGGCTTATTTTACAGCTTTAACTGAACCTTTTCTGTACTAGGTACTGAAAAGGCATAATGTTTTTATTCAGGCGGTTACAAGAGCAGTAAAGTAGCCATGTATAAAGAAGTTGAAATATAATCAGGCCATAATAAAGTGGAAAGCATATCTTAATAGGCAAAATAATGTCAGTTTATCAAAATAGAATAAAGTTTGGCATAGAATTTGGAAAGAAAAATTTAAGTGAAGACCTCAAAAATTCATAAGAATTTTCATGCTATTAAGGTATTGAAAGGAGGCAAAAGAAGAAGAAATGGGACAAAAGCTAACTATAATAAAATATTTCATGGAATGTAGGTGAAGCTAACTCCTGACAAACTAAGGAGCTCAGATTTTTCTCAAATAGATGATAGACCACCTGAACAAATTTTGAAAGATGATAGTACATGTTCAAATATAATAATACATGTTATATATCAAATCAAAACACGAAAACCAACTAGAAAGTAATGTGGAATTCATGGAAGCATTTATAAATATCTAAAGTCGGACTATGATGAGAAGGCTGGAGTGGAGATGAAGGAATATGATTAACACTAAGAGTGTGAGAAATGGGCAGGAAAAAGCTTCAGTGATAAGAGACTTTTTTTTCTTTAAAAAAGGTTTTTAAAATTTTATTTTATATATTCAATCACTATACATCACTTAGCTTGTAAAATGAATTCATACAATATGAATAAACTTCATACCAGTCCATTTGAGGATACTATACATGTTATCACCAACAGATAATAATCCATTTATGTGTCCCATGAATTTCTTGCCTATTTTTTTCCTTAATCTCCTTCCTCATATTCTCCCCCTTCTCCTACCCTCTTCCCACACTGTCTTCAGTATCCCTAACCATTTTCCATGCTTCTATATCCTCTAGTCTTTCAGTTTTCCACAATAGAGTGTGGACAGTAGGTATACATTAAGTGGAGACATACAATGTCTCTTTTTCATAGCCTGGCTTGCTTAACTGGGCAGTAAATCTCCCATATTGATCCACTTTCTATCAAATACCAGGACTCGAACCGTGGTTGACTACACGGGAGTCCAGTGACATAGCCATTACGCCAACTACTGGTCTGATATGATCATATGGTTTTTATCTTACTTTCTCTTAATACGGTTTATTCTTTTTGTGGTTTTGCATATGTTAAATCACACTTGCATTTCTGGAATAAAACCTACCTGGTCGTGATAAATAATCTTTTTTATACTTTTTTAAATACTATTTGCTCATATCTTGTTGATAATTTTTGTGCCTATTTTCATCAGAGATATTGGCCTATAATTTTCCTTTTTTGCCATGTCCTTTCTGTTTGGGGGATGAAGGTGATGAAGGCTTCATAAAATGACACATCTGGTTTTGAAAAAATAACTAACAGCCTATTTTCTTAAATGTATGACTTTTAATTTAATTTATTGTTATTTTTTTAAATGTGGTATAGGGCATATGCGCTTACCAGAGAGAGACACACGCAGAAAGAGAAAATGTGAGAAAGCAAGCCGCTAGGTCCAAAACTCAAACCATGATTGCTAATATGCACATCCAGTGCCTTAACAACCATGCCAACCTGCTAGGCACACTAAGATAATTTTTTTTTAAAGACAGATTTCTTGTTATAGAGCATGTGCACATTCTGGAGGCACAGAAAGAGAGAGAGAGAGAGAAAGTGAGAAATTACTCCCACGGGAATAGCCATGCTGCAATCCCTTCTCCTCCATTCTCTTCTCAGGATTTTGGGCATGCATGCACACACATCCAGCGTTAGTTTTAGGCCACTAAGTCTAGGACTTGAACTGCAGTCAGCCATGTGGGACTCTAGTGCCATAACCACTCTACCACCTTCCAGCCCCCAAGCAATGTTTTTAAAACCACGACTAGTTCATAAGTCAGTCTCTCTCTTTCTCTCATTCTTTCTCTCACTCTTCTTGTGTCTCTTAAATATTGTTAGAGGTTGTTATATAAATGTGTACCCCAAGATTAGTAGGTGCTCAAAAAATAAAAACTATTATTATTAAATCAAATTTACTGAACTTAACAATTAACTTTAATTATTAAAGTTAAATAGGAAATACTATATGCTAACACCAACACTTGTAGCAAGGGCAGCTGGTAACAGTTGTGCCTGGAAAAGAAGCAGTGTCATAGGAGACAACCAATAGGAAATACCAAGTAGGTAGGTGGTTAGGATGTTCTAGAGCTCAGGAGAGAGACTTGCACCCAAGTAAAGAATCAGTAGTCATTTGATGAAACCATATTTAAATATTTTCTAGGAATGCATTAGCAAGAGGTTTGAGTCCTCTTAGTATATATGCTTAGAAAGCAATTAAGTATGACTGTCAATACTTCCATAAACATTGGGCAGGCTCCGTGGCACAGCAGTAACACACTGTTCATGTGATGCTAGATCCACAGAGAGATTGCATTTGGTTCCTGGGTCTACCTGTGCATGCGGATCATGTGCCCTCCATCCTGGATGTCTGGGGAAGCTGAGAGGGAGGGGTGGATCTCAGCATGAGACTTTTCTTAGGGTTTTTCTCTCTCCCTCTCACTCCTCTCTCCCTCTCACCAAAGAAATAAACTTAAAAACATTCACAAACATACCATTCTTTTAAAGATACATTTAAACTTCTAGCTGCACAAAATTGTTTTTTTATGCTGCTTCCTAAGGGAAAATTTACAGATGTTATGTTCTAAAACACTACCATCGGTACTACATCATTTACTATTTAATTATGTAAATTATATTGTAATACATACTGGAATAAAATATCCCAATATGCACACACATAATACGAGCTCAATGAATGTTAACTCTCTATAAACTGCTAATGTCTTCTTTTTATTTATTTTTTCTTTATTCATGATAGAATACATGCATGCATGCATGAAAGTGAGAGAGAGTGATGAGCATCATCCACAGCATCTGGTTTTGCCACAATCCCTTCCCTTCAGTCTTTCAGCCCATCAGATCTTGAGCACTTGCATGGACCCAGAGCATTTCATGCTGACTGGGTTGGAGACTGAAACAGCAGTTTCCAAATGGGGTCCAGCTTCTCTTGAGCATCACATTACCGTTGTACCACAGAGCCGGCCTTAGATGTCTCCTTGAATTCTTGGCTTTGCTACTCTAGGTACTTCGATTTCCATACATTTGTCAATTTCCATTTGAAAAAATGCAAACAAATACCATCTGTTGGGAATTTGATTGTGATAGCATTGAATCTACAGATCAATTTGGAGTGAGTTTGTATTTTAGCAATATTTGGTCTTTTTATCTACGAACATAATACAATCTCATTATGTATTTATACCTTTTTAAATTTATCTTATCAATATTTACTAATTTACAATATTGAATTATTATAAATTGTTCATAAGATGTATTCTGATTTATTAAGTGTCTTTTTTTTTGGGGGGGGAGAGGTTTTCGCTATAGGCCATGTGTGCTTGCCAGAAAGACAGAGAGAGACAGAGAGATAGAAAGCAAGAAATCACCTCCCAGTAGGGATGGCCATGCCGCAATCCCTTCTCCTCCATTCTCTTCTCGGGATCTTGGGAACATACGCACACGCGCCCTGCGTGAGTTTAAGCCACTGGGTCCAGGACTTGAACCGTGTTCGACTACATGGGAGTCCAGCGACATAGCCATTATGCTAACTGCTGGTCCCATTATTAAGTGTCTTATGATGCAAGTGTAAATGGTATTTATTTAAAATATTATTCTCCATTTACTTATTGCTAGTATAAAAACATTTAAGAAATAAAAACTCAACTGAACTCTCTCTAATGGAATTTTGTCCAGCAAATTTATCAAATTCAAATTTCAACAATTTATTGGCATAACTTTTTGGGTTTTCAGAGTACAAAATTTTACTATCTGCTAATCATAATAGCTCTACTTTTCTGCTTCCAGGCTTTATGCCATTCTATTTGTTTCATGTCATATGCTCTAGATTACAAACATTAATAGAATAATGACAGCATCCTGGGCTACTTCTAACCTATATCTTTGGTCCAGAGAGCATTACCTTTGCCACTTCTTCTACCAAAAAGCTGGGTACACTATTCCTTCAATGCTATGTTGCAACACTGCATATTCTTAACTTAGCATCTACTAATAGCATATGGTATTCCAATAACCTCTTTGTATCTGCCTTAATCCCCTCAGAGTAAGTGGTTCTTAATCATAAGAGTTTTGTTATATCTATAATTAAACCTCCAGTGCCCAGACCAGTGCCTGATACAAAAATAAGCATTGCAAAACATGTAGAGAAAGGATGTGGGGCATAAAACAATTTATTGACACATGAAGGGACTTCACAAAGTTCTCTCTTTTCCACTATTTTGTGATCAAGGACCTTCTTTTTTATTAGGAATTATTTTATTTAAGTATATTTATTTAATTTATTTTTATTTGACCAGAGAAGGACAGAGAGAGAGAGAGAAAGCAAGAAAGCAAGCCACCAAGTCTGGGACTTGAACCACAGTTGGCCATGTGGGAATCCAGCACCGTTAACCACCACACCACCTTCCGGCTCCAAAAGTTCTCTTTTATACAGTTTTTGTGGGGTAGTAAACTTCAGTGCTTCTCCAAGCAGAAAGCTTCTTGATATATTCTTTTACCTGATTTTTCCTCTTTCCAACCAGGTAAAGCCAAAGGACAGACATTCAATTTCAGTTTCTCAAATAAGAATCTTTCTGTAAGAATTAGGAATTTTAACCAAACGATCTGAAGATTACAGAAATTTTTATAATCCCTTCTTTCTGGTGGTGGATCCTAAGTTAAATGCTTATGTTCTCTTCAGATCTTCCCATGCTGTCTGATTCCTAAATCTGATTTTCAGTTGTCTGACATTACAGTTATAAATTGTCTATGATTTTTCTAGTTTGCAATTACCATGCTCTTCCAGGTTTCCTGTGAAAATGCTTTTGACTGAAAGACAGAGCTTGCATCAGATCATCTTGGGTACTATCCAATAGGTGTGAAAGCAACGGAAATTGCACCTTCATGTGCCCAATTGAGAAAGTCACATACAATGTAAGTGTAAAATAAATATTTGCCCGAGTGAGGGAAACAATAAGAGAAATGGATCCATTAGGGAAACTCCATAGTTGACAAAAGAGAACTAACAGTCTTAAGGTTCCTTAAGACTTAGAGGCAGAAAGTTATAGAGCCTAGTCAAAACTGGTTAGGTTCCTTTACCATCTTCCTCTAACTCCTACTTTTGCAGGAGTGGAAAAAATAGCCAGCTGGTAGGTGGACATGAACTTGGAGAAGGTAGTAAGCAGAAGAGCTAGGCCCCAAGTAACATTCCAGCATGAAGCAGGCCTGAGCTGAGTGTAGTAGGCCAAATCTGAAGTTTTGATTACTACATGAAATTGAGGGAACCAGCAGTTAGCGTAATGGCTATGTCGCTGGACTCCCACGTAGTCGACCGCGGCTCGGACCCGGTGGCTTACAACTCACGCCGGGCGCGTGTGCGTGCGTGCCCAAGATCCCAAGAGGAGAATGGAGGAGAAGGGATTGCGGCGTGACCATCCACCCTGGGGGTGATTTCTCGCTTTCTGTCTCTATGTCTCTCTCTGTCTGGCAAGTGCACGCACCCTATAGCAAAAAAAACTCTCAAAAAAAAAAAAAATTGAATAGTCTTACTGCTGAATGCAAATTTTTTTCAATTTAAAGTAATTGTAGAAGTCTTGGTCAGCCAATTATAAGAAAAAAGCCATGTAACTGATCTGAACTTTCATTTCAGATAAGATTATTCCAGTTGAATACAGTCTAAAGGAATAGCAGGATATAAAATAAAACTGGGTTAGGATTACATAACAAACCTTGCTTATTCAACACAGCATATTATTGTGATTTAAAATTTTTTTTCCCTCCAAAATGGAATATATATATATTTTTTTATCCCTGTTGAGACCTGCTTGGCAAGGTGAACACCTGAGGAGGAGTGGCAGATGATTTAGAAGTAAGACACACGAACATAGAAGTAGAGAATATTGAGCATCGGGTGGTCTGGGCATCTCTGATGGAGATCGCCATGGCCCTGAGCTGTTCTCAGGTTTATTCTTTTATTGGATACATGATGTGAAGTTGGATGTCTTATGGTACGTAAGCAGGTGCTGTAGAACATTCTGTGTCTTGTAGTTCTAGCCTCTTCTTATCTGCCTTGGCCCAGTTTGATAACAGTTTCTCTCTAACACCTGGCCTTGCAGCACGGGCACAAATCGTGGGAAACTATGCCTTTGCTCATCTTTAAAGACTGCCGTTGTTTTGCCTAGATCCGGCTGCTCCCTACCTATTCCCACAAGAATCCTTGGTAATTTTCTAAGTCTTTAAACATTTTGCTTAATAAATATTTTTATGTTATTCATTTCTTTTTAAGTACAATAAAAATACAATGAAAATAAACTCCTAAGTTTCTTCAATAAATCAGTAAGAGTATATATCTGTCACTTCCTGCTTACTAACAGATCTGTTTCCTGCAACTTCTTACCACCTCTGCTCCAAACCACAGGGAACTAACCCAGAAAACCAGGTGTCCCAAGGTCTTTCACTGATTAGATATGTATGGAGTTGGCCAATGAGAGGCCTGGTGGAAGATTAATGAGAAGGCAGCCGCCAGGTTATTTTCCCCACCTTTCCCTGACTGATGGGGCAGTGTAACAAGAAGAGACCAGGTGTTTTCCCTGGCTTTGGCTTTCACTAGGTTAACATCTTCTGTAGTCCCAGTTGCTACTGCCCCAGACTTGGATATTGCCAAGGCTTCCATTTGGATTGCCTTTCCAGATTCTGCTTTAACTTTTAACGTTTGAATTTGTAAGTAGCTCCCCATATTAATGCCTCTTCACTGAACTCTTAGCATGAGTTTTGCTTTGTTGACTAGACCCTAAATACTAAGACAACTGTTAACATTCCAGGGACTTGGTTTAACACATTTATATTCGTTTTGTTTTAGTAACATATTTAGTCTAAATAGCAATTTATCCATCCTTGCTTTTTAGAGATTTGGGTGAAATCGATACTGAAATCTGAGTTCAGATTATTCCCCATAAATTCTTCAAATTCCTGAGAACCCATATACTCACTTGTTCTCACTATGATGAAGGTTTGAAGTTTAGTTTTCTGAAATTTAATATCTGAAGTTAAAGATATCTCTGATTCAATAAATTCAGCGTATGTCAATCTCTCTCTCGCTCTCTCTCTACATATATATATGTATGTGTATTCTTTTGATTTTCAATGTGTTGTCTGACTTGTGTTAGATTTTTCGTTGGCTCTTTTTTCCTCTCCTTTTGTAAATTTTTGTAGTTTACAAATCATATATATATATATATATATATATATATATATATATATATATAATCTTTATTTTCTCTGTGTTTTTGTCTCTCTCACACATAACCATGGGCATAAAATCAATCTTACTGTCTATCATTTGTGTATTTCCTCTGTATCCTAATTTATAGTACCATCTGTATGATTGTCAAGTTCTAAAGAAGCGTGATTTATCATCCTAATATGCTTTTGTCTAATTCATTTATTTGTAAAGATTTTTGCTCTATATAATGCAATGTTACGGTTTATGAGTAAACGATCAGAACTATTAAGTTTTTTGATGAATTATAGCTTTTTGTCAATGTCTCATTCTTTTATCTTAAAATTGTGAAATTCACCTAGATTCTCTTAAATATTGGCTATCCTGACATATCTTGTTCATTTACATGCTACATTTTTGCTCAAACACTTATATTAAATGATTTGGAGGGTCTTTACATTTTACATTATTATATATAGCAATCAGATAATAATATTTTTTGTTATGCAACATTATAATATTTTTCTGTTATTAGAGAAATGAATATACTCACAATTATTCAGAGTACTAATAATATTGGATCTTATTTCTATCATCAGATCCAATTATTCTTTTGATTTTCAATGCGTTGTCTGACTTGTGTTAGATTTTTCATTGCTCCTTTTTTCCTCTCCTTTTGTAAATTTTTGTAGTTTACAAATCATCTCTCATAAAAGCGGCAAAATATAGACTTAGTGCAACAGAAGATTATTATAAAACTACTGTAGAAAAGACACATTAACACAGAAGTTAATAAAATAAGAATGGACAGAAAAGAGACATCACTATTTCAGCTTTAGAAATTCATTTGAAAATACATAGAGACTTCGGTACTGTCATAGACATCTGTTGAAAGGGAAGAAACTATTCTTCCAAATAATTGCTTAACCAATAAAGGTTTAGTATAACAAATATAATTTGGAAAATCAAGTGAAGTACTATATTCTAAAACTCCAGAAACTATTTTTAAATATATTTTAAAAATACATAAAGCGGACAATATTATTATCTTCTGAGGGGGATGTGAGAAGTACCTTATTTATAAAAGGCTAATAGATACTTTCAATTGAGAAAGACATGGTTCCATCATGCTACATAATTAAAAAAAACTTGCTGTATGCCCAGAACACATGTAATATTTTGGTAAATATTGAGGCTTTCTTCAAACTTTGTTTTATAAATTTTATAAGTCACTATACTTTTACATTCCTTTAAGTTTTCTCTGATGAATAAATGGTTTTACATTGAAAAATAGGTTACTTGAGGTCTTATAGACCAAGGATACTCTGTCCTAAATATCTTTAGAATCTAGTATTGACACACAACCAGCATATATGTGCAATTGGTTAATCACTATATCCTAGTTTTGAAATACTAAATTAATATCTATTTTTATAATACATTTAAAAATATTTCATTTCATACTTGAACTAAAAACACCTATACTCACCCTAAGGCTAAAAGAACTGGACCTAACTTGGCAGAAGTAGAAAATCCAGGCTAGGGGAACAGCCAGTGTCATGGTGGTTAAGGCAACTGGATACCACATGGCCAACAGCATCATTTGAGTCCCAAACCCTGTTGCTTAAAAAACACTCCAGGCATACATTTGCATGCCCCAAATCTCCAGAGAATAATGGAAAAGAAAGGATTGTGATGTGAACATCCATGTCATAGAAAGAGATAGAGAGATGGGTGCTTTTACTATCTCTCTCTCTCTCCAGAGAGTGCATATGCCCTATAACAAATTTTAAAAGAAAGAGTCCGTACTGAGTTTAATTATTAGAAAAACAACTTTATCACTTTGATTTGCTATGTAACAGTTTAAGTTTTTCTATTACAGTTGCACCTTTACAAATTACAATGTTCTGTGCTAAATCACCTTTAATTTTAAGAATTTCTTCTAACGAGGTGTCCCAACATTACTAGACTCCAATTTCTCTTCCAATTTATAGACTAGTTGAATGTAACAATGGGTTTACACATTTTTATTCCCCACTAGAACATCTGAATAGATACCAAGTCATATTTATATTTACACACATGATGCCTGTGATAGATTAAATACTGATGCATACTGCCAAAAGGGTCTTCCTTTTCTCTGGAAAAGAAAAAAAACATTCCATTATAAGATTACTAGGATTTGGGTATAGAAGCACATAAGAAGCAGAAACATGAGGGTAAGCATCCATTTATTTATTTAGTTAAGAGAGATTTTTGCTACAGGGCACAAGTGCTCACTGGAGAGACAGAGACAGAAAGCAGTAAATCACCATCACACACACCCCCAGAAAAGATGGCCACACTGCAATCCTTTTTCTTCCATTTTCCTCTTGGGATTTTGATCACATATGCACCCAGTGTGAGTTTCAGGCTGCCAGGTCTGGGATTCAAACTACAGTCGGCTGTGTAGGAGTCCAGCGCTTTAACCACTGTAACATCTACTGCATCCCCCTTGCTTTTATTTATTTATTTTTTTAAGTTCAAAGATAGACTCTAGATGAATATTCATGCCATCATCTTCCCCAATCCTTCCAGCCAATTTCCAGCCAACATACAAGCATTCGGGGCACACTGAGGTCAACCAGGGAACCTCAACACAGAGCTCTCACATAGAGATTCCAGTAATGCATGGCTATGCCCTACGACCTGAGTCATTGTAGTTGAGGCCTTCTTGTTTTTAATTTTCACACTTTCTACTTTAAATTAAATGACTCTGATGCTGGAATTCATGTCTCGTGATCTCTAGTATAAGCGAGTAAAGAGATGCTTTGATTATGAGAATTCATACTTTCCTGGTAAATTAGACTTGGATGAATATTACTAGATTACTACTTTTCTTTATTTGGAAAGATAAATATTCATCTTTTTGTTATTTGGGAAAAGAAAAATAATATTTATGGGAACTTTTAGTTTAAAAGGCTTTGCAACAAATTTGATCTTAACATAAGCATTTCCATCAGGTTCCTTCATTGTCCCTGAAAACTCCACATCTATTTTATTTAATATTATTCTTGTGTCCAAATAAAGCTAAGGATACAGAAGATATTAAATGTAAGTTTCCTTGATTTTTTTTTTCTCACAAATGGATCATGTAAGTCTACTTTGAAACAACTTTCTAAGATGTTTTACCTAGACACTTATGACACTTGCACAGCAATAAAGTTCAATTTTGGTAATTGAATCTTCCCTAAAATAAAATCAAACTCTTAGAGAAACAATGAATTTAGATATCATACAACTATAAGGATGATTATATCTTAGAATGCATAAATTAGAAAGCAAACTGAGGACATTCCATAAGCATCTGATTATGTTGTTCAGTAGAACAATGGACAGAGACTATGTAACCACAGGATCCCTTAGAAGAAATTCAGAATACTGTACTTTTAAACAGGCCTTTGGTAAGTCAGCTCAAACAAAGTTTTTATACGTTTTACTCAAAGCTGCACACCACTATCAATATATTTTTATGACTTGCATAGAATCACACATAAAAGTCATATGTACATAGGAACAGAGATTGTAAGTCACACGCACATAGGGACAGAAGTCATGTAAGTCAGTCAATCTCAAATCTAACGATTTAGCATCAATCTAACAAATGAAAAGAGCCCCAGTGTAAAACTGAACTTTATTTTTCTTCTTATAAGGTATGATCAACATTTTGAATTCTATAGAGGAGTTAACTCTATTTTAAGCAATTGTGTATAGCTCAAGAGAGCAGTTCCTACATCATGCTGTGATAGGCCAAGGTTAATAGAACAAATATCATTTGATTTGGAAAAAGATAAAAGAAAAGGGGAGGTACAGAACAAATAAAAAGACTCATACATACAAATATATGCATACACGCACAGACAAATATAGGTATGCACAGACAAATATAGGTATGCACACATATGCACATTATCTCACATATTTTAGTTATTCAATAACCCTGCAGAATAGCTATTATAATTCATAATTGTATGAGACAATAAATTTTAACCAAAGCTTAAAACTTTGCTTAAGGTCCTGTACCTACTAAATAAACTAACCTGGATTTGAATTTGAAGCTGTTTGCAAAGGCTCTCTTTTTGTCATATACGCCTTATTTATGATAGTGTTTAGAGTGTAATATAAAGATGCATAAATAATATTATAAGGTTTAACTTTTAATTTAAAAATTGGCATATAGTAATTTGTGTACATAAATATTTATTTGAGCTATGGTTGTTCAGGAAAAAGCATTGTTGCTTGTAAGGGCAGGTAGCATTTCTCTTTTTAAAAAAATTATAAAGAATTATTTTATTTAACTTTTTATTTTAAATTATTTATTTATTTAAATTTTACCAGAGCGAGAGAGAGAGAGGGAAAGTGAGAAAGCAAGATGCCAGGTCCAGGACTCGAACTGTGATTGGCCATGTGGGAGTCCAGCGCTCTTAACTACCACACCACCTGCTGGCCCTGGCAGGTAAGATTTCTCTGGATGTGGATTTTTTACTGTGAGAACAGATCTGGGAAATGGAATTCTGGCTAGATATGAGATATGTAAGTAAAGACAGTGCAGTAGAAATAGCAGGGTACTAAGGTGATGAAAAGTAGCCAGTTTTGCCAATGTAAAGGATCATACTATAGGGCACTTCGGGCTTAGATGATGGCGTATAAACCTGGATTTTCATTCAAGTGGGCACAGACCTGGTCAGCACTGAGCTCTGAGAGGTCCAATATAGCACGTGAGGATGGAGCCCGGAGAGGCTCCAGTATGATTATTTATACTCCCTTGATCCCAGTAGGAATCAGCTTTTGGAAACAAGTTCGATCTCTACTTTGTCTTCAGTATCCATCTCCACTTCCTAACAGCCTGAAGCATCTGCCTGTCTTCTTAGAAAGAAGAGTTGCAGCTCACTGTTGTCCTGTACTTAGGGGTCTGAGCAGTACCATCTCTGAACAGGACAGCCAGCTGCCCACCAGCCTGCAGTGATACTGTTCTGCCAGTCTAGAGGGCCAAGCTCATGTCTCCCGTGGGCCAGGCACACCAGAAGGGTCAGGGCCTCCTTTGGCTACAGCTAACTCATTGTCTTCCTTTCTTACAGAATGTGGGGGATGCACGATTGCACTCTGAAACTGTGAAGCGCTATGTGAGTGAAAGAAGCTGTAATCGTCTCAGGAAAGAAGAGTAAATGTAAGGTATGTAAGACCTCTCAGGATTTTCTCCTTGACTCGCTCTCATTAAATCGTGAAAAAGAAGTTGAACACCAACTGTCAGACTGTATTTTGAATACCATATTATTTTATTAATGGCATTTAGCCAGTTATGTGTTGATTCTTCTTTTTTAAAACTTTAATAAGATAAGCTCAGGGAGAATCTATAAGATATAGAGGAAATACGTTTTTAAAAAAATAACAAGGAGTCTTTTGAAAAAAAAGAAAATGAATTTGTTATACAGTATACAAATTTTAAGTATATGTGAGGACAATAACAGCAAATGTAGGATTATTTCAATAGGTCACATATGCTAGTTTAAAAAAAGAAGTATGAATATGAAACATGTACTTTATCCACCAATTGTACCACATGACTAGATTAAGAAATCCATTCAGACTCCTGATCCTTTTAGAGGTGTCAATTACCAAGTGGGAAATGGCCTCAATCATCTGTGGAGTCGGGATTTAAATTTAACCCACTGATGCTCCACGTCAGAGGAGAAACAATTTTGGGTCATTAGCACCAAAAACTGTTTTCAACAATTAAATTTTTACCGTGTTCTAATAAAGCATATGATCAGAACATTTTTATAAAGGAGTATGATCTTCTGTAAAGAAGTTGGCATGATTAGTTGTAAATGATTGCTTGGTGGGGAGAATCACCTTCAAATAATAATTTTTTCTTTGTTGTAGTGCACTCCATGGCCTTTAATTTTCTAGACCGTAGAAAGAGGCCATACATGCAAAGTGCCACTATTCACAAATCCTCGTTCAAATAAAAAACTCCGTAGCCATTACAGACAGAAACAAGTTTTGATGATTACATCATGGTTCTGAACCACTGACGCATCATTACAAACCACATTAAATGTAAGTGCACATTTCCAGCAGTTTACCTGTAAATTTCTATGCATTGAACTTTTTACTATTCTGACATTTCAGTATATGTCTTTCCCACTTGAATATTGATTTATTTTTTCCTTTTATAAAAAATTTGCCATAGGTTATATGCACTCATGAGAGAGAAAGAAAGAGAGAGAGAGAGAGAGAGAGAGAGAGAGAGAGAGAGAAGAGAGAGAGAAACCTCAATAAGGCCTGGTCTAGCCACAATCTTTTTCCGCCATTTTCTTTTTCTGTTGGGTTTTTTGGGCACACATCCATGCATGCCAGGAATGTTCTTTAAACTGCAATAACCAGGATCTAAACTGTAACAGGCCATGTGTGTTCTGCCTCGTCATGCAAAGTGTTTAATTACTTTGCTACAGGGCCAGCCATTGATTGATTTTAGAAAGTAGGGACTACAAGACTTAAAGTCCTAGGAGTCTACCACTACATATCTTCTTTTAAACCCTTTTAGGAAGACACCATGTCATCTCTGTGCTTAGGACTCTGTGATTTCAAACATTTTATGAAGCGATCTTATTCCTCTGAAACTACTATTTCTAAATGCAAAGTCATTCAAATTTATTAATTTTGCAGCAGTTATGACCATTCAACAGTGTATTCCAGCCATTGTGTATAAATGCCAATGTACAGTTGCAAACACTACTTGAGATTATAATAACCCAGGTGACTAATTCACTCGTGCAAAGTACTTCGTACTTTATGTAAATTCATTAATTTAATTCTTTATACAACCCTGTGAGATAGGTATCATTATAACCATCATTTTACAGATAAGGAAACTGAGGCATGGAGAAGCTAAATAACTGATGTAAAGACAGTCAGCTAGTAAGTAACTGAGTGAGCCAGGATTCAAATCTGGGAGTCTGGCCGAGAGTCTGAGCTCTTCAGCACCACAGGATATTGCCATGACTACATTTCTATGTAAATCTAGCAACTTTTGAAAAGTTATTATTGAAAGTAGAATGGCACTGGGGCCAACAGGTAAACATGGTTCTTAAGGGGATTGCACTAGACATGTACTGACTGCCAACAGGTAACATGGTTCTTAAGGGCACTAGACATGGCTGACCGCAGTTCAAGTCCTGGACCTGGCGTCTTGCTTTCTCATTTTCCATCTCTCTCTCTCTCCTATTCTGTCCCTCTCTGCTCAAATTAAAATAAAATAAAATAATTCTTTTAAAAAAATGTAGAATACAATTGTTACACTGATTTCTTGAAGTATGGATGCTGTCCCCACTTATTCCATCACCTGATTATGCAAGGTTCTCATTCTAGTGTTGGTATTTCCTGCATGAGCAGTTTTGGAAACAAACATTTGGCCAAGACTTTGACCCTCACTTCTTCACCTTTCAGCTATATGAATTAGGCAGATTATTTTAAGATTTTTAAGACCTCATTTTCTCCATATATAAAGTGAAAATGATAATGACTATCTCCTCAGGTTGCTCTGAAGAGTTCACTAGACAGTATATGTAGAACATTTGTCATCGTGGTTGCTATGTTATTAAATAGCTCTTACATACAAATAACCGTATCCAGGCTCAGGCAACATACCATAGTGCAGCTATAAGGTGAGACACTCTGTGAGGCTGAACCACATAAAAATGTTCTGAGTTCACATCCAGAGACCTTCTGGTGCTTTCCAAGCATGCACATGCCCATGATCTGAGAGGCTGGCTGAGGCTGGGGATGGGGCATAGCATCGAGACCCTATTTAGGTACTGTCTCTCTCTCTCTCTCTCTCTCTCTCTCTCTCTCTCTCTCGTCTCAGGGAAGGGAGTAATAAATAAATAAAATAAACAAATAAAAACAAGTATAGTCAGGCTTTAGAAAACAATGGACCAACTTTGCATTCATGTGACTGTGTTTACTGACTTACCCATTAATGTTAGCTGATCCTGATTATCAAAAGAAAACAAACAACTGAATACATTTTAAACTAAGAAAATAGAATTGTCACCCATCCTGTTAAAAAAAAATCAGTTTAAATCCCAGTGTTTACAATATTGATGGCTCCCATGTAACTCCAGTAAATGGATTGGAAATTATGGTTAGAATCATCATCAGCATAAAGGGAGGCAAGGTCGTCCAAACACTAGCATGTTGGTAGTGGTGATTGTAATGATGACCAGAGCAGGGCAACACTGTTTGATTAGTTCATCTCCTACATATTGCATAAGGACATTATAAAAGCAAATGCAATTATTATAAATGCATTTATAAGTCTGAAATGGTTAGTGAATAATGAATATAAATTTTATGCATAAATATCTTATGTATAAAAAAATCATATCTATAAAGGGAATGCTTAAGCTTGTAGGTGTTAAATAAAAGATAAATTTCTTATATAAATCTCCCTCCAGTGAAACATAGGTCTTTAAATATGGTTAGATTAGTTCTAATAGAGACTTTCCTTATTTTCAAATAGTTAATGTAAGAAAAAAAATCATCCTGCAATCTTGAATCTCATTTTTTTTCTTTCAGCAATCATTCTGTGCTTTAATCATCAGAGAAGGCCTTTGAAAACTAGTAAACTAATTCATACATTTCCCCCCATGATGTCTAATTGTGGAGATTATCTTTGATTTTTCCTCTATCAATTATTTTGTTATCCAGTCAGGATATAGGTATTTTTTTTTATTTTTTCTTACATTTGAATTTGTTCAGTAAATAGCAATTCCAGGTCATTTCTAGCTATGCCCCTGCTTTGTTTTCACTGTTTGTTCTCTTTAGCAGCATACTCAAATTCGACTCTATTCAGAAATTACTGTCTGGAGAAAAATCACCACATAACTAAACTAAGTTTAACTAATTTAGTTTAGGTTAGAAAAAAGTTCTTATTCAGGTAAATATTTTTATAATTGCAACTTCCAGGTTTTTCCATCTTGGAATCAGAATTTTGACTTCTATATGGAATAGACACAGACAAGATACCACTCCATTTACAGTACTATTCGGAAGGGGATTCTGATTTGAAAGTTTGTAAAGACAATAAAAACATTATCAAAAGTGATTGAATTGACATTATGTAGGAATTATTTGTACCATATGATTCACTTTGACATACTTACATTTGACAACATACACATATTTCATTAGTGCCTTTTCAATGAATAATGGTGAAAACCTTAAGCTGAAGAAGTCAGGGTAGCAGTGAGGAAGTTCTTTTTTTTTTGGGGGGGGGGGGAGGTTTTTGCTATAGGGTGCATGCGCTCGCAAGAAAGACAGAGAGAGACAGAGAGACAGAAAGCAAGAAATCACCCCCCAGGGGGGATGGCCACACTGCAATCCCTTCTCCTCCATTCTCCTCTTGGGATCTTAGGCACGCACACACACTCGCCTGGCATGAGTTTAAGCCACCGGGTGCAGGACTCAAACCACAGTCGACTACATGGGAGTCCAGCGACATAGACATTACACTAACTGCTGATCCCAGTGGGGGGAGTTCTTTAATCATATTAAGAATAAAAACATTGAAACAAAGAAGGGATAATGATTATACTGTCTCTCCTAGAATTACCAGTGAATTCCTTGATTATGTTACCAGCTATTTCAAACTCTATTTTCAGGGGACCAGCAGCTGGTGTAATGGCTATGTCACTGGACTCCCACGTAGTCAACCCTGGTTTGCGTACTGGACCCGGTGGCTTAAACTCATGCTGGGCACGTGTGCATGTGTGCCCAAGATCCTGAGAGGAGAATAGAGGAGAGGGGATTGCGGCGTGGCCATCCTCCCTGGGGGGTGATTTCTCGCTTTCTATCTCTGTCTCTCTGTCAGGAGAGTGCACATGCCCTATAGCAAAAACCTCTTAAAAACAAAACAAAACTCTATTTTCTAATATACAAGTTGTGGAGAAAAGCAGCCTCCTCATAGAAATTCATAGAGCAACTGATGAGATAATATAAGGACAGAAATTAGTAGAAGATCTGGCATAAAATAAGAATTCAATTTATTCTGAATTCCATTTCTTGAAATCTTGTACATGCAGTTAGCAATCAAATTTGTTTTTTCCTATGTTGGTTGATCTTCTGACTCCCACAATGATCAATGATCCATTCATTGCATGTCAATATTCATTTCTCTTTATTAATTTTACTGGCTTCCCAATCTCTATCTGCAACTACTGAAAGTTCAGACTTTCAAGTAAACACCAACTGATGTCTAAAAACTATTCTCTCTAAAATGCCTTTGAAAACATTTTACTACCAGTGTTACTTGTGAACAAGTTTTGGCACCTCTGAGACTCAGGAGGTCTTTCGTCTCTTGGTCAGTCTCCATCACAGTTTATGACTCTTGCTCTTGGATCTTTGGCTCTTTCCCTTGGTAGTTTCCCCTGTGTGGTGGTGGAAGACACATGGCATGTTGTATTTGATTACTTGCTTTTTCATTTCTGGTTTTCAACCCAAGCTTTCTTACTGAATATGAATATTTAAAAAATCTCACACAGCTAGATGAAATCCATAATACTCCTCGTGAAACTTTATTAACCAAGAAAGAGGAAGTTTTCCTTAGTTTTCAAGTTATTTTTAGTTTCAGAATAATTTGAAAATATAAATTTGATTCTACTCATGTTAATAAAAATGTATGAATTCTTGACAATCATGGTAATAATTGATATACATAATCTAAGGAAATGTCCATTCATTCATGTCAGGAATTCTTTCACTTATTTAAAATGTCAATTCATATTTTAAAATTTTATTTTGTTGGGACAGCAGTTAGCGTAATGGCTATGTCGCTGGACTCCCACGTAGTCGACTTAGTCCCGGACCCGGCGGCTTAAAACGCCGGGCGCGTGTCAAGATCCCGAGAGGAGAATGGAGGAGAAGGGATTGCGGCGTGGCCATATTTCCTGCTTTCTATCTCTCTGTCTCTCTCTGTCTGTCTGGCGAAAAGCAAAAACCTCTTATTTTGTTATATTTAAAAAGTTGAAAACTAATCCTTGGCATAATGGTTTTCATTTTGTTTTGTTCTCTTTTCTTTTTCCTGGAAGGTATACATGAAATGTTCCATGAGAAAACATTAGTAAATATTTCTTATCTTACTTGGGAGTTCTGACTTGGTAGATAATAAGAGAAAACTGAAGGGTTTGAATCTCTGTTCAATGTTAAAGTGAAAACATACCTAGAGAGAAAAGGTATCAACTTCTCTGCCTTAGTAAACACAACAGTCTTTGGCTAATTTTTGTTCGGTGATTCTTGTCTTTGTTATGTTGAGTTGACAACTGACTAAATACTAGCTGCAGAAAACAGGTATTTACTGAGAAAGTTCCTGATATGAAGCTTTTCTATTTTTTTTCCCCACTTACCTCTTTTTTATTGAACTAGAATGAAGAATGTTTAGCTCCATGACCTCCTGGGCTCTGTGACACTTCTGTCTTTTTCAAAAATTAATTAGTGAATCAAAGGCTGAATCAGCCTTCTTCCAAGTAATTTTCTTGCTCTTCAGAAAGTTAACTTCTTTACTCTCATTATCAATGTCCTTTGCCTTGTCAGCAGCATTTAAAACATTATCTATTATTTCTGCATCACTAGCACAATGTCAATGGGAGGGGGTGAGACCCTTTCTATGGAGCAGAGCCCAGTGGCAGGGTTAATCAGAGTGGCAGGGTCAGGGTGTCAAATAATCAACTGAGGAGACAAGCAGAACTCCAGGTGGAGTTATTGGGTGCTAATGGTAACAAGGAGATGAATACCTGTCAGTAGCAGCTGTAGCAAGTAGGGAACAGCATCAGGAATCAAGGGTACTGGAACCAGGCTACAAAACAGCCACAGGAATCGTCTCTACAATATGCAAAGGGTATTTAGTAAATTGACTAAGGAAAATAGAAGCCTGTATAAAGATCGTGGTTAGGGTCAAAACCTCAGTTAGGTTCACAAAACAAAATAAAGTAGGATCTATTTAGTAAATTGATTAAGGAAAATAGAAGCCTGTGTAAAGATCATGGTTAGGGTCAGAACCTCAGTTAGGTTCACAAAACAAAATAAAGTAGGATCATGGGGATAGATTATTGTCAGGAGAAAGTGTCTTGACATCTTTTAAGTTCAGCTTTTGTTAGACATTCTCCTATATCTGAGTTCCTCTGACATAATCATCCATCTTACCTGGTCTCGATTTCTTCTAAATAATACAAGCATGCTTTGTGCCTATAAGGCTGCATTTATTTCCAATTCAATAAGTGTAACTATTATATACTTTTCCTATATACTCCATATTTTAAATATTTCCTTTTATTTCAATATGTTTAAAAAGTTAATTGATCGGGACCAGCAGTTAGCGTAATGGCTATGTCGCTGAACTCCCACGTAGTCGACCGCGGTTCACATCCCGGACCGGGTGGCTTAAAAACTCACGCCGGGCATGTGTGCGTGCTTGCCCAAGATCCCGAGAGGAGAACAGAAGAGAAGGGATTGTGGCGTGACCATCCCCCCTGGGGAGTGATTTTTCGCTTTCTGTCTCTCTGTCTCTCTCTGTCTGTCTGGCGAGCGCACGCGCCCTATAGGGAGAACCTCTTAAAAAAAAAAAAAAGTTAATTGATCATGGGCATCATTATCCCCAGATAATTCTAGAAACTTGAAAAAATGACAATAATTTCTATGACATTGACTTTTCAAAGAATGTTTAACACACAGAAAAGGATGAAAAGAAATCATATCCAAAGTAATATACCTAATGAATACATTAAAAAGTGTAAAAAATAACTTGAATATACAATAATAACAAAATCCAGTTTGGTTGCCTTATGGAAGGGATTGAGAAGCATAAAACTAAGAAGGAAAATAGTGGACTTTATATTTTAGAAGGAAAAAATATGAATAAAGTATAGAAAATATTATTGTTTTATATTTTTGTTCATAGACTTTCTTTTCTTTTTCTTTGAAGATCCTCTGAATTTGAACTAAAGTACTAAAATAAGAGTTGTTTCAACTGAACCTTAATTTGGTAGAGAGTGATGAAAGAAGCATGAATATAGATAGATGGATTTATTTTTTAAACATATAGGTGGCATTTAGGTGAGTAATAAATGACTCACTAAATGCATATGAAAACAAAATCCTTGACTAGATAAACCAGTTGAAATCAATCAGAGTGAGGCAAATCATATACTGAAGTGGGAGAATGTTAATAAAAAAGATAAATTTAAATAATCTCTGCACTGCTCCCCACCTCAACCCCCTAATAAATACACATAACCTAATGGTGGATATTTCAGCATCTGAATTTGGGCAAAGAGGGAAAATATGAAGTCTGAACACTTCAGGTGATGGTGTTATGGTCTTTTGTCTTCATCATGGAGAATCACTATTTTTAAGTTTATTTACATTTGCAAAACTCAAAATTTTGTCTGGTGGGATACTGCATGGAAGAATAATCCAACTGAAATTATTTCTCTAAAAATTGGGATGACAATTCACTATGAAATGTTAAGTTAGAATATGGTTAGTATCATAAATAGACCAATCTCACCGGCATTGTAAAACTATTCAGGATCTAGATTGCATTCAGAAATGAGTTTTTTGAAAAGGGCACAAAATTATATTGCAGCTTCATGGTTTATTCATTATTTTGATGGACTATAGTAGCGTTCTAATGTTGTGTCTGTATTTAAAGTGAAGAAATTGTGCTTGGGAAAAACCATGGTTTATTCAATTGCATTTGCTCATACAAATATTTCAAAATTCCAAGTAAGATTGGGACAAAGATGAGACAATTTATAATTCCCTTCCTAAAGCTAGTTTCATAAAAGTGTTCCAAATTAGTTACACATAGAATGAACCATTCACTGGCAATTTTCAGTCATTTCAATCTTTTATAAATGCCATTTTTGCATTATGATTTCAGCTTATAGAAAATTTAATATTGATTCTCTTTAATGGTCTTATTTTCATTAATTTCAATGTATGTGTGTTTATCTCTATGCAATTGAAAGTTATACAATTATTTTCCTGATTTCTCTTCACCCATTTTTGACAGATGTTTTTGAAATGTGTAAGTGGTAGATGTTGCTCCTTGTCTCTGAAGTGTTAGTTCATCCACTTTGGTAATATACCTCCTAGTTATTAGTTGGGAATATGATCACCAGGTGGGGGGGGATAAAAAAACTCTATGATATCCAACTCATTGTAGTTAGGAGGTATGTAAGCACTAAATTTTGGCCAAAGGGTTGTGGGAAAAAAAATAAATATGCAACTTCTAGGAAACATCTCTAGAAGGAGTGAATTATCTATTTCCTTCTCTCTTCTTGCTATGTGTAATCCCATGTTTACTAGAACTGGAAAGATACTTAGAGTCAAGCTATTGAGTTTAGCAAGTAAGAGGAAGGTTCTTGGTATATCTACCATTCCTGGAATGCCCATGTAGACCTCTGTGTGATAGGAAAATAAATTTTAATCTTGATTAAACTATAGTTCCTTTTACTGAAGTTTCCTAAAAGGCTAAAAATATGTTTTAGGATTGGCTATATACTATAACTATCTCTGTCTACTATTTCTATTAGAGAGGAAGACCACAAAATTGACAGACTGGATGAATATCTGGTGTTTATTTATTAACTATATTAGAGTGAAGACTGAACATTTAAATTTCCCATAGAAGATGGTGCAGTCTATTTGATGAATTTTCATACTTCTAGACGCATTTTGTTGTTATTGTTGTTATTTCTTCCTTCCAGATTGAAGACTTCTCTATTGACTTTCACTGTCCAGTTTCCCATAGATACCTCCTCTTTCTACTTCCTCTATTTTTCTTCAAGTTATTTGATTTACATCACATATCATCGTCTTTTTTTCTCTTCATTTTTATTCTATTTATTTATTTCTACTTTCCTTTAGTTTTCATCGTATTGCTTCATTTTATGGACATTGTTCTTCTATGGTAGAGTGCTTTGTTTTCAGTCAACAAAAGAACCAATTACACCTCAGGATCTTCGATCAATTTTTTCTAATTAGCTTCCAGATCTTTCAACAGTGACTGTGTGGCTCCTGTCTCTCTCCACTCTCTCTTGCTCCTATATACGTGTTTTCTCCTAAAAACTGAATGTGTTTGAACATCTGGAGGAAAATAACGTGTATACTTAAAGTAATTCAAGGGGTTTTAAAAGCATTGTGGATACTTTGTTAAAATAAACACTTCTACTTTCAAGCCCCAGTGATAGAGCTTCTCAATTTAATAATAGGAAATCTAGTTATGTTATTTAATTTTTCTTCTTTTTTTCATGAGAGAGGCAGACACCCTCCAAGGGTCTTAGGCCACAATCCCCCTAACACCCAGTCTTTTCTAGCAGGCCTAGCTCACAGGCTGCACTCCGCTTGTACACACTGACTCAGGAACTGAACCCTGGTTTTCCATATGACTCCATCTTCATGAAACTCTGTGTGATTGCGTTGTCATCAGAGATGGAAACTAAAGATGATTTTTAATGATTATTTAATATTGATATGTCTTCAAACAAGCAATACACTATCTATTTGCAACTGAATCACAGACCAAGAGGAAGAGAATGTGAAACTATAAGTCGGCTGTTTTAATAGTCCAAAGTTTTAAAATATTTGAGTCTGTTTAAGGAACAATATAGAGTTGTAAAACACATAGTTCTAAAAATATGTACCTGAGTGGCATTTTTAAAAAGCAAGTTAAAGAAATTTAAATTGTACTTTATACAGGAATGTGGATCCTGGAAAGATAAGGACATCAGTAAAATGATGAGTTCTTTGAAATTCAGCCTATTTCATAGCATATGTAAAACAGCCCTGAAAGAAATAATGTATCCTTCCTGTTAAAGCCAGTCGTCAACCTGACGTCAGACTAGGGAGAATACTGCTGCAGTCCTGGGTCTTAACACATAGTGCTGTTTTCTTCATTTTATGTATTCTTCCTGACAATTCTTCTAAGTTATTTCTCCTGAGAAAAATTGAGTTAAGTCATCCCCAGCAAAGTGACTCATAGTATTCAAACACACAGGAGTATCATTCCATGGATGGATAAATGAGAGCAGTTCTATTTCGAACATGCCAGATGCTATACATTTTCTGGAAAGGATCAGGATTTCAGGTCTTTAGTGAGACTTCCCGCTAAGCTGAACATCTGTTCATAATATATTGTACACTTGCTAGTAAGCCTAAGAATGCTAAGGCGATTAGGACATCTAGATTGTGTTTTCCAATAGTATATAGACAAAAAGACATGTCAAATTGGAGCATGGGGAAACTAACTAATCAACACTCAGTCACATCCATATATATACCATGTTTCCCAAACTACTCTTATTATCAGTTTTAATTTTTTTTTTTATAAAAATAACTATACCTATAACTTCAAGAAACTTTTGTGCCTTTGTTCCTGAAATGAATAAATAGCTAACAATGAGACTATTTTAACAAACATACTTTTAACTATACACAAGCATGTTTACCCTTTAAAACATATTCATTTTCTTGGCCATTTTGTCTGTATGATTTTTCTATAGCTCTGATATTATGAAGTAGTGAGTAGAATTAACATAAGCTTATAGGACATATGGAATTTATTATTTTGTAAAACTGATCTCCCAATCAAATATTTCTTCACTTCCATTAATTTATATCTTGACAATTACTAAATTCTTTGATTTTTCTTAACCAATGACCTAACATCTCTAAAAACAGCATTAAAAATGTGTATATTCTATTGGGAATATTCCATTACTACAATGTACATACCACACACTCAAGTAAGTGTATATTATTTGCAAATTGAAGAAAAGTAAGTTTTTAACTACTGAAACATAATTCACTTATTAAATTCTCTCATTTATCAGTGATATAGATTAAGAAAAACAGTAAGAATGCAGTTTTTCCCCTACATTGTACCTGATGAAGCAAATTTTATTTAATTAGTTGTGTATATATGTGAGAAAACTTTGAAATCCTAAGTACCCTGAAAATTTTGTAATGTTCTTTTATTTAATAAGAAAATGTGGTTAAAATTATAGGTGCAGGAAAGATAAGAATGTTTTTTGCTAAAATTTATAATCATACTTAGGTCATTATTATTCAATTTTTTTCATGCCGTCTTTGAAAATGTGTTTCATATAATTTGAGTTTAATTCAGACAAATAATATGATACTTTTAGAACTAAGATTAAGTGCTGAAATTGAATTTTCAAGATTAAAAAAATACATATAATGGTATCACATACTAAGGACTCAAAATGAATACAATACAAAACCGGAAGATGAGGTTGCCAAAAACATGTTGAACTTCAGCTTCCCAGAATTAGAAAGCAGATCTTTCAATAGTTCTCACCTGCTTAGACATGCAAAACTTTTTTTCACAGTTTTTGCATAATTATAATATCATATTGCGTAGGGGAAAAAGTGATCGAGTTGCTGAAATTCAGTCCCACATCTTAATATTCCGCATAGCTTAGTAGATTGTTTCAGTTACCTATGGATTTTGTGGAAAACAAAAAAGGTATCTAGTAGGAAAAAACAAAATCATGTTATGGGACATTTTATTTAAACTGCTGATTCCCATGAGGTAAATTTTTAAAAAATTAAGCAGCTATAGCAAATCACATGAGTTGCTAAAACATGTTTTGCATATATTTTCCCAAGTGGACAAATTCAGAGAAGAAAATCTTAGTAATTAGCAGTAACCAACAGGCAGAAGTTCAAAATGGATAACGAATGTGAGATCTTCCAGTGGTGTTTTGTAGCAACGTCAGTATATTCTATAACTCGAAGCACTACTGATAAAATAACTAATGTCTGATCCAACCTGTATGTGTATGTGTAACCCAGATTTGCTATTTTTCAAAACTGATATAACCTTTTTCTATTATTTTTTAAAGATCAATTGTTTGGAGATTGCTTTACTTAAATATGCAAAAGAAAAGATACAAAACTCTCCAAACCTGCAAATTCAAAATAGGAATAAGTATCTGTTCTGCATCTTTCAGTTCAGTTTTACTTTTTTATGTTTTTTGTTTGTTTGTTTATACTTCCTCCACTAAGTATTTCATTTTACATTGTATAAAAAGAAAAAGTGTATCTCACTTGTCTCTTGGTGTGCTGTTTTAGAATTTACATGAAAGTTTGAAAGTAATAAAATTCATGTAATTGTTAGTACTTAGGTGATTGCAAGAAAACTTGTCTTCTGTGAATGTTTTTCTTTTTTCCCAAATGAGGCATATAAGAGAGCACAGAGAAAATTAAAGCTAATTCTGCTGACCTATGCCTATGTCAAAGCAGACAGGAAGAAAGGGAAAGAACCCCAAAAACTGGAAACAGAAATGTCCCAATTAAAAAAAAAAAAAAAAAAAAAAAAGTTTTATAGGAAACACTAGTGTCAGCTTTCAGATCTCATTTGCCTCATAATGGAGTTATTTGTATATGACAGGCCATTCACATGTGCTTTCGACCTTTTTTTTTTCGCAATATATTTTCAAAGTTTCTCATAATAAAAAATGCTATGTTGCAGGGGAAAAATGTTATCTGCAAGAAAAGAAGAAAACACTCTTAAAGCTAATAATTGATATACTATTTGGACTCATGAATGGACCAGTATTGTTTTGGGCAAAAAATGTTAACACTATGCCTTCAAAGTTTTTATTAAGAACTTGGCTGAGACACTAGTGATATCCTTAAATATGTTCAAGTTGGCACAGAACTTAGGGGAAAGCTGATCTTTAGATATAATTTTATGCAAAAAAAGACATTTTTGCAGGTTGGATTGATGCAGACCATATCTAACAAGAAGTATTTTGGTAAAGATAAATGTCAATTTCTACTTAGGTCTGAAAATTGACTAAAACATGGAGAAAAGGGAAAGTACAGTTCCAGCTTTGTGAGGCCATTATAGTAAAACATAAAACTTTGGATGGAAGAATAAAGCAAAGTATCTTTCAAGTTTCTTCTACTTCTGAAGTTAAATAATTTTATGATAGATTTATTATACAATACTACAGAAATTTGAGAATTGAGAAATCATGTATGGGCAAAGCTCTTTGTATTTTTCTGAGTAGAAAGAAATCCAGTTGTACATGACAGGATTACTCTGGTCCTTGGCTATCGTCAGAATGATCTGATATTCCAAGCTCAGTAACAAAAATAGGTCTTTGTTGTTGTTTGTTTGTTTTTATATATGATCAGTTATTTAATTAGGTTCCTGGCAAAAAAATTATAGCACCAATTTGTGAGGATAAACTCCATTTGTAAGGGCAAACACGAATCGCAGGTAGCCTTGGAGCTGAGGAACAGCTTTGATTTTTGGTAAAATTTGTGAGTCCGCAGCTTTCTGATCAATCTTGCGCTGCTCTGAAATCTCGTATTTCTCCTTCTCTGTGTCAAAGATCTCACTTCCCTGGTGTCTGGGCTTCCGAAGTTTCTTTTTCTTGAAGTAAGCATCGGTAAGGTGCTTTGGGATTTTTCCTTTGTTAATATCAATTTTTGTGGAGGTGGCGATGACAAATTTCTGGTGTGTTCTACACAGTAAAACTCGATTGAGAACCAGCGGTCCAGTTACAAGTAACAAGCCGCTGCTCAGCTGCTTCAGGAAAACCACTCCCTTGCTTCTGTGGCGGCCAGTGAGGATGATCAGATGGTCCCAGGAGTGATGCTGGCTGGCAGCTTTCTCACAGGCTGACTGAAGGCTTTTTTGCCCTGGCTCAACAGCTTTCAAGGCACATCTACAGTAGGATAAGACCTAGGCATTTTGCGCAGTTTAACCACCTGGGTACCACCATTCTTGTCTCCACCAACTGGTTTTGTGACAGTTCCAAGAATCTTCTCCTTTTTCTTTTCGATCCTGGATTTAGTGGCCGAGTATTTCCTCTTGTCCGTGGCCTTCCTGGAATAGATGGCAGACCAGGAGTATCTGCCGATTCCCCGGACTAGGATGGGGTTTCAACTGCAATGGGGCTTCCCCTGCTTGGGCTTTCTTAGCCCTGGGGTGACCCTTTTTAACCTTGCCACTGGCATCAGCCTTCTTGGCTTCAGGTTTCTTCTCCTTAGTATCCTGCTTTGCAGCTTTTTCACCTGCCATTTTGTATAGTGGGAAAGACCGTAACAAAAGTAGTTTTTAAATTTCTCTTGAAATTAGAACACTTATTCTAAGTAGTCACTCATTTTAATGTTGGGGAAAGAATACATCTGCTTTTACTTTCTAATGTACTCCTTTTACTCAAATCGACAGAATAATTGAAAAAATAATTTTCAACAATTATGAGTATCGTCATGATTTTGGTATGAGAGACCTTTTCCGGTATCCTTTTAAAAACCTTATTTTTAATAAAGTATGTTTTATGTTGGCAATAAGGTTAGTGGGAAATGAGTTTACTGCAAATGATATTTTTCAAATAAAATTGGTGCTACCTTTAGTCTGAAAAAAAATCAAAAGAATTATGGCATGACAATCATATTGATCTTATAAGAACATTTCTCCCACTGAGGTACTATGTTTAAGGTTCTTAAATAACCCAATTAGGGACCTGTAAGAAAGAAAGAGAGAGAGGGAAAAAAAAAAACCTGGCCAAATGATGACTAATTAGAATGACAGGCATTCTTCTGACTCATGGGGGAGTCACAGTACCTAAGCAGTAAAAATAGTGTCTCATTAGTCTTTTAAACATTATTCCCAGGTTTCCGTGAAATTGATATTTAATCACTTTCCCAGTGTACAGCAGGCACTTATTACACAGGGAAGACATGGGGAGTGAAAAGTTTATAAAATTTCTGTCAATCTCTTCTCAATTTGAAGAATGATTCATTATAATGGGCCACCAGTGGCAGAGGGACACTGAATAGGAGCCTGTAATTAACTTCGCTTCCTGCTTTATTGATGGCATTTGCTGGGTTCTGAGATTAGACGGTGTATCTTGGGGGATGCACCCTGCGGAACGTGCTGTGCCATAGTCCACACTACATCTAAATCACACCTACAGATGTATTATTAGTCACAATTCCAGAAACTGAGTTTTAGAAATGTGGGGCTACTTTCTAGAATTTGGAGACCAAGTATGCTATTAGAGTTGAGCGTATAGATAGAAGGATTGGCTTCAAAGGCAGAGGATGCACATCTAAATGTGGAGACAACTGTGAAGAACAAAAAATTACTTTAAAATGATACAGGGAACCAGCAGTTAGCGTAATGGCTGTGTTGCTGGACTCCCACGTAGTCGACCGCGGTTTGCGTCCCAGACCCGGTGGCTAAAACTCACGCCGGGCACGTGTGCGTGAGTGCCCAAGATCCTGAGAGGAGAATAGAGGAGAAGGGATTGCAGCGTGACCACCTCCCCGGGGGGGGGGGTGATTTCTCACTTTCCGTCTCTGTGTCTCTCTCTGTCTGGCAAGCGCACGCGCCCTATAGCGAAAACCTCTCAAGAAAAAAAAAATGATATAGACCATCTGGCCGCAGTTTCAGGCCTTGGATGCTGCTGCTTGACAGACTGAGACAAAATGGAGACCCAGGTTTGATTCCTAGAAGACCCACTTGCAGTGATGTGCCCCTGTAGTGCCAGCTATTTGGGGAACTGAAGGAAAACAATCAGAACACAGTGAGAATCTGTCTAAAATACCATGCACATGCACACACACACACACACACACACACACACATCACAAAAAATAAATCAATGGAAACAGATGATATAGAACAATATTTTCTTCTAAAAATTGTCAGTATATTTTATCTCTGATTTAATTTTATGAAGGGTGGCTATTCTTTTGGAAATGTTGAATTCATCTTTACTCTTGCTAGATGTTTAAACAGAATAGAAGTATGGTTGTAGGAGCTATTTAATGTCATTAAGGCCAAAATTTAGCTTTCTTATACATACATGGAATGATAAGAAATGTCAGTCCCAAAGCCACCCCTTCCCCCAAATATCAAAGCGTATTTTTTCACATTTCATCAGAGTAGCAAAAGATGAATGCCCTAAATTCTTTCATCCAAGTATCCATTTAACAAGCAACCTTTATTTCACATAGACTGACAATTTTTGTGCCTAGTCACTGCACATGATGATGGGATATTTATTCTTCATTTTTAATTTTCTCTTATAGAACATCTCTATATTTCATATCTTTGAAACACATTCATGACATATTTATCATACTTTATATTGCTGAATTCAACAGGTTTTGGTTTCCCACTTCCAGTGTACTCCTAGGAAAATAGATAATCTCTTTGGGATAAAAGGCTAGCCGAGAGTTTTGCAACACTACCTGCTAAACTAGTCCAGTATTGTTGCCCTTATGAAGCTCATGAGCTGCTGGGTATATGGACATGAAAGTTGTTATAATACAATACAATGAGTACTTTTCTGGCATATGCTACAACTTCTTTAGCAAGAGTTAGGAAGAGAATTCAAAGTTACTCTATTTGAGATTAAGAATGAGCAGTATAGGGATGGCAGATGGTATGGAGGTTAAGGCGCTGGACTTCCAAGGGTTAAATATGTTTCAAGTTCCAGATCTAGTAGCTTGAAAATCCTGTGTGCATGTATGCCCAAAATCCTGAGAGGAGAATGGAGAAAGGATTGCAATGTGGTCATCCCCCTGGGAGGTGATTTCTTACTTTCCCTCTATCTGTCTCTCTCTGGAGAGCACATGTGCCCTATGGCAAAAAACTAAATAATTAAATAACTAACTAACTAAATAAATAAGTGGACAGTATCATAGATCATAAATACCCCAAGGATCTTCAAACTCTTATGTTTGCATGCCAGTAGAATGCATTATTCTGTAAACCAGGAAATTAGTTTCATTATAATCATATTAAACAAAATTGGAGAAAAAAGGCTCTAAAATTTAATTCAGTAAAGTGAAAAATATACTTGGATTTTTGCCTTAATAAAAAAATAAGAATTTATAAAACATCCTTCTGAAATTTGCCTTATTACTTGAAATCTCCACCAAATATACTTTCAAGTGAATGTCTTTATATATTTCAAAATTTAAAAGAAATAAATAATATTCAGCATATCACCACTGCATCATCTGAGGCAGAGACGTAGCTTTATCAAACTTCCTTTTTACTGTCACATAGCCTTTATAAATCATGTGCTCAAACCAAGACCTAAATTTTCTAATGTGCATTCCACTTTTCTATTAAGGGAGAACCCTCTAAAGACCACAAAGGGGCCAAATTATCTAAAATATTAAAGGCTTATTAAATTTCTACTAAATTATCAATTTTGTAAAACAATTAAACAGGGAAAGCCAATTAGTGTAAAAGTGGTCTTTAGAGTATAATCATTAGTTAGAAGCTTGTTTGATAAGGTTAGGTCCAAATCTAATAAGTTAAACCCCCAACAGAACTGTAATAGAGCCTTAGTGGCAGTTTTTAACAGAATCAGTCTCTAAATAGAAACCACAGAAATTAAGAAAATTAAAAAAGAAGTTATTTTTGCCACAATCAACAAAATCTCTATAGAGCTATGTCAAGTTAGAATCAGAGTAGTTTCTTAATTATAATCGCCAGAAATTTATTTGTACCATAAATCAAAATTATTGTTAGTTTCACTTTCTTCCAATAGAGTGCATTTTAGGACTTTCCAGGTTAAAAAATTACAAAAAGAAGAGGCAAAATATAAAATAAAGCATATTTTGCTAATATATCAAAGGAGAAAAAAGGTTTATATAAATAGATTAGCTTATTTAGCATGAACTCACTTAACTTCTGGATTACTAAATTACTTTGGATAAAGAATTGGATTATTTTCAGAAAAAGAAGATGTAGGCTAATAAATATTAACATATTGGCCTATTTGAATAAGAAAAGTTATTCACTTTTATTTTTTAACTGTATAAAGGTTAAAATTAGGTGGTCATAATTTATTTTCATAAGCTTTCTCAGCTACTTACTGATATATCCCACTTAAATATTATATGAATAGACATGAATAAAATAATACATTTGGGGCCATCAGGTGGTCTGGTAGTTAAGGCACTGGACTCACACATGGTTGACCAAGATTCCAGTCCCAGACCCAAGCAGCTTGAAGATCATGCCAGGCACATGTGCATGCAAGTCCAAAATCCTGAGAGGAAGATGGAGAAGAAGGGATTGTGGTGTGTCCATCACACTTGGAGATGATTTCTCACTTTCCCTTTCACTCTCTCTCTCTGTCTCTCTCTGGCTAGTACATACATCCTATGGTAAAAACCTAAAAAAGGGATATAGATCACAAAAATCATTTCCTCTGTTTACCATTTCCTTCATCTTTTCAAACTCAGTTCTCTGAATTCTAAAGGAAGTAGATAATTAACATGACCAGATCATCTACCCATCTACATTCAAGAAAGGACAGATTGGCCATTAGGGAACAGTTGGCTGATTACAATGTCTCCTACACAGCCTCACACAAATATGCCCTTCAAGTGGTTACATAAGCATTCTAAACAGTTATTTGCTTCTCACTGTTCTTTATAGTTCCCTATGATTTTATATTCATATATTTTACCACTTACTTTAAAATACCAGTGCCGTTTAATAATTTATTTTGACATATTAATTTTGCAGTATCATATTTTGTTCTTTTTCAGCAACAGTGTACTGAAGCTACACTCTATTAACACGGTTGCATAAATAATCATGACAGATCCCTCAGGTAATTAAAAAATAAAATAAAATGAGCATCTGTTTGTACAAATTAATAATGTGAGTGATAATATGAAGGTTAAAGGTTAACATAGAAAAAAATTGGACATGGTGCATGAACACAAAATGAATTATTACATGGCTATGTAATTTTATTGCTACCACTTAATTATGCTGTATATCAAACGAACAATTAAAGAAGCAGGCTCTTACTTCAGTGTCCTATTCATACAACTATATATAAGTTTATACATTTAAAATTGTGATAGTGCATAAATCTCACAGCAAGGTATGATATCAAAATACAATTTGCCTCATTAATTGAGAGCTTCACAAATGCACATTCAAAATACATTTCAAAAGAACTACCAGTAATGCAAATACGTGTCTCTGAAGAGTATCACTGTGTTTTTATGATTCATGCAACATGTTTTCAGCTACTAACTTTCTTACAAGGAATGTAAATACAAATAGCTATGTAAGTCCACTGATGAGGGACTGGTGAGGAGGGTACATTCTCTCCTGACCATCCTCCTTGATCTGGAACCTCTGTGAGGAATTCAGTCATCACCAAATTTCCTAACAGTCTAATGGAGAATTGACACCCAATAAAAATGACTGATAAAATGGTGAAAAAGGAAAACAAAAAGAAAACACATCTACTCTAGTAGTCACAGTAAAACAAATTGAAATATTTCTAGACAGGTCCAGCTGCAGTGACACAGATTAACAATGACTGCAATGCTGGAGCCATATAAAAGATCAGAGTTCACTTCCTGGCTCAACCTGTACACACTGCATACTGAGTGCAAGCAGCACATACCCATCTGGCTGGCTGGAAAGGCTAAGGGGAGGATCACGGCATGACACCCTGTTGTTGCTTTCCTTTCTCTCTCTGTCTGTCTTTCATGAAATAAATAAATAAACTAAAAAAGCCTACATGTAGAAAAAAATTTCAGTTATCTAATATTCTATAACAAATTATCTTAAAACTTAGTTTCTAAAATGACAATCTTTAATTTATGTCTTTGCAGTTATACAACGTAGGCAATGCTAACTCCTCTGTGTTCTAACAGCAGTATGGCCTTACTGCAAATGGATGGCCCACTTCTATGGTGACCTCTGTCACATTTCTGGAAATTAAGAAGGCAGTCAACTGAGAACTCAGCTGAATCTGCTGTCTAGATTCTTTGATAATCTTTTATTTATGTGGTCTCTTCATTTGAGTAAGCTAGACACCTTATAGCATGGGGGAAGAGGCAGTAGGGTAGTTAGACTTCTTACATGATGGCTGGTGTTTCCCAGAGTGCAAAAATACAAGTTACCAGACCTTTTTAAGGCTTAGATTGTGAATGGACACATCTTTGATTCTTCTCCATTCTATTAGTGAATCAGTTTATGGGCCAACTCTGATTTGATGACAGAAAACTATAAGGATTCATAAATTCTGGGGGCCACTAACATAATATTCTACTTCAACAAATAATTTCCTATTTAATTTCTAAAAGTAAAAAAACAATATATTTCTATATTCAGTAAAAATTTCATTTCAACTTAATATAAATACATGTGTGTATCTGGACTTTTCCAAGAATTTGATATCAAGTATCTAATCTTAAATGTCCTTTTTTAAAGCAATGAAAAGTCTTACGGCAGATTCTTTATATTTCATTCATATCCCCTACCTCATTAAGTTTAGTTTTTAGCTGTGCTCATCATGGTGTAGAATTGGCCCAGTTGGCAATAGAAGGAAGCTGATGTAGCCACTGGGGTCCTGTTACTTGAGGAGCTGTAGTAATGTCCACGTCCTCCTTATCAGATTACAAATGCACTCCTGGCCATGTTTCTCACATTCTATTTCTGTCTTGCATAACAGTCTTTGAGTTCATTAAAAGCAGTGGTAATAGTGAAATAAGCACTTTCTTTCAAAGGCAATTTCTTAGCATTTTATGCAGGAGAAGATGATAGCAATGATAATTCGAACCTGGTCAATTTTTTTACTTTCTTAAATTATAATCAAATTATAATCAAATTTTCTTAGCCCCTAAATTCATTTTCTAGATTAACTTTAGAACCATATTTGAAACTGAGATTTTTTTTTTTTTTTTTGAGAGGTTTTTCGCTATAGGGCACGTGCGCTCGCCAGACAGACAGAGAGAGACATAGAGACAGAAAGCGAGAAATCACCCCCCAGGGGGGATGGTCACGCCGCAATCCCTTCTCCTCCATTCTCCTCTCGGGATCTTGGGCACGCACGCACACGCGCCCGGCGTGAGTTGTAAGCCACCGGGTCCGAGACGCGAACCGCGGTCGACTACGTGGGAGTCCAGCGACATAGCCATTACGCTAACTGCTGGTTCCCTGAAACTGAGATTTTTTAAATGGTTCACGCTACTGTTCACTAGCCAGCACTATGATAATGTGGCTTCCAATTGAGTGCAACATAAATTCATGGCATTTATATATTTGGAGGTTCCAGTGTCTGAACCAAGGTTCACAGTAAGTACCTTTGAGTAGAAACACCTGTAATAAACTTGGAACCATTAGTTTCAAACACATAAATTAAAACAGTGAGCATAACTTATTCAAAAAGATATTCCTTTATTGGCCCACAATCGTACCTAACCATACTAGATACACCTAACGTTTAAAGTGTACTTATTAAAATGACTTCTAACCTATAAGAACTTAAACTACAGAAGAAATATTTTACACATATGTATAAATCAATTAAATTTTATACAGTAATTCATTATTATATGTCAAAAACTTTTAGATAAAAAGAAACTTTGGAGCTGGATGGTAGTGCAGGCATAACACAACACTGAAAGGCTAACCTACACAGGAGGACTCTCAGACTTCCCTGACAGTGCCATGCACCCATGTTTATGATCCATGGCTGCTGAAATTGAGGGTAGGTTGAAGTTCTAAGGTACCGTTGGGGGTACCTGTGCATTTTGACTCTGTGTGTGTGTGTGTCTTTCACTTATGGAAGAAAAAGAAAGAAACTTTAAAAGACATCTATTAAACACACACACACACGCACAGAGTATAAAAGAAGAAAATACTTAAACATACTGAAAGTGGTGGTAGAAATTGCCAAAAAGAGTTAAACATTAAAATACTGTTAACACCCAGGTATATGGAAGGGTTTGAGAAGCAGCATGAACAAATACAAAGATAAGATAAAGACCATATTTGAAGGTGTCAAGGCTTTTTCCTGGACCAGCTGTTGGCATAATGGCTATGTTGTTGGACTCTCATGTAGTTGATCGCGGTTCGAGTCCTGGACCCAACGGCTTAAACTCACACTGGGCACATGTGAGTGTGTGCTCATGATCCCAAGAGGAGAATGGAGGAGAAGAGATTGTGGCATGACCATGCCCCCCCGGGGCGGGGGGTGATTTCTCACTTTATGTCTCTGTCTTTCTGGCGAGCACACATGCCCTATAGCAAAAGCCTCTCAAAAAAAAAAAAAAAAAAAAAAAAAGACTTTTTCCTTCTTGGCTATCAAAATCTCTCTTCTTCAAATCAGAGTTCTGAAAAAGAACATTATGTTTTGAAGCTATCCCAAGGTCAGCAGATGGTGTAATGATTATGTCACTGGACTTCCACATGGCGAACGTGATTCGAGTCCCAGACCTGGCAGCTTGAAACTCACACTGGCCCATGTGGGTGCATGACCAAGATCCCAGGAGAAGCATGGAGGAGATGGGATTACAGTGTGGCCATCTCCCCTGGGGAGTAATTTCTTGCTTCCTGTCTCTCTCTCCAGCAAGCACATGTGTCTTACAGCAAAAGTTTCTCTTGGGAAAACAAAACAAAAAAAAAAGAAGCCAACCCCTCTTCATTGTGTGCATTTTGGGTTAAAAAGCCCTCTACCTACCAACTATGAAAATTAAAAGGATCGTTGGATGCTATTTTTGCAATCCCTATCCAATAAAATTAAGACAGGCAAGTAACCCTGATGGATAATCAACACTATTTCTGGACGTTGAATCCCCAGGGGAGTAACACTGGCTGGGATTCTTTTGCTACTGAAAGTACAAGGTAAATTTGTTACTGGTACTAAGATTTCTGCAGGCAGCATTTTATTTAGTCTTAGCTTGGCTATCTAGTCTTAAGTTGGATCCCATAAGTGCCTCCATATCCTTCCAATAAATGTGTTTTTGGCACTTAATGTGAGAAAACTTGGAGCCTCAATATTTAATGGTAACTTTCTGGATGAAGTAAAAATGTTACACCAGTTTTTAAGATTTAGAAATGTGGACAGTCTCAGCATCTGTCAGTTGCTAGTCCAAACCGTGCCGGTCTCACTGAGGCAGAGTTGATTGGCAAAAATGACAAAATGATGTGGATGGAAGTTGTTATAAAACAGAGAGAACAGGTAAAAGGTGAGCTACAGAGAAAGCTGGGAAAAATAAGTGAGAGGTGAAGTGAGAGTTACTAAACACAGGGAGAGTCTCACACAAACACACACACACACACACACAAATCTAGCATTTATTGAACACTTATTATATATCTAGCACATGATTCATATTGTTTACCAAATCAGGGGAAGCTTGCAACCCACCTTACTTTATAGTTTTTACACAGGGGAAGTAAGAAAGTGATGAGAGGAGTCATACTTGGCCGACTGGAGAACAAACCAAGCCTGGGCCCACACCTGTAGGAGAGGCCATTGCCTACACATGAAAACTGAGTGCTCCCTGAGTCATGATTAGTCCATGGGGAAACAGTTAAAAAAATATTATGGACAACAATAGAGAAACTCAGGGAATATAGGAACTAATTTGTAGGAGTGGGTGAAATATTCAAATTATGACACAATGAGCTTGAGGGGACAGAATAGTAAGTGAAAATATATGGTATTAAAATTGGGATCCAAAACCAGCAACATACACTGATCAGAGAAACCTAAGCATAGAAATCTGAAGGGCAAAGAATCATCTCTCAGTGGGATAAAAGTAGAAGGAAAAGAGTAAAATGATAAACCATGAGCACTGGAGAAAACAGCTTTAGGAGAGAAAAGAATAGAAATGAGTGAAAGAGAATTAAAAGGTAAGATAAACCAGTGTTATAGTGTTGTAAGCAACACCTAGGAAATGTGAAAATGTGACCAACAATATCAAGAACAATTAAGACTGAAAAAAGATAGTTAACATTTATGTTTAATTTTTATTTCAGAGGATCAGCCTCAGAGTGATTCATTTGGATATGTTTTTCTAATACATCTTTATGGCAATAGCTCTGTTAGATAATATATTAATGCACTATATTTCTCAGGGAGTGGTTACCGTGATGTATTTCTCTAATGGTAGTGCTGTCCAATATACTAAAGACACTGTAGCAAATTTAGTTTAATTACACAATTAAGCCACTTCCTGACAGTAATATACTGACTACACATAAAATAATCTGTTTTCTTACACTGTATAAATAATAACCTGAATAAAAGTGTTACACAATTAAAAACAAAAAAATACAATTAAGAAAGATCTAACATTATCCCTTATAAATAGTAGCCTCAGGATCTTAAATCTTGATAGTCATTATGATAGATTAACCCCAAAGAGTAACTGGAAGAAGAGAAATTTAATTGAAAAGCCTCTTATTTGCATTAAAAGCGCAATTAGTGTTTTTGCATTTGAAATATACATATTATATATATATATATATATATATATATATATATATATATATAAAATGACTATATATATATACAGACAGACATATATGTATATATATATGTATATGTATATGTATGTGTATATATATATAGTTTGTTCTATTTAGTTTTTTCTATAGGGTGCATACAGTCACCATAGAGAGACAGAGAGAGTTAAAGAGAGAAAGTGACAAATAACGACCCAGGGGATGGACACAAAGCAATCTTTTCTCCTCCATTTTCTCAGGATTTGGGTCACATGTGCACACACACCCAGAATGATTTTCGAGCTGCAAGTTTTGTGATTCGAACTGTGTCATCGTCCATGTGGAATCCAGATGCCTTTAATCTCCATGCTTGCTATCTGCTGGCCAGAAATACACTTTTTAAAATTTTTATTTAAATTTATTTATTTACATTCATTCACTATACATCATTACAGCATACAAAATGAGATTTCCCATCCAGAATACACTGTAATTGGCTCAATCAAGCACATCAACATATGTGTTATCAACAAATAATTTTCCATTTCTCATTTCCTGTATATTTTGCTCTTTTTTTTTATTTGCCATCCTGATTCCCTATCCTTCACCCTCTGCCATGTCCCACCCTCCTCCCACATTGTCTCTGGTATCCATGGTTGCTTTCTCTGCCTTTCTCCCCATTTAATTGATTTGCTAATGAACTTAATTAGTCTAAATATTTCCAATAGCAAGTGCAGCTGATATATACATATACATGAACACAAGTCTGACTTTAGGCATAAACCTCAGTGAGTAGAATAAATATACTATAAAGTAGCACCTAGCTGGGGCTATATAGCTTACCGCAGTCATCAAATACGTATTTCCAGAAATACATTTTTTATAAGTAGATATATAATTGTTTTTCATCACCTTTTACCTAGGATAATCTGGGTATGTGATCATTTTAGTGAGCATGTACTATTAATGTTTATCAGCGATGATTTTACATTCTCTACAAGTATTTTCTCATTTTATTTCTCTCAAAATTTCAGTAGGGGGGCCAGACAGTTGTGCAGCAGCCAAACAATGCTCTGTAAGGCAGACCCACACTGGAAGGTTTTGTTTCATGTCCAGAGACCTCCCCGGGTATGCTGGTCACAAGCTTGTCCTTGATACAGGGTTGGCTGAAACTGGCAAAATATTACAATGTCAAAACTCCGTTGGAGGTACCATCTCTCTGTCTCTCTCTCATGATATAAATACATGAGTTTAAAAAAAAAATAAAAAACCTTGAATAAAGCAGATACTGTGGTAGGCAGTTAGTTAGTCATGAGCGGGCAGTCCTAAGAGAAAAGGGAAAGGCTCACCTAGCCCCGGGCAGCAGGAGGGCCAGGCAATTTGCCATCTTCCTTCCTTGGGACCTGAGGGAAGCATACAGGGATGATTCGTAGATTTTTCTCTTATCAAAAAGACCCAAGCAAGCATTTTGGTCAACACCCTAATCCCCAAGTAAGCGTTTTGGTCAATGCCCTAATTCCCACTAGGTCAACGCCCTAATTCCCACTAGAACTATGAATTAAATAGGCAGTCTAATTAAACAACCTGGCTAACACTGGGCTAGAGCAATAAGGTAATCAAATTCCTCGTTCTTTACCTGTGAGAGAAGTGGGCAAGCACAGGAGACAGCGGCGCAAATTCTAATTCAAACGAAAGACATAGGTGGTATGACAGACCTCCCACCAATAAATATTCATGATCACCTCTAGTAATAAAAGTAACAATTAACCAGTATCAAGCACAGTTGCCACCTGGCAATCTGCCCACCCAAGAGCCTTTTTGGGTGTACTTTCCTTTCTTCCCTACTAAATCTTCTTTTCTACCTACTTCATTCGTGGTTGCGGTTTCATTTTGCGCCTAGGGACAGATCTCTAATTTTAGTGATCTGGACCCAAAGAACCAAGGACATCACAACGCAGCTCGACACTCTTCCATCCGTTAACAATACTACTAGTAGCCTCATTCTATAAAGTAGGTAACAAAGACTCGGAAATACAAAGATTTGTTCAAGGATTGAGAACTATTGAATAGAAAGTAGTAGAACAAGCATTCAAATTCAGACTTTCTGTCAAGAGTTTGAATTCCTTAACACCCTCCAGATAAAAACATGTCATAATACGAAGTGAACTGACCCCTTAATCACCCTGCCAGAAATTTGGGGAAACACATAAACCTGACTTAAACTATGTTGTAAGTGGTTACAAAAAAAAACAAAAACAAACAAACAAAAAAATTCCTTATTAAAGTCCTTAGAGAATTTATATCAGGAAGGACTCTGACACTGTGAACTACCAAGGAATTGGTTAAAGATCTAGAAACCAGTTGTTTTGGAGGAGCCTGCCCTCTAAGGAAACAAATCTTAGAACTGAGCTTCCTAGCCTTCCACATTCCCTCACCTGGCTCTAAAAGACCTACACCTTCAATGTGTTGGAACATCAGCTTTAAGTACTTCTCTTTGTTTTTGGTTTTGTTTTGTTTTTGCTTTTCTATTACTGGAGAACATGTGTGCTTGCCAGAGAGAAAGCAACTCTCAGCTGACACAGTCATTCTGTAATCCTTTCTCCTCCATTTCTTCTTCTTCTCAGGATTTTGGGTATGCACTCACATGTGCCCAAGCTTGTTTTATAAGCTACGGGGACTGGGATTTGAACCACAGTAGATCATGTGAGGTCCAGCTCCCAAGGCAAATGCTTAATCACTGCTTTGCAGGGCTGGCCCTTGGCTTTTAAGTACTTTCTATAAAGGTAGTGAATTCACAAAAGGACCAAAGAATAAATTGATAGAAAAATTCTCAGGAAATATTTATGGAAAACAATAAGCCCCATGTTTGCCCTTTAAAACCCAGCTAAACCTCTACAAATCTGCAGTGTGAGAAGACCTCACTTGACCCCCTTGCCTTTAATTCATTCTTATTGATGTTCTACTTCTTGATCCTATGACCAACCCATGTCTGGCCTCAAACAGGCAAGAAAATGTTGTAAAGAAATTATGAATAAATTAAATTTTAAAAATCGTATCAAATTTAACAATATTGAGTTATTCATGTATCTATATTTTTTGAAAATGAAAACTCATATTTTTGGCTTCTAATAAAAGTAACGTGTTTATTTGTTGAAAATAAGTGTAGAAAGTTTGAAGCATCTTCTAATCTTACTATATCATTTGTCCTTTTAACTCATAAAATGGATTAATTTTGTCATATATTTTAAAATTTATAAACACAGAGACAGAAACATATATAATTGAGTGCTTATTTAACTTAATACGTATACTTTATTTTCTGTGGTTGAATGGTTTAATATTGTCTTGATTCACTTTATTGTTTAAGCAGTTTAATGTACATAAAAGCCTAGGTTATTTGATCAATCTGACAAGCATTTTTTTTTTTCTGCCTATACATTTTTTATTGTTGCAAAAATTCTGTGTAAACATCCTTGGGCACACATATTTGCACATTTCTATTATCCTCAATACATATTGTTAAACTGCTCTTTTACTTATATTTTTAAAGTTTATTTATTTCCTGAAGATGAGAGAGACACACTTAATAGGATCTTTACAGCTCAATCCTCCTCCCAATCCTGCAGCCAGTCAGGACCACAAGTGCACCTCATACACCCAAGATGCCAACTAGTAGATCTTTCCGGCATTACCACTGGCATTGTTCAGCAGTGCCCCCTACCGTCCATGCTACTTCAGTTAGGTTTAAGTTCTTTTAAATTGACAAATCAATTTACATTTTCATTACCACTGTTTTCAAGTGGGTATGTATTCACACCTTTACAAACAATGGCCACTGGTCATCTTTTTAAATGCTTTAGTATTCTCTTATTTATTTTAGAGGGATTTCAACAGCCATGAGAAGTAAAGGTAAGAAACAATTGATATACCAAAATAAGAAGTCAGTAGAAGAATTTGCAATTCTAATTTGAAGTACTATCGTAATTCTTGTTTAGTTTTTATAAAAAAAATCAAAGTGGAATTTTTTTCTACTTTTTTTTTATTTGATAGAGGATACATGCACTCAGCAGAAAAAAATGGGGGGGGTGCTGGGGGCAAGAGAGAGAGAGAGAGATAAAGTAAGTAGATAGCACCCTCCCCCCATGGGGGATGGCTACATTACAATCCCTTCTCCTCCGTTTTTCCTTTTAAGATTTTGGCATGCACACACATGTTCCTGGGTCAAGTCTCTGGATCTGACACTCGAACTGCATAGTTGGCCATCTGGCATCAAACCACCTTAACCACCGTGCCACCTGCTGGTCCCAAATAGGACATTTTCATTCTATAAAGATTATACTTCATCTGAAAGTTATGTTAAAAAATACAAATCTTCTGGTTTCTTAATATTAAAAACACAAGATTTTCTTGTAGTAACACCTTTTATAAGAATTCATCAACATCTTACAAATATTTTTAATAGATAGAAAGCAAAGCATCCCTTGACATGAAAGTCGTTTATATTCGTAAAAAAGCTCAGCATCCCCTCAATAAACCGAAATCAGGATGATGAGGTCATTTCATACCACTAGGTACCAGGTTATCCACGCTTAGAGTAGGAGATTGTTCCCTTAAGGCAAATGCAAATTGCTGCTCCAGATTGATTAGCAGGCATAGAAAGCAGGAAATACAGTGAGTTTCTTTTCTCCTCTCGCTGGGCACGCAAGCACACGCGCCCGGTGCAGCTACTATCGTAGCCATCTGAAGTGAGTTCAACTATCGTTCTGTGAGCAGGGATTTTGTTTTTTAAAAAAGTACCAAGTGGGAAAGTAAAAATGTCAGCAAACATAATATAAAATAAAGGTGATTCTCTATGGGGTCTGGACTCAGAATTCAATGATTTGTTTTTTCCTGATGACCTCTAGAAGAAGCCCCAAGTAGCTGCAACTCTGGAGACTTCGAAAGCTTTGGTGGAAGAAACCAATCTTTTTGAAGTGTCTATCTACTTTTTTTAAATAAAAAATTCACTTAAAATTCTGGAAAATAAATGAAAAATAAACACACACAACACATGAAGACATAAATACAGCTAGTATGTATGAATATATATATTTATGCACATAAGTGCATTGTGTTTATGTATACATTTGTATATATATATGTATTTATGTATATTTGTACTTATATATATAGGATCTACATACTTATCTGTATACATGTTGTATTTCAATATAAAGGCTACTTCAAAAATAGAAATAAACCTTGGAACCAGCAGTTAGCGTAATGGCTATGTCGTTGGACTCCCATGTAGTCGACTGCGGTTCGAGTCCCAGACCCGGTGGCTTAAACTCACGCCGGGCGCGTGTGCGTGCGTGCCCAAGATCCCAAGAGGAGAATGGAAGAGAAGGGATTGCGACGTGACCATTCCCCCTGGGGGGTGATTTCTCGCTTTCTGTCTCTCTGTCTCTCTCTGTCTGTCTGGCAAGCACACACGCCCTATAGTAAAAACCTCTCCAAAAAAAAAAAAAAAAAAGAAAGAAACCTAGAATTTTATCTAAAATGAAGCAATTCTTACATTTTTTTTTTAAAAAATAAAACTTTAAATTTTGAGGAAAAGAAGAGAAAATAAATACTAGTTTTTTTTTTTCTAATAGTAAACCAACAGCTACCATTCATTGGACAGCTACTATTCAGTTCTAGACTGCATTAAGCAAGTTTTCAAAGAACTACAAATTATTTCTGTTAGTCTAAGAACCAACCTAAACCCCATTAACAAAAACAAAAGGTAATTTACATTGCATGAATTTATTTTTTATTATGTCATGTAGATATACACTAAATATAATTAAATCATAATTGCAAATATACATACATTGATACCAATATTTGTAATAAGAACTATTACATCACTACACAATATATTTGTCTAGCAAATTTATGCTCTTTAATGCACTTTTTAAATTTAATTTTTGGTGTCTTTTTTCTGTCATATAAGCAGCTTTCAATAATCAAAAGGTAGGTCTCAGGAAATATGAGATATATAGTATCTTTTGGGGAGAAGAGAGTGTTTTTTTGCTATAGGGTGTGTGTGTTCACCAGAAAGACATAGACAGACAGAGAAACAGAAACCGAAAAATCACCCCCCGGGGAGGATGGCCACACCACAATCCCCTCTCCTCCATTCTCCTCTTAGGATCTTGGGCATGCACGCACATGCACCTGGCATGAGTTTAAGCCACCAGGTCCAGGATTCAAACCGTGGTCGACTACATGGGAGTCCAGTGACGTAGCCATTACACTAACTTCTGGTCCTGAGATATACAGTATCTTTAAGTTAGTAACATATATTTCCCACTTGACCTGACCACCTTATTAGCACAAAGAGTCCTGTGTCTATAGATCAGCTATGATGTAGCTAAGAAGTATCAGAGATGTTGTGGTCAATGAATACACATTGAACAGAAGGTAAATAGGATGATCAGATGTTTGTCATATAGACTTATATATAACATAGCCATAATATTGTTAAGAATTATTCTGTTAATAACATGAATTTGATCAAGACTCTGCCTCTGGTGATTATGCACTTATTCTAAAAGGCCTGGGCAGATAGAATTTGGAACATGCCAGCAAATGCAATCATTCAAAATTAGTGACCTGGGGGATTGGGCATGAATCCTAAACATAGTATGAAAAATGATTATTCTGTGGGGAAGATTTCAAAAATACATTATACTCATTTCACCACTCAAAATATCAAAAGAAACCTAGATACATAAGCAATTCAAAACAGCAACATGGCTAATACTGGTTCCCTATTAACTTTATGTTGCATAATACTTTTATAATGCTGTGGAAATGCTCACTTACAGTGAAGGGTAATGACTACAATAACACTTTATTCAATGCTTTAATTTGTCTCATGAATCATCCAGGCCAGTGTAATTGCATTGTTAATATGACAATATTGGATAAACAGGTCATGTGCAAATGTAACAGGTCCTTCTGAACTGGGCCATGATAAGCACTTCTATGGGAGGATTTTCTGGGTAGATTTACCTGAATGTACCTTATTATCAGCTCTCTCAAGAAATGCACAATTTTTTGTAAATGTATGCATTAGACTAAATGCTGTCTTACAGAACTAAAAAGGGATCGTGGAAGGTTTGCTGGGATTAAAAGCACTAGTTGGATTCTTTAATATATTTATTCCTGCAGCATTAATAGTTTTATGCTACCAACCATGGAGACAGTAACTTATTGCCCTTATTCTTAAATGAAGAGATGAGATATTATAATGAAATAATAAAATGGGAGCTGTATTTAGTTATAGGACAAGGTAGTGAAACACTTCATGTAAATGAGCGACTACATAGAAATATTTGAAAAATCACTAGGGATTGTAATGATTACATTTCAACAAGCATGGCATGAAACCATGTTGACTTACATTACAGAGAAAGGGAATGCAATTATGAATATGAATATGATAATACTAAAACATGTTGAAAATTATTGAAGAGATTTACTATCTTTAAATTGCTGTGAGAACCAGCAGGTGGCACAGTAGTTTGCCTCCCACATGGGCGACTGTGCTTAGAGTCCCAGAACGGGCAGCCTAAAAACATCACACTGGATATGTGTGTGTGCATGCTCAAAATCCCAAGAAGAGAATGGAGGAGAAGGGATTGAGGTTTGGCCATCGCCCCTTGGGGGTGATTTCTCACTTTCTCTCCCACTGTCTCTCTCTGGGGAGTGCACCTGCCCTATGACAAAAACCTAAAAAATAAGTATGTAAAATGACAATGAGAAGTCAGGGTAAAATCCACACTACCTGAATTCCTATCAAAATTCAGAAAATGTTCAAAAACAAATATATGGAGACAGAACAAAGTACATTGAAGTTCTATAGACTCTAATAAGAAATTAAAACATAGATTTCTTCAATATGTGCAGAACTCTGTTTTTTTTTTTTTATTTTCCTTTCTCAGCTTTTGAAGTTCTAATTGTTGAGACCTACAGATTGTAAAATTTCCCCAGAGCATAGTGATAACTCTAAGACTACAACTAGATATTACTACAGACCTAGAATCTCTTTAGATAAACAACACTACAATAAGAAGATGATGGAGTCAGGACCAGCAGTTAGTGTAATGGCTATGTCGCTGGACTCCCATGTAGTTGACCACGATTCACATCCCAGACCCAGCGACTTAAAACTCACGCCAGGGGTGTGTGCGTGTGTGCCCAAGATCCCAACAGAAGAATGGAGGAAAAGGGATTGCAGCATGGCCATGCCCCCCTGGAGGGTGATTTCTCACTTTCTGTCTTTCTGTCTCTGTCTGTCTGGCGGCGCATGTGCCATATAGCAAAAAAAAAAAAAAAAAAAAAAAAAAAAAAAACTCTCCAAGGAAAAAAAAGAAGATGAAGGAGTGAATTATGGCTCACATATTTTTTAAAAGGTTTTTGCCATAGTGTGCATGCACTCATTGGAAAGAGACAGAGAGGGACAAAGAACGAAAGTGAGAAATCACTCCCCAGAGGAGATGGCCATCCGTAATCCCTTCTCCTTATTTTCCTCCTGGGATTCTGGATGCGCACGCACATGTGTGCACGCGCACACACACACACACACACACACACACACAGTGTGATTCCCAAGTCACCAGGTCCAGGTGCTTGAATCACTATTGGCCATGTGGGAGTTCAGTACCTTAACCACCATGCCTCCTCCTGTTCCTATGACTTATATATGGGGTGGCCACTGTGCAATCCCTTCTCCTCCATTTTTTTTGATCTTGGGCACCCATGTACATGCACCCAGAATGATATTAAAACCACTAAGTCTGGAACTTGAGCATATGCAAGACCAGCAATGAAAACACTATGCCATCTGCTAACCCTAACCTGCACATTTTTTTTTTTTTTTTTTGAGAGGTTTTTGCTATAGGGCATGTGTGTGTACTCGCCAGAAAAACAGAGAGAGACAGAAAGTGAGAAATCACCGCCTGGGGAGATGGGCACACTGCAATCCCTTCTCCTCCATTCTCTCAGTATCTTGGGCACACATACACACATGCCCAGTATGAGTTTAAGCTACCAGGTCCAGGACTCGAACCATGGTTGACTATATGGGAGTCCAGCGACATAGCCATTATGCTAACTGCTGGTGCCTACCTGCACATTTTTTAAAATATTTTTGCCAGAGGGCATGTGTACTCCCCTGAGAATGACAGAAAGAAAGAAAACACCTCCAACCCCATGGGCAATGGTCACACAGCAATTCCTTCTCCTCCATTTTTCCATTCTGTTGGGATCTGGGGCACACATATGCATACCTGGTGTGTTTCTCAGTGCATCTGGTTCAAGACTCAAACTGTGGAATAAGACATGTGGGCTCTAGCTGCCTTAACACCAAGACATGGTGCTATCCCTGGCCTACACATTCCTTGTGGTACTTTACAGCCATTAGAAATAAAGATATTAAAAAATGTCATGCTAATTTAGGAAATACTTGTGCTACAATGTCATGTGAAACAAAATATCACAACATAAAATCGGATTTCAAATGATAACTGAAATGCACAATCTGGTGGAAGGAGACCGTAAAGCTGCAGCAATGAATAATTTTGGGTCATTGAGGAACAGGGACTTTGTTTTTTCTACTATTAAAATTTTTTTTCTATATTTACATATAGTTATGTATTCTATAACTAAAGTTTACCAACATGACTTCTAAAAGTGCCATTGGCTTCTTAGATTTCTTACAATCAGGGAAAGAAAGGAAATCAGTAGCAATGTCAGGTCAATTTAGTGTTTGGATCAGATGAAGCTGAAATCCACGGAAGAACTTATCAGTGATTTCTCAGCACCCACCTGAAAATAGTCATCCCATTAGTATGTTTAATAATCACAACTATTTTGCTAAAAGTGTCAATATTTAACAAGGGCCATACTTTTCTGGAAAGTTATGTCTTTCACTTGTATGGAAAGAGAAGAAAAAGGAAATGGAGCAAGGAGACAGAAATCAGAATGCCAGAAGACTATGGAGACTGGAGGAGCAGGGGACCCAGTAGTAAGTAAGCTTGCAAGGCAGGTATCAATGTACATGGGGTGGGGATGGGGGTGAACAAAGCAGATATATGGGGAAAGTTTCAAATAAACCAGCATTTGCTTTCTTTCTGAAAGCTTCTGGAATTCTAGAAACACTAATGCAAATAACGGAATTATTTGGAACATTTACACACATGACCTACTCAAACTCATTAAAAAAAAGAAAAAAGAAAAAAATATTAGTTTCTATTCTCGGTCACTAGCTGAAATTATTATTCTATTAAGATTTCATTCTACAGTATTATGCTATTAGTACTTTGGGACTTTAAAAGAGAAATTACTCGATGACAAGAACCCCATTAATATCTCTACTGAAGCACTTAAAAGTTTTTTTTTAATTGATCTTGATTCCAAATATATCAAATATTATATCACATTTTGGATGAACTATTCACCCTACTGCCATTTTTGGCTAAATAAGCTCATTCCCAGTTCAACAGTCCTTGTTCTTGATTTCTAGAGAATAAAGAAATGCCAAAACTGATCTAACTGGAAGATAGAGGTTAACATTATTTGAGTTTCTAAATATTTTTTAAAAATATTTTACTTGTTGTGCCAGCCCTGTAGCCTATTGGTTAAGAGAGCTAGATCCCACATGGTCAACTGTCATTTGAATCCTGGTCCAGCAGCTGGAAAAATACCCTGGGTGCTCCTATTTATGTTTGCCTCAATTACCCCACAGGGTGAAAACATGGAGAAGAAATTGTGGCATGATCACATCCCATTGCCAGGTGTTTTCACGCTCTCTCTCTCCCTATAGCAATAGCATGCACCCTCTGGAACTTTAAAAATAAATAAAATTAAACAAAATGAAATTTAAAAAATTTACTCTGCTTTCCATATTATAAACATGCTGCTGATCACTCATTTGTTTTAAAAAACACAAATATCAATATGTGTGTATATGTATGTATGTATATGTGTGTGTGTGTGTATATACACACACACACACACACACACACACACACACATATATATATATATATATGTATATATATATATATATATATTCAGAGTAAGGAAACCTTAAGAACAAAAACTTCAATGAAAATAAAATTTATTAGATAAAAGGCCTAGATTCTCTAGCTCAGCTTACAAGTAAATGAATAACCTTCAGAACTGGCATTCAGACTTTGATCTTGAGATCTTGAATGAGTTTTATTTTAATTCTAGTGAAGTCTTACTTGAATTATAGCTTCTGTCATGAAATATATGTGAAATATATGTACATTTTTTTATCTTGTGACTGAAATGAAGCCAAACTAATTTGTAAACAATTACTCTGTTTTTTTTTAATTTTTTTTTTTATGTAGTCTCATGATATGCATGTCCACCTGGTTCTGATTCAAATATGTCATAACTATAGTGTTTGCGATCTTGGACAACCAGTGCTTCCATTTGACACTGTCACTGTTAAGGACCATAAGAAGCATATAATAACTTAAATCACTTACATAAACTAACAGCGTAAGTGATTATTTAGATGCCTAATTTCTAGCCAGATCATTTTATAACTTCTCAAAGAGTAAGAAGGTCAATAGCAAATGCTTTAAAAATGGATGATATTAAAAAATGTACAGTTGTCTCTGTAGTAAAGTTTACATACCATGATAATGTTTTCATGATATAAGACTAAGGGAGTCATAGTTCTTACTTTTTTCACTATACTGAGACAAAAGAAATAGTAAATTTTTAGTCATTTATTAGTCAATCAGTTGGTTACAAATGTATTTGTACTGAACTTAAGTGAATTTTTCTTTCTTTTTTTTAATCTTATGTAGACTCATATTTTAAGTAGTGTGTCCAGTCTACTGTGAATAGATGGCAAAGAGTCTGAAGGTAGCATGGTTTAATATTTTATATAAAGAAAAAAATACCATAACAGCATTTCAACATGTTATTTCAAACATCAACAATTATCAAAAAATTTTCTCTGAACCTCTGACTATGGTCATTCCCTCAGTCATACTCCAACCTGAAATAGTTTATGAGAATGAAATAAGATTTTTTTCTTTTTTAAATAATTAATTTTATTCATCATTATTATTACTTTTTCAATTTGACCAGAGAGCAGGAGAGAGAGAGAAAACAAACTGCCAAGTCCAGGACTTAAACTGTGGTTAGCCATGTGGGATACTGGAGCCTTAACCATTATGTCACCTGCTGGCCCTAAGAATGAAATTAGTTTTAAGTAATTGAATTAAATATATTAGATTTGCCAGAATGATAAAGAATTTCATTTCTCTAGCATTTGTAGTTCCAAACTGTATCACTATTGAAATGAAGAAGACATATAACAACTAAAAAAAAAAAGAAGAAAAGAAAAGAAAAGCCATTTTTTTTGTTATCCAGGCAGTTAGATCTGCCATGCATTGAACAGCTTTTGCTCATTTTTTTAACCTAGAAAGACTTTTTTTTCCAGCTGTTACACTTGGAAGGTTGTTCCATTGACCCATCTAAAACTTTTTGAGATGAAAATAGACTCAAACTTTTAAAGCTAATTTAATTATCCAGGCTTCAATATTTTTTGCTAGTATTTATTTTGGCAAAAGAAAATAAGTCTATATTATGTTGCAATAAACTATACTGGAGAAAAGAAGTCTATAACAAGTTAATACATTCTTATGAATCTGCTCTTCCCTCCTCTAAAATGCCAATGAAATTTAATCAAAATTTTACTTTGGAAGGCAGAACTGTAGGCTAGAATAAACGAAGTGTTCATGAACTTAGAGCATGTTCCTCCTTTTAATTGATTACATTCAGGCTTATAAAATGAAGAGTAAATGAATTACACATATTCCTTGTATTGCTGTAAAAGGCACTCATGGGAGCTTACTAGATTCTTTTTTTAGTTAATGTTCAAAGATCACAGCAAAAAACTGGGAGATAAATTTTAAAATACATATTTCCCCAAAGTCTCTATTTTGAAACAGTTAAAAACTCTCACTAACAACACAAAGTTTAAATTTTAAACATATACAGAGAGCTCATAGGTGATTTTCAATTTTTGTGCCAAGTGCTTCCAAAACCTCTTTTGTTTTCTTTTCTATATGAAAATAAAGTATTTTGATAGATAACTAGAGTTGAATATGGCATGCATGCTTGCGATGCTGTTTTTTTTTTTTTTTTTTTTTTTTTTTCCTTCGTGCTATCAAGATAATTTCTTGTGAAAGCACAAAGCCTAGAGCTTTACTGGCCTCTATTGTTCCAATCTCAGAATAACACTCTGCACATGCAATCTAACATCATTTTGATATTTTTGATGAAAAAAATGATACATACTCTAAAGTTTTAAAGATATCACAGTTTAAAGATGTTAAAGAAAACTAACCAATTTTAAAATTACATGTGATATGTAATTACCATGCAACAGATAGCTATTTCTATCAGAAAAAAATATCTTCCTAAAATTTCCTTATTTACTTTTATTAAATAAATTAGATGATACTTCTTGCACCAGATTATTTATGTTCTATGGTCCTAGCAATCGAATTAAATATAATTTGGCAGAAATTATCAATATATTTTGTTAAGTGTGATGTTAATATTCACTTTGTAATATTGAAGCAAGATTGTGCGTCATCAATATATACTGCATTGAAACACATCTAAGTCATAATAAATTTATTTACAGATTAAGTCTCTATTTTCTCTATATGGATAAGTTAACAACTTAAATATCAACTTCACCAAATTTTACTTAGAGAACACAAGTTAGTCTTATGCTTGGTGAATAGCGAGGTACACATTATTACTGGGCAGCTGTTTCAATATTAACTGCTTCTTCAGACTTCATCTGCATATGTACAGACAATACAAACAGCAAACAGATGCTTTTTAGGGCATCAGAGTAAAGGATTAGAGTAAATAGAACTTGTCTTTAAAATGTTGTTAGGGACCAAATGATGGCATAGTGGCAAAATAGGATATTCTGTGAAACTGACCCCCATGGGAAGGTTCTGGATTCATGTACAGAAATCTCCCAGAAAATGGTGGGTGGGCACATGCCTATGATCTGGGCTGGCTGCACTGGGAGTAGATCTTGGAATGAAAATCATGCTGAGGGTATTGTCCCTCTCTCTCTATCTCTGTCTCTATCTCATGCTCTGTCTCTCTTACTCATGGAAGAAATACATAAGTAAACTTTTTTCTTTAAAGAATTATTTTCTTGGGGCCAGTAGGTGGAGTAGTGGTTAAGGGCACTGGATTCCCACATGCCCAACCATGGTTCCAGTCTTGAACAAGGTGACTTGCTTTCTCCCCCTCTCTCTCTCACTCTATCCTTTCTAGTCAAATTTAAGTAAATTAAAAAAATAGTTAAATAAAATAATTCATTTTTTAAAGAAAAAGGATAATTTATTTTTATTTACTCATTTTAATTTGACCAGAGAGGGATTGAAAAAAAAAAAGAAGAAGAAAGAAAAAAGAGGGAGAAAGCAAGCTGCCAGGTCCAGGAGTGGAACCACAATCAGCCATGTGGGAGTTCAGCGTGCTTGACCACCACACCACCTGCCAACCAAATAAACTTTTTAAATGTCGTTAAATATGAGCTAAGCATCTTGGTCTGAAGTACAAGTTCTGCCTTCATTGTTGCACAGATTAAGGTTCCATAGACCTCACTACTGACTCTGCAGATATCCTTTTTCTCCCAGCTATTGTGTGGACCTTTGGTGTCCAAATGGAATATAATGTGCATCACACACATTATGTTTAATAAAAAAGAATAAGTAAAAAAAAATTTAAAAAGGAGATAAAGATAAAAAGAAAAAGGAATAAAGGAAAGAAAGAAGTGAGGGAGGAAAGGAGAAAGAGGAGAGAGAGAATTACTTTGCACAGATATCAGATCTCAAATTCCTGAGTTGGGAGACGTGATAAAATAAACAAAATATTTAGTATGTCTGGAGATGTGAGGGCTAGGGCTAAAAATGAAAAAGAGAAAAGGAGTAGATTAATTTGGTGGTTGAAGTCCTTGCAAATTGAAAAGTGTGGTTCGAGAGTAGATGGTGATATTTGAGATAAAACTTGAAGTGGCAAGATTTTTTAATCATATACATGAATTTTCCAGATGGAGGTAAAACATTCTCTAGTTCAAACACCTGACTAGTGTTACCAGGAAAGAGTTAGGAGGTGTATGAGGCTCAGGCAGAGATGAGTGAATGACTAGAAGAGAAATAGGGGATGTGGGCAAAAGGGAGATGAGTGGTCAAATCATGGAATACCTTACAGCACTTTACAAGCACTTAACTGTCAACATAAGAACTAAAAGTTTTTGAAGGAGTGTTGCTGACTGATGTACTGAAAATAAACTGTAGTAAATAATGAAGATATGTGAAAATTAGTAAATGTGTCCAATAATGGGGTTGGAGATAATAAAATTTTATTCCAGGGATATAGTGTTGATACTAGAGCCACATCCTAGGTATACTTTGAAGGTGGTACCAGCAGAAGTTACAGTTTAAATATAGGATATGAGAGGAGAGAGAAGTGTCAAGGATAATATTAACAGGTCCTTAAATAATTAGAAGAATAAAGTTGCTACATTTTAAATGGGAAAGAGTTCAAGAGAAACATACTCAGAAGTGAATAGCAACAGTTCTGTTTTGAATTTAATTTTAGAATTTAAATGTTTTGACAATTACAGGCCCATGATCTAAAAAAAAGAAAAAGAAAAAGAAAGAAAGCAACTCAGTTTTCTAAAAGCCAGGTGCTGAAAGATGTGCTCCAGAAAAGAGGAGGTAAACAATTATTTTTTTTAAAAAAAATTATCTTAGACGTTTTTGTTTACTTAAATTTATTATTTATTGGGAAGGACTGAAGTAAAAAATATAACTGAGACCCATCATTATCATCTAAAAGGGCAAGTAAATTGAAGACTAAAATCTGACTATTGAATTTGATACCTAAATCAAGAGAAACTTGGGTTTTATCTTCAAAGATGATATCCGATGATATCCTTTTTTCTTTGCTTAGACATGTTAACACTTAAGGGGCATGAAAAGTTCAGCAAATGGATTCACATCCATTAGATGTGATGAATCCAAAAAATGGGGGAAAAGGAGAATTTCTTAAAAAGAGGAGAAAATTGCTGGGGTGTTTAAATTAAGTGGGTAAAATGGGAGGCATTTTGGTGCACACGTAAACAATTATCTTAACTAGTACCACGGAATTTAACCAGAGAGACAGCGGGAAAGACGAGAAAATACTAGTGCAGATGCAGGTGAATTATAGATTTATGGACATGAGCTGTAAGTATGTAGATTTCTTTCTGTTGCATCTGTTTTATGAGTGAGTAAGCATAGGAGTGGATGTTGAAGGTTGAAGAGAAGAGATAGTGTGAACTAGTCATACGCAAGAGTGGATTGTGAAGTGTAGCCTGATTGCTGAGTTACACAAAGGACCTATTTGGAATTAGGAATAAAAGAGCATACTAGGATCTGTACCTCCTTTGACAACTCTCTTTCTGGGTTCATGGCCTCTCCACATGTGTGATCTTAAGAGAATTCACATAAAACACTCTGTACTTCCAGTTGAATTATTGTGAGACTGTGGTAAAAATGTTTGTTTTCATCTAACCTCAGTTGAGTTCCATCCCAGTGCAAACATATTGTGATTGGAAATCCCTCAGTGATTTGTAAAGGTACTCCATTCTTCTTATTGACTGATCTCTTCTTTCATCTATGCCCAGTTAGGATTCTCCCTCATGAGATTATCTCAAAAGGAAATTGCCACTTCTTTGGTTAGAGAAGGTTTTCTAGAGAAGCTCTCCATACTTCCAAAACTTTGATTTGCATAGCATCTTCAAAACTTTCTTTATTATCTTGTTGTAGTGAATAGACTCATCCCAATTTGGCTGATCAGCAGCCTTTAGATACTTTGGGTAAACACTGGTAACCTCTGACAGCTAAGTTAGGTAGAAAATATGCATCCTCTCTTCCACTTCTCAATGACAGCTATCACATAAAATAACTTCCAGTCTTATTCCAAATTCTGATAACACTTCCAACTTCAAATAAAAAAATAAGTAGCCAAGCAATCTGTTCATAAAGGTTTAGTGAAGATCTTAGTCTTTTAAGAGATATTCCATAGAGTGCCTTACAGGGAAGTTTCACCCTGAGGTGGAGGTAACCATATTCTACTGGTGAGATCCACCAAACTTGTGGTCAGATTGGTTGGAAGGGTTTTCTAGTTAAACAGAGGTGCATATTTTGGTTTCAAGTGGCGTGTGCTGTGTCTTTAAGTGGATTTTCTATGGGTCTCAATGAGGTTTTGCATGGTTCTCAGTGGATTTTGTGTTTGAGTTGGGTGTGCTGTGGTCTCCATTATGTACTCTGGGTCTCAGTGATGTGTGTGGTGGTGTCCGAAGATGTGCTGTGTGTCACAGTAGGGCATATTGTGGTTAAAAGTGGAGCGTGCTGTGTCTTAAAGTGGGATGTGCTTTGGGTCTCAGTGAGGTTTGCTGTGGTTCTCAGTGGGGTTTGTGTCTGCATGGGATGTCCTGTGGGTCTCAGTTATATACTCTGGGTCTCAGTGATGTGTGTGGTTGTCTCACTGAAGTGTGCTGTGTCTTAGTGGGGGTAAATTGGGGTTTAAAGTGGAGTGTGCTATATCTTGAAGTGGGTTGTGCTGAGGGTCTCAGTGAGAGCTCCTGTGGTTTTCAATGGGGTTTGTGTTTGAGTGGAGTGTGCTGTAGGTTTATGTTATGTACTCTGGGATTCAGTGATGTGTGCAGTGCTCTCACAGAGGTGTACAGTGGTTCACAATGGTATATGTTGTTTTAAGTGGGGTGTACTGTGTCTTCAAGTGCATTGTGATGCAAGTATCTTTGATGTTTGCTGTGGTTCTCAAAGGGGTTTGGGTTTGAGTGAGGTGTGCTGTTGGTCCCAGTTATGTCCTCTGTGTCTCAGTGCTGTGTGCAGTTGTTTCACTGAAGTGTACTGTGGGTCTTATTGGGGTAAATTGTGGTTTAAAGTGGGGTGTGCTGTGTCTTGAAGCAGGTTGTGCTGTGTGTCTCAGTAACGATTTCTGTAGTTCTCAATGGGGTTTATGTTTGAGTGGAGTGTGCTGTAGGTTTATGCTATATATTCTGGGATTCAGTGATGTGTGTGGTTGTCTCACAGAGGTGTGCAGTGGGTTGCAATGGTGTACATTGTGGTTTAAAGTCCGGGGTGCTGGTCTTCAAGTGTATTGTGCTGTGCGTCTCAGTGAGGTTTTCTGTGGTTCTCCATGGGGTTCGTGTTTGAGTGGGGTGTGCTGTTGGTCTCAGCTATGTGCTCTGTTTCTCAATGATGTGTGTAGTTGTCTAACTGAAGTGTGTTGTAGGTCTTACTGGTGTAAATTGTGGCTTAAAGTGGAGTGTGCTGTCATAAAGTGGGTTGTGCTGTGGTCGAAGTGAGGATTCCTGTGGCTCTCCCTGAAGTTTGTGTTTGATTGGGGTGTGCTGTAGGTTTATGTTATGTATTCTGGGATTCGTTGATGTGTGTGATGGTCTCACGGAGGTGTGCAGTGGGTCGCAATTGCGTATATTGTGGTTTAAAGTGGGGTGTGCTGTATCATCAAGTGGATTGTGCTGTGGGTCTCTTTGAGTTTTTCTGTGGTTCTCAGTGTGGTTACTGTTAGAATGGGGTGTGCTGTTGGTCTCACTTATGTACTCTCTGTCTCATTGATTGTAGCTGTCTCACTGAAGTGGACTGTGGATCTTAGTGGGGTAAATTGTGGTTTAAAGTAGGGAATGCTGTGTCTTACAGTGGGTTGTGCTGTGGATCTCAGTGGGGATTCCTGTGGTTCTTAGTGGGGTTTGTGTTTGATTGGGGTGTGATGTCAGTGTCAGTTAAGTATTCTGGGTCTCAGTGATGTGTGCAGTGGGCTACTGAGATGTGCTGTGCATCAAAGTGGGGTATATTGTAGTTAAAAAGTGGGGCGTGTGGTGTCTTAAAGTGGGATGTGCTTTGGGGCTTAGTGAGGTTTGCTGTGATTCTCAGTGGGGTTTGTGTCTGTGTGGGGTGTGCTGTAGGTTTATTGTTATGTATTCTGGGATTCAGTGATGTGTACAGTGGTCTCACAGAGGTGTGCAGTAGGTTGCAATGTTGTATATTGTGGTGTAAAGTGGGGTATGCTGTGTCTTCAAGTGGATTGCACTGGGGGTCTCTTTGAGGTTTGCTGTGGTTCTCACTGAAGTTTTTGTTAGAGTGGGGTGTGCTATGGGTCTCAGTTATGTGCTCTGGGTCTCAGTGATGTTTGCGATTGTCTCACTGAAGTGCACTGTGGGTCTTAGTAGGGTTAATTTGGTTTAAAGTGGAGTGTGCTATGTATTAAAGTGGGTTGTGTTATGGGTCTCAGTGAAAATTATTGCAGTTCTCAGTGGGTTTTGTGTTTGCGTGGGTTGTACAGTGGGTCTCAGTTATTACATACTATGGGTCTCAGTGATATGTGCGGTGGTTTCCGGAGGTGTGTTGTGGATTGCAGTGGGGTATATTGTGGTTTAATGTGGGGTGTGTTGTCTCTTAAACTGGGTTGTGCTGCGGTTCTCTTTTTGGTTACCTGTGGTTCTAAGTAGGGTTTTTGTTTGAGTGGGGTGTTCTGTTGGTCTCAGTTGTGTACTCTGTGTCTCAGTGATGTGTGCCGTTGTCTCACTGATATTTGCTGTGGGTCTAAGTGGTGTAAACTGTGGTTTAAAGTTGGGTGTGCTGTGTCTTAAATTGGGTGGTGGTGTGGGTGTCAGTGAAGATTCCTGTGGTTATCAGTGGTGTTTGTATTCAGTGGGGTGTGCTATAGTTTTATGTTATGTATTCTGAGGTCCAGTGATATATGTGGGGGTCTCACAGAGGTGTGCAGTGGGTCACATTGTTGTACGTTGTGGTTTAAAGTATGGTGTGCTGGTCTTCAAGTGGATTGCGCTGTGGGTCTCAGTGAGGTTTTCTGTGGTTCTTAGTGGGGTTTGTGTTTCAGTGGCGTGTGCTGTGGGTCTAAGTAATGTACTCTGGGTCCCAGTGATGTGTGCGGTGGTGTCCTGAGATGTGCTGTGTGTCACAGTGGGGTATATTATGGTTTAAAGTGGGATGTGCTGTGTCATAAAGTGGGTTGTGATGTAGGTCTCTGTGAGGTTTTCTGTGGTTCTCAGTGGGTTTTGTGTTTGTGTGGGGTGTGCTGTAGGTTTATGTTATGTATTCTGATATTCAGTGATGTGTGCAGTGGTCTCACGGAGGTACGCACTGGGTTGCAATGGTGTACATTGTGGTTTAAAGTGGGGTGTATTCTGTCTTCAAATGCATTGTGCTGTGGGTCTCAGTGAGGTTTTGTGTGGTTCTCATTGAGGTTTGTGATTGAGTGGGGTGTGCTGTGGGTCTCAGTTAGGTCCTCTGTGTCTCAGAGCTCTTTGCAGTTGCCTTATAGAAATGCCCTGTGCGTCTTAGTGGGATAAATTGTGGTTTAAAATGGAGTGTGCTGTGTCTTAAAGTGGGTTGTGATGTGGGTCTAAGTGAAGTTTGTTGTGATACTCAGTTGGGTTTGTGTCTGCGTGGGGTGTGCTCTGGGTCTCCATAATGTGTGGAGTGATCTACTGAGGTGTGCTGTGGGTGGGGGTGGGGTATATTGTGGTTTAAAATGGGGTGTGCTGTGTCTAAAAGTGTGTTATGCTGTGGGTCTCAAGATTCCTGTGGTTCTCAATGGAGTTTTTGTTTGAGTGGGGTGTTTTGTAGGTTTATGTTATATATTCTGGTAGTCACTGATCTTTGCGATGTTTCAAGGAGGTTTGCATTGGGTCGCAATGGTGTATATTGTGGTTAAAATGGTGTATGCAGTGTCTTCAAGTGTATTGTGTTGTGCATCTCAATGAGATTTTGCATGGTTCCCTGGGGGATTTGTGTTTGAGTGTGGTGTAATGTGTTGTTCTCATTTATGTTGTCTGGGTTATGAGGATGTGTGCAGTGGTCTCACTGAGGGGTCTGTGTGTCACAGTGCCATATATTATGGTTTAAAATCTATTGTGCTGTGTCTTAAAGGGGGTTGTGCTGTTGGTTTCAGTAAGGTTGGCTGTGGTTCTCAATGCATTGCTGTTTGAGTGGGGTGTGCTGTTGGTCTCAGTTTTTTACTCAGAGTTTCTGGAATGTGTGTGGTGGTCTCAATGAGGTATGCTGTGGGTTGCAGTGGGGTATAATGTGGTTTAAAATGGGTTTACTGTATCTTGAAGTGGGTTGAGCTGTGGGTCTCAATGAAGTTTGCTGTGATTCTCAGTGGGGTTTGTGTTTGTCTGGGGTGCACTATTGTCCTCAGTTTTGTACTCTGGGTCTCTGGTATTTGTGCTATTGTCTCACTGGGGAGGTCTGTGTGTCACAGGGCAGTATATCATAGTTTAAAAAGGGTTGTGCTGAATCTTAAAGAGGGTTGTGCAATACGTTTTAGTAAGGTTGACTGTGGTTATCAGTGGGATTGCTGTTTGAGTAGCATTTGCCGTTGGTCCCAGTTTTGCACTCTGGGACTCTGTGATGTGTGTGGTGGTTTTAATGAGATGTGCTGTGTGTCACAGTGGGGTATATCGTGGTTAAAGTGGGTTTGCTGTGTCTTAAAGTGGGTTGTGCTGGGGGGTCTTACTGAGTTTTTCTTTGGTTCTCAGTGGGGTTTTGTTTGTGTGAGGTGTGCTGTTGGTCTCAGTTATGTGCTCTGGGTCTCTGTGATGTTTACAGTGATCTCATTGAGGTGTCTTGTGGGTTGCAGTGTGGTATCTTATGGTTTAAGGTGGGTTTGCTGTGTTTTTAGGTGGCTTGTGCTATGGGTCTTAATGAGGTTGCTGTGGTTCTCAGTGGGGTTTGTGTTTGAAAGGGGCATGCTGTTGGTCTCAGTTATGTACTCTGGGTCTCTGTGATGTGTGCAGTGGTCTCACTGAGGTGTGCTTTCGGTCGCAGTGTGGTATAATGTGGTTTAAATTCGGTTTGCTGTGTTTTAAAGTGGGTTGAGTTGTGGGTCTCAATGAGGTTTGCTGTGGTTGTCAGTGAGGCTTGTTTTTGTTTGGAGTATGTTGTTGTTCTCATTTATATACTCTGGGTCTATTGGATGTTTGCCGTTCTCTCACTGGAGAGATCTGTGTGTCACAGTGTAGTAAATTATGGTTTAAAGTGTGTTGTGCTGTGTCTTAAAGTGTGTTGTGCTATAGGTTTCAGTGAGCTTTGCTGTGGTTATCAGTGGGGTTGGTGTTTGAATGGGGTGTGCTGTTGGTCTCAGTTTTTTACTCAGAATCTCTTGTATGTGTGCGGTGGTCTCAATGAGGTATGCTGTGGGTCGCAGTGGGGGTATATTGCAATTTAAAGTGGGTTTGCTGTGTCTGAAAATGGGTTAAGCTGTGTGTCTCAATGAGGTTGCTGTGTTTCTCAGTAGGGTTTGTGTTTGAGAGGGGTGTGCTGTTGGTCTCATTTATGTATTCTGTGTCTCTAGGATGTGTGCCATTGTCTCAATGGAGAGGGCTGTGTGTCACAGCACAGTATATTGTGGTTTAAAGTGGTTGTGCTGTGTCTTAAAGTGGGTTGTGCAATAGGTTTTAGTAAGGTTTGCTGTGGTTCTCAGTGTGGTTGGTGTTTGAGTAAGGTGTGCTCTTGGTCCCAGTTTTGCACTCTGGAACTCTGTGATGTGTGTGGTGGTTTCACTGATGTGTGCTGTGTGTTGCACTGGGGTATATTGTGGTTAAAGTGAGTTTGTTGCATCTTAAAGTGGGTTGTGCTGTGGGTCTTAATGAGTTTTGCTGTGGTTCTGAGTGAGGTTTGCATTTGAGTAGGGCGGGCTGTTATTCTAAATTATATGCTCTGGTTCTCTGTGATGTGTACAGTGGTCTAACTAAGTTGTGTTGTTGGCCGCAGTGGGATATAGTGTGGTTCAAAGTGGGTTTGTTGTGTGTTAAAGTGTGTTGTGCTGTGGGTCTTAATGAGGTTTGCTGTGGTTCTCAGTGGGGTTTGCGTTTGAATGGGGTGTGCTGTTGTTCTCACTTATGTGCTCTGGGTCTCTGGGATGTGTATGGTAGTCTCACTGAGGTGTTCAGTGGGTCGTACTGGGATATATTGTGGCTTAAAATGGGTTTTCTGTGACTTACAGTGCGTTGTGCTGTGGTTCTTAATGAGGTTTTCTGTGGTTCTCAGTGGGGTTTCTGTTTGAGTGGTGTGTGCTGTTGGTCTGTTATGTGCTCTGGGTCTCTGTGATGTGTATGTTGGTCTCACTGAGGTGTTTTGTGGGCCACAGTGTGGTATATTGTGGTTTAAAGTGGGTGTGCTGTGTCTTAAATTGGATTTTGCTGTGGGTCTTAATGAGGTTGCTGTGGTTCTCACTGGGTTTTGTGTTTGAGTGGGGTGTGCTGTTGGTCTCAATTATGTACTCTGGGCTGATTTTGCTGAGAGTCTTGATCATGAAGTGATGTTGTATCTTATCAAATGCTTTTTCTGCATCAATTGATATGACCATATCATTTTTATATTTATTCCTGTTAATATGTTTTATTACATTCATGGTTTTGCGTATGTTGAACCAACCTTGCATTCCTGGAATAAAGCCTACCTGATCATGATGTATGATCTTTTTTTATAAGCTGTTGGATACGATTTGTTAGTATCTTGTTGAGAATCTTTGCATTGGTCTATAGTTTTCCTTCCTTGTCCTGTCCTTATCTGTTAAGGATAAGGGTGATAGAGGCTTCATAGAATGAATTAGGGTGAGATTCACCCTTTTGGATCTTGAGAAATAACTTGAGCAGAATGGGGGTTAACTCTTGTTTGAAAGCTTTGTAGAATACAGAGGTGAAGCCATCAGGGCCAGGGCTTTTCTTTGTTGGGATGTTATTTATTACTGATTCAATCTCCTGGCTTGTTATGGGCCTATTCAGACTTTCTATATCCTCCTGGCTCAATCTAGGTAGATTATATTTGTCCAGGAATTTGTCCATCTCATCCAGATTGTCTTGTTTCTTAGCATATAGATGTTAATAATATCTTCTGATGATGTTTTGAATTTCTGCTATGTCTGTTGTTATATTGCCAGCTTCATTGCAGATTTGGTTCACCTGATTCCTTTCTCTCTTCTTCTTAATGAGTCTCGCTAGTGGTGTATCGATTTTGTTTATCCTTTCAAAGAACCAGTTTTACTTTCATTTATATTCTGTATAGTTCATTTATTTTCTATTTCATTTATTTCTGCTCGGATCTTTATTATTTCCTTTCTCCTGGAGTTTTTTGGATTTTTTTTGCTGTTGCTTTTCCAATTCTCTGAGGCATGATGTTAGGTGACCCATTTGCCTTCTTTCTGTCTTCCTCTGATGTGTACTAATTGCTATGAACTTCCCTATTGTGACTGCTTTAAGTGTCCCAAAGATTATGGAAACTAATGTCCTCATTGTCATTGGCTTCCATGAATCTTTTGATTTCAGTCTTCATTTCTTCAGTAGCATTGGAGTCATTCAGGAGTAGGGTATTCAGTTTCCATGTATTTGAGTATTTTTGAGGATTTTTCTTGAAAGTAAACTCAGGTTTAATTCCATCATGGTCGGAGAAGATGCTGGATATAGTTTCTATGACTCTGAATCTGTACAGACTTGCTTTGTGCCCTATGATGTGGTCAATCTTCGAAAAGGTTTTATGTCGAGGTGAGAAAAAAAGTGTATTTCATAGATTTTGGATAGAAAGTTCTATAGACGTCTGTTAAGTCCATTTGATTTATGGTATTATTTAGATCCTTTATCTCTTTACCTATTTTTTGTCTAGATGATCTGTCCTGAGGGGATAGTGCAGTGTTGAGATCTCCAACAATCAGTGTGTTGCAATCTATCTCCCCTTTTATATCTAACAGTCTTTCCTTCACATATTTGGGTGCTCCTATATTAGGTGCATAGATATTTACAAGCATTATATCATCTTGATCTATAGAGCCTTTTACTACAATATAGTACTCTTCTTTGTCTTTTCCAACCATTTTTTGTTTTAAAGCCTATTTTATCAGAAAGTAGTATCACAACTCCAGCTCTTTTTTGGTTCCTATTTGCATGGAAAACCTTTTTCCAACCTTTCACTTTCAGTCTATGTATGTCTTTATCCATGACGTGTGTTTCCTGTAGGCAACAGATAGAGGGTTTCTTTTTTTTTTTTATCCATTCAGCCAGTCCATATTTCTTGATTGGAGAATTTAATCCATTAACATTCAATGTAATTATAGATGCTACTGGATCTGTCCCAATGTTTAAGTTGGCCATTGTCTCAGTTGTCTTTTTTTTTTCTTTGTTTCTGGCTGTTAATTCTTTAGTTTTCCTGGAACAGTACTTTCTTCAGGGTTTCTTGAAGAGCTGGTCTGGTGCTCTCCAATTCTTTCACATTTTGTTTGTCTGAGAAGATTTTCATCATTTTTCCCATATGGAGATTAATTTTGCAGGATATAATAGTCTTGGTTGAAATTGCTTCTCTTTTAAAACTTTCAATACGTCTTCCCATTCTTTCCTTGCTTGCGTTGTTTCTGTTGAGAGGTCTGGCGTTAACAAGATGGGATGGCCTTTGTAAGTCACTTCTTGTTTCTCTCTTGCCAGTCTTAGTATCATGTCTTTATCTGTGATTTTTTACAGTCTGGCTAAAGATGTGCCTTGGAGAAGATCTTCTAGGGTTGATTCTATTTCGGGTCCTTTGTATTTCCTGGGTCTGGATTCTTGAGTGCCTCTCTAGACTTGGGAAATTTTCTTCCAGGATTTCATGGAATATATTTTCCATGCCATTATTAGTTTCTTCATCTTCTGGGATGCCAATTATTCTGATGTTTGGCCCTTTATGGAATCTAGTATTTCTCGTATATTATCCTCGTGGGTTTTTTTGTTTGTTTGTTTTGTTATTTTCTCTATCTTTTTGGTGTTTTTTTTTCTAGGTCAGAGGTTTTATTTTTTACATCAGAAATTTGATCTTCAGCATGGTCTAATCAACTTTTAATACTTTCAAGAGAGTTTTTGATTTCCTGTATTGCAGACTTCATCTCTAATAGTTCCACCTGATTCTTTCTCAGAATGTCCATTTCTTCTTTCATATCATGGAAGGACTTCCTAATCTCCTGTAATTCATTTTTTCCTTTTTGTTCCAATTTATTGAATTTGGTCACCATGAATGTTCGAAATTCTTTATCTGACATTTTGGTAACATCTTCCATATTTATGGAAGATGAAGGTGAGTTACCCTTTTCCTTTGGTGGAGATATATTTGCTGGTTTATTCAGACCTGGAGCTCTTCTTCTACTTCTAGCCACTGTAAGAGGTATTCACTTTTGAATACCTCTTACAGGAACGTTTCTCTGAATAGGGGTGTGTTTCCCTTTTGCTGTGAATTGATGTTTGCCAAAGTCTCTCTTCTGTTGTTCTTAGCAATGTGGTCTCAAGAGGGGTACTCTACTGAAGTGTCTGGATAGTGGTATCTCCTTTTTCACAGGTGGATTAGTAGAAGGGAGGAACCCAGAGGACCTAGCATTACTAGGGAATTTCAGATCTCTGATTCTAGACCTGTCTGGTCCCTCTGGCAACGTGGATGATGAGAAGAAGGGGACAATATGGGAAAAAGGAAAAGACAACCGAGAAGAATAAAGAAAAGTCGCACACCTTAGTGGGGCTCGCGATTTTGCCAGAGGCCTTTAGAAGGAGCTTCTGCCTGCTGCAGGGGAAACGGCAGTCTGTGGATGGAGTAAGATAATGATATTAACAAGAGAATAGAGTAGCCAAAGGAAAAGAGCAGAAAAATAACCTGGTTACCTACCTAAGGGGCGAGGTCTTGGGCTGGGGATACTACAAGTGAGGCTGAGGGGCAGAAGTGCCCCGGCCTCAATGTCCCTTGCTGACCAGAGGCCTTTAGATGGAGCATCTGCCTGCTGCAGGGGAAAGGCCAGTCTGTGGAGGGAGTCACCATTTAAATTTCATATTTGCCCATCTCTTCCTTTGTTTCTTTCCCAAAAGTCTCTTCTAGGTATCTTAAAATATACAATAAATTATTGTTATCTATAGTCATCTTACTGTGTAATAGGACAATAGAATTTATTACTCCTGACTTTAATTTTGTATCTGTTAGCCAACTTCTCCCAATTTTGTATGTCCTCAACACAAAGTAAACTGTATGAGGTTTTGGATATGTTAATTATTCCTGTTTGATCATTATGCACTGTATTCATAGATTAAAAATATCACTATTACTCATAAATATGTACAATTCTTATTGTCAATTGAGTCTTTTGAAAGCAGATATATCATTAAGATTTGTGAGTCTGAAAGACAATTCCATTCACAACTCCAATTTGAAATAATACAGAAGGTCAGATGGTCAAATCTAACTTACAAAGTTGGGATAACACTTAGTACCGAACTTTATTAATTTCAAGAATAGATGCAATCACAATGTATAGGCACAGCATTAAGAGGTCTACAACTGCAGATCATTCTTTCGTTCATTAGGATGAACTGTAGTCACTTAACTTGTATGCTGTATTATTGATGCATGTGAGACATTGGTCACACCAAAAGGTGCATTTTATTCATGAAACATTTCAGTTTATACAAATATTATATTTCCAAAAGCACATTGTCCCTTCATACATGTATTTCAGATTTATTTATTGTAAGCATTATAGAGAGACAGGTACACAGTGCTGAGAAAATTTCCTAGAAAAGGTTATTTTTTCACTAAATTCTGTTAGTGTTGAATTTTCTAGGATTTCTGTAATCATGTTGTTTAGGACAATGTTTATAGTTCATCTTGCTTTCCTCCCTGGGTATCCAAAATAGAGGAGAGATAGGTTGCAGCTCTACTGACAATTCAGTTTCTAGTAATGAATATTTAGAAGTGTAGAAAAATAAGCCATAGTGATTAAAGGATTATTTTAATGGGATTTATACTATTTCTGCAATTGGTTTATATCTATTATGTATATGTCATTAGTGGATAAATAAAAGTTGGGCCATATACATAAAATACACATGCCCTTCAACTGACTAATGTTTTCAAGCACCAAGGTGAAGAGAACATTAGAACTGATTTCAGGGAGCCAGCAGGTGGAGTCACTATACTCCAACATGACTGATTATGATTCCAGTTTGGTAACTAGTGGCTTGCTTTTTCACTTTCTCTCTGTCTCTGGAGATTGCACATGCCCTATAGCAAATTAAACTAATAATAATAAATAAATAAAATTAAATAAAAAATTCTTTAAAAAAAAGAAGAACTGTTTTCAAATGTAGCTAAGTCTAAGGGTTTAGTCAAGATTAGTAAATAAAATATCTATGCAGTAAATATTGCTATTAATACAATATTAATAGACAAAACTATGTTTTACCAGGAAATGAATAGATATTATTTGATATCATAAAATATATTTATTTATAGATTACCATTATTTTATATAGCCAGAAGGCACTCACTTACACTTTGTTTACATGAGAACTGGAAATAATATTGCTAACTTTGTAGATTTCCTATGAGTCTGAAAGAGAAAATACAGTTTTTAAGAATTTGCAATGCTTAAACTTTTATATAACATTGACTTTTTCTATTTTGGAGAAGTTAAATGAACAAAATTTAAAGCAGTAATTAAGCTATCAACTTTCAAAATAACATTGGCTCCTTTCAAGAGAAATTTTCAGGAACTGATACACTCTGGGACTAATTACAATCTACTCTATTTTAAGGTAATATTGAGAATGTGACAATTTTCTCTAAAGACTAGATATTTTGAATCTACACACTTGTAATATTAAAATATATATAGTATACTAAAATATGAGATAAAATATTGACTGAATTTATGTAAGACTAATGAATGCAACAGTTTACTAAGGTAAAACTAATCAGTGCTTTATTCCATGATGATATCTTGCTGTTAAATACTTATTGATCCTTGATTCTACTTACAGAAATTGAGAGTAAAATAAAATTATTTTAAAAACTCAATATTTTGTAAAAAATCTTAAACTACTGATCACTGATTACCCAAACTCTAGATATTTTTCAAGTATTTGTTAGACCAATTGTGCTCATGGGGCTCATCAATGATAAATAATTATGACACATATTTATCCACAGGAGGAAACATGGGAGAAGACATTAAAGCAAGCAAGAAAATATATTATTGCTTTCTTTCCAATTACTTTTTTCACCACTTTCTCTCTCTCTCTCTCTCTCTCTCTCTCTCTCTCTTTTCTTTTCTGATTTAGATATCTTAAGGTTCCTGTGAGACAGGAGAATGAGTAACCTTCTTTGTATTATGACCTCCTCACTTTGTGTGTAAATAAAATCATTTTTCTCAACCCACTACCACTCCATGAAATTCCTCTCATTCTGCTTGTTGCCATAAAAAAATGAAAAACAGACCAACTTGAAACTAAATTTATTTTTTTAAATAAATTAGTTTATGTGTCTCTTTGGTAAGACAGGGAATGAAGAAACAAAAAAGTTTCAAAAGAAAATTAAAATGCACTTTTTACTAGATTTTAGCTTTGTCCATATCTGCTTTTTTGAGTTTTTAGTATCTACCTACTGTTTGAACAGAATCCTAGACTTTTTCCTGGCTTTAAGGCCTAAGAAAATTTTTCTTAACTTTTTAAAATTTTGATTTATTAAAGCTAAAACTGCTTTTCTTGAAATTAAAAAAATATGTAATAGATAAAATACCTATTTAATGGCCACAGTAAATTGTATACCTTCAACTAGGTGCTACTTTATAGTATGCTCATTCTACTCAGAGCTTTATGCTTAAGTCAGATATGTGTTCACAGATATGTATAAATCAGGTGCACTTGGTATTGAAAGTATTTAGATTAATTAAGATCTTATGTGACTCAATAAAATACAAAGAAAAAGTAATCACCTTAAAAGAAAGAAAGAAAGAAAGAAAGAAAGAAAGAAAGAAAGAAAGAAAGACAGACAGACACTGGATATAAAGGGAAATGCAATCTTAGAAGAAAAATACAACAAGAAGAAAATATAAGAGGAACTATTAAGAGTGCTGATTCCATGTCTTAGCAATTGTGAATAATGCTGCAATAAGCATAGACATGTACAAGTGTTTTTCTGACTGAGTTTATCCTTTGGGTAGATAATTAGGAGTGGAATTACTGGATTGTATGGTAGTTCTATCTGTAGTGTTCTGAGAAACCTCCATATTGTTCTCCACAGTGGCTGCACTAATTTATATTCTCACCAACAGTCTAAAGGGATTCCCTTTTAACCACAATCTCACCACAGTTATCATTCTTTTTTTTTTCTTTTTTTTTTTAATATTAGCCACTCTGACTTGTGTTAAGTGGTATATCATTGTGGCTTTTATTTGGATTTCCTTTATGATAAGAAATGTTGAGCATTTTTTCGTATGTCTTCCTTAGAGAGTTGTCTGTTCATATCATTGGTCCATTTTTTTAATTAGATTTTTTGTAAGCTACTTGAGTTCCCTTATCTGAGGTATAGTTTACAAATATATTCTCCCATTCTGACAGTTGTCTCTTCACTTCAATTATAGTTTATGTTACTTTGTAGAAGCTTTTTAGCTTAACATGGTCCCACTTGTCTATTTCAGGTATTATTTTCTTTGCTTATATAAGCAGTCTTTGCCTACTCCAGTCTCAAAGAGTTTCCCCCTGATAATTTTATAATTTGAAGTTTAATATTTAGATCTTTAATCAATTTTGAGTGGATTTTTATTAATGGTAAAAAGCAGGGGTCTAGTTTCATTTTTTGGCAGGTGGATATCTAGTTTTTCCATTACCAATTGCTGAAGAGATTTTCTTTTCCCCTACTGGATATAGAGGATAGGGAGTCAACCCAAATGACCAAGAACAGATGAATGGATTGAAAAAATGTGGCATATACACACTATAGAAACTACTCAGTCATTAAAAACAAAAAAATGAACGAACAAAAAATGAGACGTTGACATTTGATACAAAGGGGATGAACATAGAAGATTTAATGCTAAGGAAAGAAAGCCAGACTATGAAGGAGAGGCATTATATGTCCTTGTTTAATATATACCAAATGTCAGCACTCTCTGACAGAAACTTTAAGATTGGAAGGTAGAAAAGCAAGAATGGCAACTGTAGATACCAGAGACAGTATAGAAAGGGATAGGTATTGGGGAAGAGAATCAGGGAGAAAAATATTTAACAGATACAAAAGTTAAAAGTTATCTATTTATGATAATACATGTGTTAATAACTTGACCTGGGCTAATGGACACTATTTTCTGGGAAAAACTATTTAATATGATGTAAAGATGTAAAGTAACTAAATGTAAATAAAAATAAAAATAAATAATCAATTATTAAAAAGATAAAAAAAAATGCTTGATTAAGACATTGGTGACCTGAAATGGTTGGGGAAATAGATAAGAAAGTATAAATGATATTATTAGATTTTGCCCCCAAGTGAACTTTAAGTAAAAAAGATATTTTGTGAAGCACCAGTTACATGATGCAGCAGAAATGTGCTACTCAAAAGAAGATGGATCCCAAATAGTGACTACAGTTCAAATTCTTGGTCTATAACCTGAAACACAACAGGCAAGCATGTTTGCCCAAGATCCAGAAGGCTAGAGAACAGGAGAAAGGGGATTGTGATGTGACCACACCCTGTGGAGAGTGCTTCTCTCTGTCTCTCACTCTCCTTCTCTATCTGTTGTGCATGCACATGTACACATACACACTCTATCAAATTTTTAAAAAATGATGCTTCATGAAAATATTGTCTTTTCCACATTTTATGTGTCTCCTCTAAGTGCTTTTCGATAGTTCTATTATGTGAATTAGGGGAACTGTAGCTATATCTGATATTATTGGTTTTGACTAATTACTACAGCAATAATAAAGATGATATTGACTATAACCAACTTAGTCTCCTTGGTTTCCCCACATAGGTCACAAAGGAGGTAATGGCAATGACTAATGGCACTGTAAAGTACCTAATCTGGGATTTTAGCGGCTCCAGATGCTGTGGTTTCTACTGCTCTAGTTTCACCTCTGTGGTGAAATGAATTAAAATTATTTACACCTTTCTTATATCGATATTACTTACCCATATCCTCTGTCTTGTGCCTTTATAGTACTTCCCACTGAAGTGGGAAAATCATGCTTCTTCAGCCATATTGCAGTTGGGCTTGGTCATGTAGTTAGCTTTTATGCAGTAATGTGTCAATGGATAGATAGTGCACCAACTCCAGAACAAGTTCTAAAGAGGTTTCAGATGTTTGTGCTTGTGCTTTGTGCTTCTCATGGGCCATGAGACCTTAGACTGCAGGGACACTTCAAGCCCTGAATCCGAACTGCAGCTGGAGGTACACCAAGCTTGTAGGCAGTCTGAAGAACAGGTTTTCTGCCTGCATCAGCCAACACACAGGCAACTTGTATATCCATGAGCACAAGAAAAAATGCTTGTTGTTACAAACTGTGGAGATTCATGTTTTGTTTGTTTGTTTTCAGTACAATCAGCAAGGTGATTAATGACAGTTGCTACGATTGTAACATGTAGTCATAACTGATCATTTGACTTGAAAATAAACTCTATTCTATAACATAGACTTTTATTCTGAGAGTAAATATTATTTTGTACATTGGTAAATATACTGATTATATTTCTAGTAATTTTCTCTTATATTTTCTTTCCACCATGCTTTGGGTAATTTTGATATAAAATATCCCAAAACTGTTATAAGGATTTATGGCATAACATTCACCCTTCACTCTGTTCTCTGGCCATACTAGTCTTTTTTGAGATCTTCAAAGATGTCAGGCTCATTCCCACTCCAGTACTTCCAATAAAGGGCTTCTCTACCATGAATATCATATACCCACTCATTCATCTAAACAAGATCTGGCTGTCTTTGGACTCTGATTTCAAACACACCCTTAGGTAAGCTCTTCCCACTGCATCTAGACTAAAACAAGCCTCCTATTATATGCTCTTATAGGCCATTTGTGTAAATTTTTTTAGAGGTTTTTGCCTTAGGGCATGTGCACTAGGCCAGAAAGAGATAAGGAGAGACAGAGGCATTGAGAGGAAAGTGAGAAATCTCCCCCACCCCTGCCAAGGGGAGGAAGGCCATTTCTCAATCTCTTTTCCTCCATTCTCCTTCTGGGATCTTGGGCATTCATACACATGCAACACAAGAATTTCAAGCCACTGGTTCCTAATTTGACTGTGGGCAGCCAGTGAGAGTCCAGATACTTAACTGCTATGCCATCTGCGGGTCTGTACATTTTAATTGTTTTATCTGATTGTTGTCTATCTCCTCCACTCACTGGTAAACTCCGAAAAGAATATATATATATATTTATATCTAAACATACACACACACACACACACACACACATACTAAAAGTAGCAATGAAGGAGGGAATTAGAGAAACAGAATTTCAAAATATAGCATTTTGAAGAAACCTTTTAATATACACATGAAAATATAATATTTGATTTACCCATCTCAGATTTTACTTCTGTCTTTCTCTCCAGAATAATAGCCAACTCTTCGCTCCTCTAGCACTCACCTGACATTTTAGGCATTTTGTTACTAAACTCAAATAATGTACAAATATCAATGACACTATGGTTAGTCTTACTGGATAATCAATAACTGACATATATAAGGTTTCTTTAAATAATGAACATTTTTCTGTCAAGAAAACTTTACTCAAGGTTTCTTTTTGTACGCTGCAACTTCAAGTAACAAGTCTTGGGGAATTTATATAATAGCAGTCCTGCTTACCACACATATGCCACAATATAATTCTCTACAAGACAAATATGTGTGATTACATTCACTAAGTAACACTGAAGAGCTCCAAATCATTCACTGTGAAAGCTGTAACTGCTTAAGTAAAATTAGTTTGGCTTTTCATTTAGTTTCTGTTTCCTTTCATTGAAAGATTTAGCTTTCAATGCTTTGAAATAAAAGAAAAAAAGGAAAGTTTTACCATATTCAAGTTCAGAGAATGGAGGGATTGGAACAGCCATGAAGAGTGAGCTAAGTAATTGATCTCTGATATTTTTGCCTGAAATGGGAACATTCATATAAAGAGGGAGTCAAAGAGAAATTACTAATTTTATTTTAAATGATCCATAACAATGAAACATTGAAAAGGAAATCATGGTAACATTGAATTTACCTGTTTATCTGTCTCTGTGTTTCTTGAAAATAGGGTTTCTTATGTAAACATAAATATAAGGACATAAAATAAGTAATGGGTGACTGAAGAAATGATAATATGACTAATAATAAAGCAATTGTTCATTACATATGTTCTAAACACTTTGTCACATACTCTGTATGCATTATTTTAATCTTCAGACAATCTCTGAAGGTATATATCACTTTTGTATCCTGTTCTAGGCCATTGGAAATTCAGACCTAGGAGAATGAAATAGTTGACATTCACACAGCTGCTAAATGGCAGGACTGAACTGGAGTGCACAACCTGTGTGACTTAGAATCCCACTACCATGAAAGAAGAGGGCCAAGATGAAGCCAAGGGCAAGGCTACAGGCACAAGCCATTCATATTTTGACAGAAGTGGGTGATGAATTTGGTTCAGATGTCCTAAGAAGGAAGTGAGAAAAATTGAGTTGATAACAGAACGTATTATTTTGTTGTTGATACAGGCTCATGAAAAGAGATACATATTAACTTAATTCTCAACATCTACATTTTTTATTATAATTATTTGTTTTAATTTTATTTAATATATATTTTTTTAATTTGACCAGAGAAAGAGAGAGAGAAAGAGAAAGTAAGCCACCAGGTCTAGGACTTGAACTATAGTCAGCCATGTGATAGCCCAGTGCCTTCACCATCTTGCCACCTACCAGCCCTTCAACATCTACTCTTTTTTAAGAATTATTTTATTTATCTTTATTTATTTTAATTTGAACAGAGAAGGGCAAAGTGAGTGATAGAGAGAGAGAAAGTGAGAAAGCAAGCCAACAGGTCCGGGACTTGAACCGTGGTCAACCATGTTCAGTGCCCTTAACCACCATGCCAACATCTACTTTTAAAATGCTTCAGGAGGGGGCAAATAATTGGAAGTCAATTATCTCTGAAAATTTTCTTTTTTAAACATCTGTAATACAAAAGGTTATATTTTTCTCTGTACGTTTGACTTTGGTCTATAGTTGAAGCGTTAGTAAGACTAATTCATTTTCCTTAGTACTTAACTCTCAATAATCAACACCAAAACCTATTGAGTTAGATGCTCTTTACAAATGAAAAGACTAAAGATCAGAGAAGTAAAGTATGAATTTGAATCCAGGTTTGCCTAACTCTTAACCCATGTTCTTTTTTTTTCTTTTTTTTTTTATTGTCATCACGGTGCTGATATTTTTTTTTTAATTTCATTTTCTTTTATACATTCAATCACACTATTTAGCTTACACAGTGAATATTTCAACAGGTGAACATTTCTCCCCAGTCCAGTTGATAAAACCATAAAATATCTTCAACAGATAATACCACATTTCTTTGACCCATTACTGCTTTGCCTCCCTATTTTTCTTCTAAATGTCCTTCCTCAGACCCTCCTCTTTCACACACACTGTATCTGGTATTTTTTTTTTTTTTTTTTTTTTTTTTGCATTTTGAATGTACATTTATTTTTTTTCACATTATTTATTATTATTATTATTATTTTTTATTATTATTTTGTATATACTTTCAATCATATTGTTTGGCTTACATGTTCTTTATAGCTCTCTAGTCAAAATACTGAAGCAGTACTATGTATCATTTTCAAAATATAATTTCTCATTGAATTGTAGTTATCATACACATTTGATCTTACGTATTTGACTTAATTTATTAGGAATAAAGAGAGCATCTTATTAAGGTAGTATTCATCATATATGTTATGTCTTAGAGACAATTGGTAATAAATATTAAATGAATAAATGAATAAAAATGTACAAATAAAAGTATACATACATTCAATTTGCATTAGATTCTTAGTTATTACTAGCAATAAAATTACACTTTATCTTGCACCTGGGCAATAACATTTTGTAAGAGGATGAGGAGAGAAGAGACTTTAAAAGAATAAAAAAATAAAATTTTCTCTTTTTCTCTTACTATATTAGCATTGACTTTTCAAGGAAGAAACATTAAAATGTAGATTACTTACATGTAACCTTAACCAAATTTTATTTCAGTTAAAAACTTTAAATTAAAACAGTCCCTAGACAATTTTCCTTTATTCTCAACAAAAGACACAAATCACTTAGGTCTGGAAATCAAATGAATCCATGACTACAGAATGCCAACTATTCTGTGGTAGGTTAATGAATTATTTGGGTCTTCCATGAAGCACATTTTGCTTTGGAATATGAAAATTGAAATATTTATTTAAGACCTATAAACAACAGCTCCTTTCAAGTAAATCGTAATCTCTCATCTGTGGTTCTAACTTGTTTCCCTATGCCTCTATTAAAAATATGTAGTTCGGGAGCCAGCAGTTAGCGTAATGGCTATGTTGCTGGACTCCCACGTAGTCGACCGTGGTTCGCGTCCTGGACCTGGTGGCTTAAAACTCACACCGGGCACGTGTGCGTGCATGCCCAAGATCCCGAGAGGAGAATGGAGGAGAAGGGATTGCGGCGTGACCATCCCCTCTGGGGGGTGATTTCTCGCTTTCTGTCTCTATGTCTCTCTCTGTTTGTCTGGCGAGCACACACACCCTATAGTGAAAACCTCTCCAAAACAAAACAAAACAAAAATGTAGTTTAATCTCTGCTTACCTTCTGTTCCCGCACCATCTGTGAATCTCTAGAGATTTGACTATTGTCTTTCAATACCATAATTCTAGTGCTTGGTATATTCAAATACAATTCTAGTGCTTGGTATATTCAATTCTAGTGCTTGGTATATTCAAATACAATTCTAGTGCTTGGTATATTCAAATTTTTGGATTCTCAATTATTTTAGGTTAATGGGATATGTATACACCTATATATGCATAAATACTTACTTAAGAACAATGTTCCAGAGATATTTTAAAGTGTTTAGTATAATTCCCGATTACTAAGACTTCTATCTGTGGCAAAGTGTGAAGAATCTATGTGGTAATTGCAGTTTAATTTTGGAGAAAGGTTTGATTTTTCCTAATTTAATCAGCATGTGACATGTTTCTTCTTTAATGTGCATGGAAAATAATTGTGTTCTCAAAAAGCAAAAAAATGTCATGAGGAAAGTCTGGCCTGGGTTAGGCAGGCAAAATTTATATAGCTTAAGATCATTAGCTAAGTATGTGTATGTGTGTGTGTGTGTGTGTATACATATATATAAAAGGAAAATTATATATATATATATATATATATATATATATATATATATACACATATATGTGTATATATGTATACATATAAAAGGAAAATGGGATCTAAATGTTGCTATGTACCAAGAAATTTGAAAATTTAGTTATAATTTTGTTGGACTTTTGGGTTCAAGGGACGGTTTTATGGCTGTCTTTTTTAGAAAGAAAGTGTCCACTTATATTAAGCCCAACTCCAACGTTTCCTGAAATTTATCAAGACTTATTGAAAGCAGTAGAATCATGCATTGGTGTGGTTAAGCAAAAGCAATTAAACAAAGAAAAGAAAACTAAACAAACAAACAAACAAAAACCTGTGCAAACAACCAAAGATAACACTACTAATGCCATAACAACAAATTAAATGTAAAGTGAAACTGGAATTGCCATTAAACTGGCTTCAGACTTGACCTCTGCAATGTTGAACTGAACACTAAATTCAAAAATATTATGAACAATGACATATTCAACAATTGTTCTTGAATAAAGAACAAAAACTTTGTCAAATATACAAAGAATTAGAAATAATTTCACTTATTTACTGCCTATAAAGAAATCATGATTTAAATATAACAGCCTTTGGGGGGCCGGAGGTGGTTAAAGGCACTAGATTCCCACATGGCTTCCTGTGATTTGAGTTCCGGATCTAGCAGCTTGTTTTCTCACTTTCCCTTTTCTCTCTCTGTCTCTCTCTGGTCAAATAATATAATAATAATAACAAATGAAATTATATAAACAAATAATTCTAATATATATATATATAATGTGTGTGTGTGTATATATATATATTATATATATATATGTAAAATCACCTTCTAAGATGTAAATAAAAATAAAGAATTCAACATGGTAGGTACCAGTATATATTCATGCCTTAAAGTTAGGGACCTCTGAACATAAAACTACGATGGTATTATAAGACAAGAGAGAAGACAATAGTCAGAAGCTCTACATGTAAATCTTAAATAACTGTGTGATCTGAAAAAGCCAATTTTCTTTTTTAAAATATTTTTGCTATCGGGTATGTGTGCTCACTGGAGAGAGAGATAGAGACAGAGACAGAGAGAGGGAAAATGAGAAATTATTCACCACGGGAGATGGTCAGGGCTCAATCTCTTCTCCTCCATTCTCCTATCAGGGTTCTGAGGATGCACACACACAGGCCTCATGTGATTTTCAAGCCACTGGGTCTGAGACTCAAACCATAGTCAACCATGTGCGAATTCAATGCCTTAACCACCATGTAGACGCTGGACCCCTCAATTAACTTTTCAAAATTTTTAAATGTATTTGTATTTTGCAAGTAAAAATTTATATATTTTTGATATACAACATGATGTTTTGATGTATCTTTCATTGTATAAATATGTACATATGAATATACTTAAGTATTTTTTTTAAAAAATCATTATTAACCCTCAATATTTAATTTACAAGTTACCAAGCAGCAGTAACAGTAGTTTATACTTCTTTTTCCAGCAAGATCACTGTTAAAATCTAAGTAAATTTCTTTTTCTTCTTGTTTTTTTTTAAAGAGATTTTTAATATAGGGAGTGTGCACTCACTGGAAAGACAAAGAGACAGAATGCAAGAAATCACCCCCAAGGGGTGATGGCCATGCTCTAATCCCTTCTCCTCCAATTTTCTCTCAGGAGTTTCAGCACATGGGCACACGCACTTGATGTGAGTTTCAGGTCACCAAGTCCAGGTCTCTAACTGCAGTCAACCATGTGGGAGTCCAGCCATTTGGACATTAAGCCATCCGCTGGGCCCAAGTTTCTTTCTATTACATGAACAAAGAACTTGTATTTAGGATCATACATTCCATTAATTAGAAATTTTTTTAGTTATGACAGATATTAATTTTTTTTTTCAATTTTTACTGGAGGGAGCATGCACTCACCAGAGAGAGTGAAAGTGAGAAAGTACCCTCTCAGAGGGAATGGCCACACTCTAATCCCTTCTCCATTCTCCTTCGGGACTTTGGGCAAACACTCATATATTTCTAGTATGTTTTTCAAGCCACTGAGTCTAGGACTCAAACAGTGCAGATGGTCACTGAGGATTGATCCGGCTATCTTAACCACTATGCCTACAGCTGACCTGGCAACTATCAGTCTTAAATTTGCCCAGAAATATAAGTTTTTCTTTTGTAAAGGAAATAACTCTTTTACCTGAATTCAGTGTCCAGGCTCTGTTCTTTTTTCTGTTTAAGATATTTTTTTCTATCTCTCATCATGAACTAGTTAGCTTCATCCTCTTTATACATCACTATACTTCCTGGGCTCACTCCTCAGAAAATGCTCAGCTTCATCTTATGTTTTCTGCTCTTGTCTGGTTCCCTATTTCAACAGTATGATGTGGTCTCTACTTATCTTCCTTTGGTTTGCCTCTACCGCACAGTACTGAAGATTTTAGCCATTACTTGTGTTCCATGACTCACCATTTACCTTACTCTGTGAATGGACAATGCTATTTTACTGTAATCATAATTTCCAGGTTCACTTATGCATTTTTTTGGTAATACCTACTAATATCTTTTATGTATATATTTAAATATTTTGTAAATGATCTTTAATGTCATTGAGTTTAGGAGCAAAGGTGGGAATAGAGAATTTAAATAATGGGACCAGCAGTTAGCATAATGGCTATGTCGCGGGACTCCCATGTAACCGACAGCGGATCAAGTCCCAGACCCGGTGGCTTAAACTCATGCCGGGCGCGTGTGCGTGCGTGTCCAAGATCCTGAGAGGAGAATGGAGGAGAAGGGGTTGTGGCATGTCCACCCCCCCAGGGGATGATTTCTCGCTCTCTGTCTCTGTATTTCTGGCAAGCGCACACACCCTATAGCAAAAACCTCTCCCCCCCAAAAAAAAGAATTTAAATAACATTAAATGTTATAATTTAATATAAATATTAAATATTATAGCAACTTCAAAAACATTCTCTAGTGTAAAAGTTACTCTGAAAGTTCAAGTTTGCTGCTCAATGTCCACAAATATTCTGAATTTAATTGTTCAGTCTAACCAATATAATCTAAACTAAAATATTTATACAATACTGGATTAGATAACAAAAATCTAATTTATTAATTCACACTGAGCAGTTGAACTGTCATAATATAAGAATACTCAAGAGCTCTGTTGTTAGTATTAGAAGTGATAATACACATGAAATCTGAAACATGGTGAACACTTGATAATTTGGGTCTCAGAAAAGTTATGACACATTTTTGCATAGAAAAAAATATGGTATAACTTTCTTGAAGATCTAGTACATCAGTTACCATTGTATCTGTTTTATTTCTTTCATATTGTTCATTTATGTAAGAATTCCAATATTAAAAATATACTTTCTTTTTATTATTGCACACTGATGATGTTCAAAATAGGCCCTTTCCTTTTCCTTTGGCTTATTTTATCTTCTCTGGATGCCTTTAATTTTTCCTCTCTATTAATATCAAAATGTGGTCTGGTTATGTCTTTCTTTTCCTGACTAACTTGTCTGTAATCTATGCTCTGATAACTTTATTAGGAGAAATCTCTAAGTTTCCATTACAATTTACTACAAAAGTTTGTGAAATTAGAATTTACCAGATTCCCCAGTTAAATGTTTGCTCCCTACTTTAAATATCAGAAGTTGGGAAATTCTATTTCTCTCATTGTTAGTTTTTAGGGAGTCACCTCACAGTATCACACAAGAATTATAAATAGGTATATTTGCAGAAACAAGTTAAAATCTAGAACCAGCAGATGGTGTAATGGTTACATCACTGGACTCCCACGTAATTGACTGTGGTTTTAGTCCTGGACCTGGTTGTTTAAACTCATGCAAGGCATGTGTGTATGTGTGCCCAAAATCACAAGAGGAGAATAAAGGAGAAGGGATTGTGGCATAGCCACCCCTAAGACCCTGGGAGTGATTTATTCTTTTCTGTCTCTCTGACAAGCACATACGCCCTATAGCAAAAAATCTCTCTCCAGGAAAAACAAAACAAAACAAAACAAAACAAAACAAAAAACAGAAACAATTTTATTTTAATAATACCAATATTTTTGTTTGTTTTATCTCAGAACATACACATGGCAATAAATTTAGCAAAATTCATTGGGTTCACATATTTACTTTGATTGATCCATTTCAAACAATTAACTAAAACAGATATATGAGTTATTTATGCTACTCAGTCAATCACTGTGGGAGCTGATGCACAAATTACATTTTCCCTCAAACACAGGTTGAAAGAATCTATCTGAAATTAACAAGGTTATGATATTTTTGAACAATAAAATGACAGTATAAAAATTACATATAGATTTTATATTCTTCTTAAATACTTATAAAAAGGAATTGTAAACTTTGCTGAAGATTCTATAGCAGATATAAATTAAACCAGACTATTGTTTCCAAACATATCCAAAATATACTGCCACTGAAATTTGCAGAGCATAAGTGAAATTTAAACACTATATAATGCAGCAAAATTATATAGTTTTAATAAAGTTAACCATCTGTTAACCTTTATTAATTGCATATGATAGAAATAGAACATGAGAAATAAAAAAAAAAAATATGCCCAATTTGAACGTTGCTATTTCCCAAGCATTTCAGTATGTTCAAGTTGCAATCTTAAGAATTCTAGTTCATACAGAAGGTAAGGTTTGGGGGATACAAACCTAAAAGGATTTTTGTTAGATACAGTTGAGAACTCCTTTTCCACATGTGTGTAAAAACTACATAAATTAGGCCAGCCTCATGGCACAGTGATTAAGGACTATGGATTGGGAAACAGATCTCACATGGCCAACTGTGGTTCAAGTCTCATCCTGGAGGCTTAAAAAACACAACTGGTGTGTGTGTGTGTGTGTGTGTGTGTGTGAGTGTGTGTGCATTTTCCAGGTCCCAATAAGATGGAGAATTAGAGGAAAGGGGTTGCAGCATGACCATGCCCCACTGTAAGGTGCTTTCTCTCTCTCACTTCTCTCACTCTGGTGAATGCACATGCCCTTCAACAACTGAAAAGAAATACCCAGTTTGTGAAATCTTACATGCAAATACACCTTGGTATTGCCCAAAATTGAGGACACATGTCACCCTTGGGAAGCAGGAGTCCCAGGCCAGTCCTGAGAGCCCTGCTGCTGCTGGTTCCTGTTCTCCTGCCTCCATATATACTCCATATATACAACCAAGAATACTGTACCCAGCAAGATTATCCTTCATATGAGAAAAAAAGACAAGGACATTCTCAGATAACAATACCAACACCAGACCAGTTCCCCGAGAAGTTCTGAAGGGAGTGCTATACCAGGAAAGCAAAATACAGATGCACAGAGATAAGAGTTCAAAAACAACTAAGAAAATGGCCAACTTAATGGAAGTGACAAGCCTGGAGTTGAATATTATATCCTAGAATTTAATTGATAAGATCAGACCAGAACAGAAGATAAAGTGCGTGAGACAGAACTGGTGAAATAGAATCTTAGAACTTCTGACTAAAATACTACTTATTTTCTTCTACGATTTGTTTTCTGGATTTAAGAATTTTTGTCTGGTCTTGAGCTGCTGATAGGTTTATGTACCTACTATTTGAACAGAATCCTAACCTGTTTCCTGGCTTTAAGTTTTAAGCAAAGCTCTCTTAGCATTTCTTTGATTTGTGTTAAAGTTAAAAGTTAAAACTACCTTTCTTGAAATTAAAAAAATATATTTAAAAATACCTGTGTAATGACCACAGTAATCTATATAGCATCAGGTAGGTGCTACTTAATAGTATATTCATTCTACTCAGAGTTTCATGCCTAAAGTCAGACATATATTTATGGATATGTATGTATCAGCTGCCCTTGCTATTGAAAGTAGTTATATCTTTTTTCTTTTTATACATTCAATCACATTATTTAGCTTACAAAGTGAACATTTCAATATGGGAACATTTGTCCTTGGTCTAGTTGGTCAAAATATCTTCAACAGATAACAACACTACCTCCCTGTCCCGACAATGCTCTGTCTCCATATCCCTACTCCAAATAAATAAAAAAAATTAAATAAAAAAGCTTGCAAAGGACTGTAACAAACCTTTGATAACACATAATTCTGCATCTGTTTTGTAGTATAAAATTTAAAATAAAAGTAAATCATTAAAAGGGGGAATTAAATAAATAAATAATTTTCAATAAAATTAAAAAAAAGAAAGTAGTTAGATTATTTAAGATATTTTGTGAATCAATAAAATGTTGGGGTGAAAAAAGAATGGAAAGCAACCATAGATACCAGAGATAGTGTGGGAGGAGGGTGAGAAATACGGGAAAATGTGTATATACATATATGTGTGTGTGTGTGTGTATACGCATATATATAAATATAAATATATATATATATATATATATATATATATATATGAAACTAGAAATGGAAAATTATCGATGATATCATGTATGATTAAACCATTATGCAGTATATTCTGAATGGGAATTCATATCTTGTATTCTGTGATTGTGCTCAGTGAGTGAATGTAAAATAAATTAGTTAAAAACAAAAATAAAATAAATAAATAAGTATAGTAAAATAAATAAATAACAAAAAATCTGAAATGGAACTCTGTGTGAGGATGTTAGACTTCTAATTTCTTTTTTATTAATTAATTCATTTGCACTTTTAAAATTTACATTTAATTACTGTACAGCTTTACAATGTACAAAATGTTTTTTTCAGCATAAATGTAGAACATATCAATTAAGTCAAAGATGTCACTATATAAATTATCAACAGACAACTTTTCATTCATGTGTCTGTTAAATTTATATTTCTCAATTCCTTCTCTCCCACCCCTGTTACCACCTCTTCTATACAGTCTCTAGTATCTACAGTTACCCTCTCTGATATTATACCTTCCAATTTTTCAGTCTCTGCCATAGAGTGCAGGCATTTGGTATATACTGAGCAGGGACATACACTGTCTCTCTTTAATAGTCTGCCTTTCTTCATTTAGCATTAAATCTTCCATATTATTGTACTTTGTATCAAGTGTCAGTATCTCATTTTTTTTTATGGCTGACTTATATTCCGAAGTGTATATATGCCACATTTTTTCAATCTACTCATCTGTTCTTGAGCATTTGGGTTGATTCATGTCTTAGCAATTGTAAATAATGCTGTAATAAACATGAACATGCAAGTGCTTTTCTGACTGACTGTTTTTCTATCCTTTGGGTAAAAACCCAGGAGTGAGATTAATGGGTTATATAGTATTTCAATTTTTAGACTTTTGAGGAACCTCCATATTGTTCTCCATAGTGGCTTTACTAATTTACATTCTCATCAACAGTGTACAAGGGTTCCCTTTGCACATAGCCTCTCTAGAACTTGTCATTCTTGACTTTTATTATCTTACATATTATTCATGCAAGAGTGGTAACCCATAAATTTGTTTTAGTCAAACTATGTGTTTTAACATCACTCTCCTCATCAATGAAAAAAATACTGCTTGAATCCTTAATGCCAATTAATAAACATCCCTCGTATGTATTTCTATGGTAACATTGAAATGTTTAAGCAATTTGAAGTATAGATTTCTGATTCAGATAGAGTAGTTGCCAACTAAACAATTAGAGATTCAGGTTAACTAAAACACATTAACTCATGCTGATACAATATTCAATTTTTATGGAGTGGTCATTTCTAACTATCCAAAATCAGGAACAGGTAACATTTCATGGCATTTGAACTAGTACCCTATTCACACTATTTGCTTGCATGTATATGTAATATAGCTTCTTTAATTTCTTCTAGGTTGATATATATTTGAGATCATAAATTTGAGAGTTTCCGTTTATTCTACCAATGCACTTTTTTCACAAACCATTCCTATTTATTTACTTGAGAGCACTGCTCACAATCTGCAAATGCTTAATTTTTATTATTTTCAAGATTTTGCATGTGCACTTGCCAAAGAGAGACAGAGAACGAAAGTAAAAAAAAAAAAAAAAAAAAAAAAAAAAAATCACCCCCTGGAGTGATGGCCATGCCACAATCTCTTCTCCTCCATTCTCCTTTTGGGGTTTTGGGCACATGTGCCTGGCATGATTTTCAGTCCATTGTATCCAGGACTCAAACTGTGGTCAGCTATGTGGGAATCCAAATACACAATTAATTATTGTTAGCTGTAGTTACCCTACTGTATTATATAACATTAAAATTACTCCTTTTTTTAAACTGTAATTTTTTACCTATTAAGCAATATTTCTCTGTTTTTCATTCCCCTCTCCACATTCTTCCCAGTCTCTAGTAATCACTATTCTACTCTGCTCCTAACAGATCATCTAAGTTTCCACATATGAGTGAAAACATTCAGTATTTCTCTTTCTGTGCCTGGGTTACTTTACTTAATGTAATGTCTTCCATACTTACTCATGTTTCTCAAATGACAGGGTTTTGTTCTTAACAGCTGAAGAATCTTTCTTTTTGTAAATAATCATAAATTTGGTTTTCATTATTAATTTTAATTTTTTATAGGGCACATACACCCATGTGAGAGAGAGAGAGTGAGAAAGTGAGTTTCCAGGACTTGAACTACAGTTGACCATATGGAAGTCCAGAGTCTTTTTTTTTTTTTTTTTTTTTTTTTTCTTTTTGCTATAGGGTGTGTGTGCTCCCTAGAGAGACTGAGAAGACAGAGAGAAAGAAAATGAGAAATCACTTCACAGGTTGGGATACCTTAATCGCCTCTCCTCCATTCTCCTCAGGATTTTGGGCACATGTGCACCCAGTGTGTTTCAAGCCTTACTGTGTTTCAAGCCCCAGGTCCTGCACTCAAACTGCAGTCAGCAATGCAGGAGTACAACAATGTAACCATTTCACCATCTGCTGGTCCCGAGTCCAGCATTTAACCACCACACACCTGCTGGCTCTAAGAGTATTTCATTGACTCTATATAGGACAATTTAAAAATCCATTCATTTGTGGATGGACACTAAGGTTGTTTCCATACCTTGGCTAGTATGAAAAATGCAGCAATAGACATTGAAGTGTCCTGGACCCGGTGGCTTAAATCTCACGCCGGGTGCGTGTGCATGCGTGCCCAAGATCCCGAGAGGAGAATGGAGGAGAAGGGATTGTGGCGTGACCATCCCCCCCAGGGGGTGATTTCTCGCTTTCTGTCTCTATGTCTCTCTCTGTCTGTCTGGCCAGCACACACGCCCTATAGCAAAAACCTCTCAAAAACAAAACAAAAATATAGAATCAGGAGAATCCCAATACCTTTGCTTGAGTTATGTTTTAGGAGTAGATATTATATTTATTTCCATAATCGGTAGTTAAGTAAATTGTATTTAAGTGGACTTTAGAAATTAGTAGAGAATTTTCATTATATCAAATACATTCTACATAAGTCTTAATTCTACATATAATTAAATACATTTTCCATGACAATACATATACAAATATTCTTTAAAGAATGTTTACTAGTTATTGTTACCTATACTATATTTTCACAATGATTCATTTCCCACCATTCACACAATAACAAACTACATTACAATATTGATTAATTTGCCTGCAAAATACTGAAAAACTATATATTAAAATTTTATCTTAGTAAATTCATAGGATAAAATGTGATGGAGCCTGAACAAAAGGAAGATAAAAAGAGGCAGGGCACTGCGGGGCAGGGGGAGATGAAGATGCATAAATAACAGGAGAGTGGAGAGGAGAGCAGATGCAAGTATGAGATTATGCTCCATAGTTGAATTGGTTCCAAAATTCTGAAATTTAAAAATAAATACAATATTAACAGGGAGCTTTTAGGATTAGAAAAATTGGGGAAAATAATATGAGAGGGATTATATCCAGAGAAAGAGGCCTCCCCCTCTTCCTCGATCTCTAACATCTTTATTTCTGATCCTCACTCTTTCATTTATTTCATACCATCTTCAGCAAGAAAATTAGAGAAATACACTTGTTCAGACTTTCACCACTCTAGCGACCAGCTTTCTATACGAGTGCCGTGCACTGTACCTTCCTCCCTGTTTCTGTGGCTGTGCTTTATACTTGGGGCCACAGCCATTTCTTCACTCATGCAATAACTCCTGTGATCTCTTGCTAACTCACGGACACTGTTACAGGAATTTTATTGGCATTCTTCCCATTTTCATTCTTTCTTTCATCAGTGTAAAAATGTGCTGTCATTCCTCTCATTATTAAAAAATAAATGCTCTTTTGACCATATTTTTCCTTTCAGGACAGTTCTCTTTTTCTCCTCCCATTATAGCCAAATTCCTTGAGTGATTTCTCTCCATCTTCTCTTTTTTTCATTTTCTCAAGAATTCAGTACTTTAGACTTTCATCAATGACTTTCCACAACTTTCTCATTAATAGTACCAAGGACCACCTCTGCTAAATCGCCAGGACTCTATGATAGCTTGGTTGGCTCCAGCCTTTAGGGAGACTCCTTTTGCAGGCTTTGTGATGTCTCCAATCTCAACACCAAATATTGGTGTACCTCAAGGTTCAATCCTTGGATGTCTTCTCTAACCTCTCTCTATTCCCTCTTTATCTTACTTGAGCTAATATGTTTACATGCCCAACTTTATACTTCCAGCTAGACATTTTTCTTGAGTACCAGGTTTACATATCTTTATTAGTTTTCTATTGCCATGGTAAAAAGTGATCACAAATAAACTTCTGGCTCACTTCAAATTTATTTTCTTTAGTTCTGCCAGTCAAAAATCTCACATCATGGTGTCAGTAGATCTGCCCTTCTGACTGCTTGAGGAAAGGATAATTTCATTTTCCTTGCCTTTTCAGCTTCTTCAGGTTGCCTTCCTAACTCAGCTCATGGCTGTGCTTTGGTTTCACTCCAACCTATGTTGCCATTATCGCATTTACCATTGACCGTCACCTGTCTCGCTCTTGTAAGGACCCTGTGCTTGCATGGACCTTGCATGGGTAATTACACCATCTCTAGATTCTCAGCACAACTACAACACAGGAGATGTTGCCATATAAGGCAATATTCACCTTTCTAAGTAATAAGACACTGACATCTGTGAGGGGCTGTTATTCATCCTCAGCAGAATATCCAACTGTCTATTGAAGCCTCTATTTGAACATTATTTCAAACATAAAATGGTCAAAGCTGAGCTACTGAAATTCTCTACAAATTAGCTCCTTTAATTAATGGCAACTCCATTTTAAAAATTGCTCTGGTCAAAATATTAGGCATCCTCTACTACTGTGCTTCTAAAAGCCTTGAAAAATTTCTGTCCTATGCCAAGTGTCATTGGATGCCCTATATGGATATTTCTCCAACAATGAAATTATAGACAATGAAAATACTATATATAAGACTATTTGGGGTTATAATGGGCTACATTTACTCATGATATTGTTTCTTCTAATTAAAAAATATCAAATAACATAAAATACTGGAATTACTAGTATATTATTTTAGAGGTTGGACTAAAGTAAGATGATTGGAACACTTATTTATTTTTTTCTTTCACCTCAGGCTTCAATATGGCATGGCATTGTTCAGCACCCAGTTACACCTTAATTTTTATCTTTAAAATATTATTTGTCCTAATAACCAAGATAATACCTTGCAAGTGCCTCACTTTCTTCACTATTATCTCAAGTTACACTGCAAGAGGCTAGATACATATAAATAAACCTTATTTATACCATAAACATATAACCTTGTTTGCTTAACAAATTATATAGAACATAACTATAAATATCTATTTCATTCACCAGCATGTTTTTTTTCCCTTAACACAAAATTTGGACCCTTACTTAACACAGATATGGGAAGGTAGGCCCTTGAGATTATTGGTATGTGTTCCAGAATGAAAAGCCATAATAATCTTTAAAGAAATCTATTTCAAGCCTGGGTTTAATTAATGAGAAAATATGGATACAAAGTAAACATTAAGAATGATATTGTATGTGAAAATTAAGACTCTTGCTAGCTACCCAAGAGAATAAATAAAAAGCTATTAGAATTAAGGAGAATTCAGTACAGTGGCCATGTTAAAAAAAAAAGTCAATAGCATTTCTTCAGACTAGCAGAAACCAGTAGGATAATATAACAGTGAAAAAGAATACAAAAAAAGTTCATTGAGGTATTTAATATATGGACAGAAAAATATAAAGTATCACTACATACTTCAATTGGAAAAGAAAATTCTATAAATTCAAATTCTTCTATCAACGTAAGGGTTTAGGGCAATGCCAAATAAAGATCAATGAATAGTACTTAAAGAAAAATAACTGCTATTTAGAGATATCCTCAACATGGTCTGTAGAATCTCAAAACAGCACCCTACAAGACTTACTTTAGGTATTTAAAGAAATCTGTGTTCAATCATTAGCTGACCATTGAAGAAATCAAGCACAAGCTTCAGAGGCAACACATGACAAAGAAATAGACTGTATATAATTTTTTTGGAGAGATTTTTGTTATGAAATGCATGTGCTCATCAGAGAGACAGGGAGAAACAGAGACAGAAAGCAAGAAATCACCCCCTAGGGAAATCCCTTCTGCTCCATTCTCCTCTCAGGACTTTGGCATGTACGCACAGGTGTCTAGAGTGAGTTTCAAGTAACTAGTTCAAGGACTCAACCATAGTGGACTATGTGGGAGTTCAGCGATATAACCATTATACCATCTTCTGGTCCCTAGACTGGATATAATTAATCCACAAAAGTTACTAAATAAACAAACAGGAAGAATATAAAATAACAAAGAACTCTGAGAGGAGGGATAATCTAACAGAATTCCCATACTACATTGTACTAAACACTCTGTTCCAATGATATAGATGAATAGAATGGACAAAAAGATATGACTCAACAATAATCAGTCTACAGGAGAGAATAGAAATTTAAAGACACAAATAGCTTAAAAATAAAATGATGACCAAAAAACATACCCATGCAAAAGTACTCAAAGGAGAGCTAGAATGACTATATTAATCTAAATGTTAAAACAAAACTTTTTACTAGGGGCAAAAGATATTTTATATAATAAACATTTATTTAACAAGGATGAATTATAGCATGTATGTATGTGAAACAGCCTAAAATACATGAAGTAAAAAAAGACAGAATGAATGAAGAAATAGACAACAAGAGGTTGGAGACATTGATACTCCACTTTCAAAAATCAATAGAACAATTAAGAATAGTAGCAAGGAAAAAAAAAGACTTGAACAAAACTCTAAACCAGCTGGATCTGATAAATATTTATAGAACACTCCATCCAACCACAGCATAAAAAAAAAAATCTATCTTACATGCACATGGACTGTTCTACAGGATAGACCAGGATAGATATTTGTTAAATAAAATTTAAGACAGAAATCTTACAAAATATATTTTCTAACCACAATAGAATTAAATTAGAAATAAACAAAGGCAATAAATTTAGGAAATGAACCAATATATGGAAAATAAACAACATACTCTTCATAACAATTGGGTCAAAGAAAAACTACAAGGAACCACAGAAAATACTTTGTGGCAAATTAAAATAAAACCACCAAACCACTATATACTCTATGGAATACTACTTAGTCATTAAAAAAAAAAAAAAAGATTCTGGCATTTGATATCAAGTGGACAACTATGGAAGATTTACTGCGATTGAAGCAAGCCTTGTTATGAAAGAGAGACATTGTATGTCTCTACTTAATATATACCAACTGTCCACACTCTATGGCAGAAACTAAATGCTTAGAGAATATTGAAGCTTGGAAAATGGTTATGGATACTGGAGACAGTGTGCGAAGAGTGTGGGAGAAGGGGGAGTGTGAGGAAAGAAACTAAGGAGAAAAAATAGAGGGGCAAGACATTTATAGGACACAAAAATGGATTATTTTCTGTTGATGATAATGTGTATAGTATCCTCAACTGGATTGGTGTGAAGTGTATTCATGTTGAGTAAATTCACTTTACCAGCTAAGAGGTGTATAGAGATTGGATGTATAAAATAAATTAAAATTTAAAAAAGGTTCACCATGCTTAAATAAAACCCGTAAAACCACAGTATAGCAAAGTTATAAAATACACTTTAGGATCAGCAGTTGGTGTAATGGCTATGTCACTGGACTCCCATGTAGTCGACTGTGGTTCGAGTCCCCAACCCAGCAGCTTAAACTCACACCAGGCGCATGTGTGTGCATGCCCAAGATCCCGAGAGGAGAACGGAGGAGAAGGGATTGCGACGTGGCCATCCCCCGGGGGGGTGATTTTTCCCTTTCTGTCTCTCTGTCTCTCCCTTTCTGTCTCTCTGTCTCTCTCTGTCTTTCTGGCAAGCGCACACACCCTATAGCAAAATCCTCTCCAAAAAGAAAAATAAATAAATAACTTTGGGACCAGCAATTAGCAAAATGGCTATGTCACTGAACTCCCATGTAGTCAACTGCGGTTCAAGTCCTGGACCCAGTGGCTTAAACTCATGCTGGGCGCGTGTGTGTGCATTCTCAATATCCTGAGAGGAGAATGGAGGAGAAGGGATTGTGGCGTGGCCATCCTCCCTGGGGGATGATTTCTCACTTTCTGTCTCTCTGTCTCTCTCTGTCTTTCTGGCGAGAACATGAGCCCTATAGCAAAAAACAAAAACAAAAACAAAAACAAAAACAAAAAAAAAACTCTCCAAAAAAAAAAAAAATACTTTTTATAACTACAATAGCATCATAGTCAAAAAGAATTAAGGTAACAAGTTCTAACCTTCCACTTTAAAAAACTAGGAAGGCAGAACCACAAAACAAAGTGAAAATAAGTAAAACGGTGACTTAAAAAAAAAATCCAGGAAACCAAGAGTTTCTTCATTGTTTCTAAGAGAACTTCAAAGTACAAAAGCAAAAATTAATAGAAGTGAAATAGACATGAATCTATAATTATAGTCCAAGTAAGTAGAAGAGATTAATAATAAAAACAAAACAATCAATCAAGAAAATAATAAATGAACAAACATTATTACGATCCTACAGGTTTCAAAACAATGAAAAGACAATTTATATGAAAAGACAATATATGTCAAAACATTCAGCACATTGGTTGAAATAAACAAATTCTATGAAAGTGGATCTAGAGATAGCCAAGAAGTACATAAAAACTATCTCATCATCATTAATCATCAAGGATATGCAAATGAAAGCACAGGATATTATTAACTATGCATTAGAATGTCTAGAATTAAAGACAATGATAATACCATGAACATGAAACCACCAATACTCACTGTTGATGGGTTGTCTGGTAGTTTTTTGTTTGTTTGGGTTTTTTGAGAGATTTTTGCAATAGGGTATGTGCACTCACCGGAGAGACAAAGAGACAGAAAATGAAATATCACCCCTGAGTGGGGATGGTCCTGCCTCAATTCTTTCCCCTCCATTCTTCTCCCAGGATTTTGGGCATGAACATGCTCACAACCAGTGTGAGTTTCAAGCCTCCTGTCTGAGACTTGAACCGTGGTCCACCATGTGGAGTACAGAGATGTAACCATTATTCCATATGCTGACAGTTGTTTTTAAATTTTGTTTATACATACAAGTGACCCAGCCATTTTACTCTTAGACATTAACCAAGTAAAAAAAATTCGTGAATGTTAAAAACTAATTTATCATAACAAATAGCACACCAGGTGTTTCCTGGTAAGCACAAAGGAAAAAGATAGATAAAAAGAAGTACAAGAAATTTTGAGAGGAATCACACAAGTGTCCTAGACATAATGTGGTGGATATATATATACACACACACACATACACATATATATATATATATATATACACACACACACACACACACATATATATATACACACACACACACATATACATATATATATATACACACATACATATATATATAGTGATTTACTATATATACTGATTATATATATAGTGATATTATATATATATGTATATGAGTATACACACACACACACAAACACACACACACAGATCAAAATTCATCCCGCTTATTTTATTTGTTTATTTATTTATTTATTTCTGGAGAAGATTTTTCTATAGGGCATGTGCGCTCGCCAGAAGGACAGAGAGAGACAGAGAGATAGAAAGCAAGAAATCATCCCCCGGGGGGATGGCCATGCCACAATCCCTTCTCTTTCATTCTCATCTTGGGATCTTGGGCATGCACACACACACACACACCTGGTGTGAGTTTAAGCCACCAGAACTGGGACTTGAACTGTGGTCAACTACATGGGAGTACAATGACATAGCCATTATACCAACTGCTGGTCCTATACAGTTTTATTTTTTAAGTTGATGTGGTATTTGTGAATTATATCTAAACACATTTTATTTAAAGAAAAGCACAAGAATTACTTATAGAGTTTCCTGTATATTAAATATAGTTAAACTGTTCAGTTGGTATTCTAAGAAACTTAGAAATTCCTTTCTGGAACAAGGCTTATTTATTTATTTGCTTATTTTTAAGAATTATTTTTAAAATGTTTATTTATTATTAATAAAGTTATTATAAATATAATTATTATTTTTCTTTTTTAGAGGTTTTTGCTATAGGGCACGTGCGCTCGCCAGACAGACAGAGAGAGACAGAGGGACAGAAAGCGAGAAATCACTCCCCAGGGGGGATGGCCACGCCGCAATCCCTTCTCCTCCATTCTCCTCTCGGGATCTTGGGCATGAATGGACACGCGCCCAGCGTGATTTTTATTTTTTTATTTCCTCATATTTTTGCTTTTATTTAGAAAGATTGTTAGATAGTACTTAGATTTAAAGCAAAAGAATGCATATGGAATATTTTCAAATACTCTTGCCACTTAAATATACCCAATGTGACAGGGTTTAAAAACATACTTATCCATGATATTTTAGAGACTTTTCTTTTTTTTTGTTATCATCATAATCTTTATGATGATATGACTTTATACTACATTGGGTTACATTATATAATTTTACAGTGTATTACATTGCTTTTTTTCAAAAGGGAATGCCAGGCATGTCAGTCAATACAGAGCCAGCGTGATTTTTAAGCCACCGGGTTCGGGACGCAAACCGCAGTCGACTACGTGGGAGTCCAGCGACATAGCCATTACGCTAACTGCAGGTCCCATAAACATAATTCTTAATAGTTATTTTTTTTCAGTTTTTCTATAGGTCATGTGTGCTCACCAGAGAGAGAGAGAGAAAGTGACAGAGCAAGCTGCCAGGTCCAGGACTTGAACCATGGTTGATTATGTAGGAGTTCAGTGCCCTTAACCACCACACCACCTGCCAGCACCAGTTTTATTTTTTTATGTCTAAGATTGGTCATGTGACTCTGCAGAAAAGATAGACTTATTAACAGATATCATTATCCTAAAAAGTCAGTCAGAAAAATATTTGTTTCCTCCTCAAAGATCATTTTAGATGTATTTAAACAAGATAAAAAAACATGAAAATTATGTGCTGCTCCCACAAGTACAGTCTTTCAGTTAAGCTGAGTCCACAGTTACAAACAAACTTGAATAACAAACCAAGACTCAATATCTCTTGCAGCCTAAAACTATCACAATATTTTTAAAATCTCCATAGTGGAATTAATAGGTAGACAATATCTCATTTTTATATTGTTTTTGGAACATGCTTAAGAATTTTCCAGTTTAAATTAGACTGTACACTGTACTGAATGACAGTCTGATTAGAGCTCCATATGTTAATTTTTTAGAGGTTTATGCCTTAGGGAGTGTGCTCACTGGAGAGAAAGAGACAGTGAGAGGGAAAGTGAGAAATCATCTCTGGTGGGGATGACCATGCTGCAATCCCTTCTCCACTTCTTCCTCCTTTACAGACTTTAGGCATTTGGACATGCAGGCAAGCAAACTTGTGTGATGTGTTTCTAATACCACAGGGTCTATGGCTAGAATCACACAACTGCCCTATGGGATCCACCTGTGCCTTCACCACCACACTGTAGGCTGGCCCTAGTTTTTTATCTTCTAAACATGTCTTAGAAGCAAATATTCATTTTCACATTATACTTTTACTCTTAAGTACTAATTTTAACAATGAATTCAGTGTTTAGGCCAAAGTTAGTAAAAGACTCAATCTTATTGACACTTTTTTTAGTCCTATTTGATTCAACAATGGCGCATATACCACTATATATGACTTACTATTTGCTGTCAATAATCACAATATTAGTAGACCTACTAACTAGCAAAATAGAAAGTTAAGTCCCAAACTCTTAGTTTTAATTTAACTTTTACTAAATATTCCATATATGTTTAAAATGTTTGGTTTTAAAAAATTGTCAGTGGCATCTATAGTAGAGATACTTTTCTAATACGTACTTCGGAGGAGTTGATTTTTTAAATGATATCTACAATTTTAGAATGTTACCCCTGAAGAAAATTTAAAGATACAATATCGTTGAGGGTTAAATATTAAATCTCCTTTAGAATAGTTTTCCCTAAATTTATATCTAGCCTCTTACCACTAGAGGGCAAGCTTGCCATTGTAATGAAACAAGAATCTACTTCACTTTCAAAGTAGTTAACTAATTTAAAATGTTTAAAATGACTACTTTGAGAAAAGAAAATCTCGGTGTGACAACATTTTTTTCCTTGACAATTAAATAAAGCTAAAATAATATTTTATATGTATTTTTAATTTTAGCTACTCATATACAATAATTTAAATATATAATCATTTAATTTTGTCCTACAGTATTTTAAAATCTATACCAAACATATGAATTGCATGTAATTTCACATATTCATAAAACTATGTTCAATAGCCAACACCGTTTCTTAATATTAAGTTCAAAAATAACTTAACAATGATCTAATCTGTGCTCCCTATTTACTGAGCTCTGGATGAGGAAAAAGCAACCCAGACTGAATCTTTGGTAATGGGCATTGAGTCAAAAATCTCAATGTAAGACCCAGATTTCTGTTGGTCACCATAAAAATCTGTGAAAATGATAATTTATTCATTAGTTACACCAAGAGTTTATGGAGTCAAAGAGTAAAAAGTGGCCTTTGCGGATGGAGAAGGAGATGAGAAAAAAACAGATCTCATCTCTCCCTATAGCTTCCAGGGAGAAGTCAGCTCTACTGCCATCTTCCATTTAGCCTTGTAAAACCCATTTCAGCCTTCGGACTTCCGCAACTGTAAGATAATACATCTGTGTTTAAGCTACCAAATCTGTGGTTATTGGCCGTAGCAGCAATAGGGAACTAGTTCAACAGCCTAAATCATGCCATATATTGTAGATGTGTGAGTTAAGTCATTGTTTTTATTTGAATTAAGTTTTGAAGTGCTTTATTAGCCCAATCTTATCCTTGTAAGAGTAACATATAATATTTTAAGTAGTAATATTGTTTCCTAAGTTTAAAAACACCCCAACTATTTAACAATGCAAGGCATATGTGTGACTCTGAATACTAACAAAATGAAGAACAGCAAATGAGAAAAAAAAATAAAAGGAAAAAAGAGAAGAACAGATTGCAGTATCAGCATTTACCTTTTTTTCAAAATGTGTATTTGATTTTATTTAATTCATGCAACAACCATCAAGGTTAAGCCATTTTAATGTTGCATATTTTTTAAAAAGCCTAAGGTAGATGTGTATTGTGAGTTCTATGGCTAAAAATGAAAGGTCTTTAAATACCTGTGAGTCCTATTAATAGTGACTTTACAAAATTGTAGTACTAAGAAAACTAAATATGATAATTTGGCTTTTAAATACTAATGAAAATACTTTTTGAAGTTTACTTATTTATTCCAAGAGAGGCACCCTCAATAGGGTTTCCACTACATGAGCCAATGACGAGGTCTCAGCTGGTCCTTATCACTGGCACATGCCTAGATCTGGTGCTCTCAGGGAGGAAACAGGATGTGAACCCAGGATCTTTTTAATGTGGATCCAGCTGTGTTGTTGCTGTAATACTGCCTGGTCCAGAAAATTTTTCAAAGTCGGTATATGATAATATATTAAATCTATAATGTAAGAGAATTTTACAATAGATCTACATGTTTGTGGGATACAGTGTGATTTTTCGACGCATGTATACAATATGTAATGATCACTTCAGGACAATAAACAGACCCATCATCTCCAATATTTATTAATACTTTGTATTGTGTATATTCAAAGATTTTCTTTCTTGCTATTTTGAAACATACATTATATTGTCATTAATCACGGTTACACTATAACTTTAGCACTCTAGAACTCATTCCATTTATCTAACTGGTGTCTCTTCTTATAAGAATCCTAGTCTTATTGGATTAAACCCCATCCTAATCACCCTATTTAGCCTTAATTACCTCATAAAGACCTTATTTCCAAATACAAACTGTCCTAGACTTAAAATGGCTCTACTTAGAATTTTCAAGTTTATTATGGTACAAAAGCAATAAACATTGAATGGAAATAGCACTTCTAATTTAGAACTTTGATCATTTCCTGGGGTAGTAATTTTTGGTACCATGTCTTCCCATGCTGGAACAGTGGCAGCAAGCCCAACATCCCAGTCAGTGATGCGGTCACAGGGTAAAAAACCAACACTCTACCGTGTACCATATTGCCTGTGTTTCTTATTATGTTTTATGTTTTCACTTCCCTTTATGACTACTAATGCCCATTTGTGTATAATATTCAATATGTTTTTATAAAATAGGCTTAATAAGATGACTTTGCCCAAATTTAGGCTAATTTGTTTTGCACAATTTAAGATGGGTTATGCAAAGTTATAATGTTTGTTAGGTTGGGTGTATTAAATGCATTTTTTTAATGATAGAGAGCATGTGCATGTGTATGAGAGAGAGAGAGGGACAAAGAGAGGATGAAAGCACCCTCAACAGGAGCTCATCCTTCCATGATCTACTTTTCTCAGCCTTGCTGCTGGGTGTCCATGAGCGTCCATGGGCAGATCCTGCATGTTTTCAGGCCACCCCAAAGATCCAAACCTATGGTCAGCAGTTTGCCCTGCAGAGCACTGCGTTACTACTGTGCCATAGCAGTAGCAGCTGAGACAACATGGATATTTCATTTGCATTATTTTCAAACTACAACAGGTTTATCAGGACATTACCCATCATAACTCAGGGAGCATCTATATAGACATTTTGAGTATTAGAGCTTCAACATGTGAATTTGGTGGGATGAAACCCAATCTATGGCAGTGTCATTGGTTAGCATCACCTATGTACCTACTGTCCAACTCACATCTTCAGGCTCCCAGAAAAGGGAAATACTCAGCTGAAATATTTAAACTTCCTTCTTAGACCATTTCCAGCAAATCAAAGAAAAAATAAATTTGTTATGCCTCTGGTGTGTGGCCATGTTTCTTAGAGGTAGTTTCTGGTTTTAGCTCCTAGTTAACATGAAAATATTAGGCATAAGCTTACACAATTATTCAGCAGAACATGCCAATTTACACACACACACACACATAAACAAAAAGAGATCACACTCTTTATGTTCATAAGATGATACTGTAAACAAAATCTACTCACCAGGAGAATGTTTTTGAATGAACAGCATTTGAATTTTACCTGTGAAGTTAGTTATATGGACATATAACCTTTTAGAAGAAATAGCATCTCACCAATTCTTGACTTCGTACTATTGTGACAAACACAGAACTGAATTTTCACCAATTTTATGTACTATAACATAGGATTCCTAACTTGAAGAAATGATCAAGTTATAGCCCCATGAAAAAAGTATTTTGGGTCTGGCTGTAATCTTTTATTCCCATCTCTCACTACTCTTATAGAGCTTTATCTTTGCCCTGCAATTAGGTCGTCAGAGAGGTCATGACATGTTTTTTTCTGTTTTTCTATGCAAAAATGAGTCATGACTTTTCTGAAGTTCCAATATTTTTCTTACCTGCTTTTTAAAAACCCAGCCTATCCATCCCAGTTTCCTTCGCTATTATGACTTATATGTCATGTTGTAGTGTCTTCTCCTGATAACCTAACAAAAGGCATTCTAACCTTTTCTATTGGTTGTTTACCAGGTGTCAGTAATGACTTCCTTTCATAGTCCAAATCTAATTATCAGGTTTTTTATTCTTTTTTCCCCCCAAATCAGCATGAGGTAAATGTCAAAATATGGCCTAAAAGCAAACCAACAAGGTATTTGTCTTCCCTATGTTGTCTACCAAAATCAACATTAGAAAGGACCAACTTGCTGTAGCTCTCTGAAAAACTTTAGCCGTTTTCCCCCATAGGCTTAAACCTATCTGAAATCTACACTAATTTTTTAAACAAACACTGACTCTATTTGGCCATAATTAGATGTTTTTTTCAAGAGAGAGAGGTGTTCTTAGCTTTTATAACACTCTGAGGCAGAGAAATAATGGACAGCAGTGATGAACAATTATCTTTGTCATGTTAGGTCAGGTTTAATGCACATCGCTTTCTATTTACTGGCAAAATTAAATAACAAAGACCGATTTTTAAAGAGATTTTTCTCAAAAGAGATAAGCCTTACAAATTTCCTTTGTTCTGTGATGTGAACTTTATCCATTTAAAAGTATATACATGTGAATTGGTTAGGTTTCTTTGAAAGTTATATTAAATGCAATCAAAATTGATTATGCAAAAATTATCCCAAAGAAATAGAAGAAATATTTTAAAGTTACTTAAATTTAGAGGAAGTTTTGCCTTTTAGGAATTTCTTAGATACTCTGCCAATTAAGTGTGCCCTAAGGACAAAAAAAAAAAAAAAAAAAAAAAAAAAAAGAATAACATAGACTTCCATTTTTAGAGATAGCTGTTATTTTTCTACAGTTTAACATCATTGTCTATGGTCACTTCTTCCTACTTGTTGATAACATACTCAATATATTATTTTTTAAATGCCTGAAAGGGATTAACGTTTCATTTTCATCTCAGCAGTGACACATGTAGTTTAATGCTATCCAGACTGAGATAATGTGGAAGGAAGGTGAGAGAAAGAAGAGTATAGGGAAGGAAATTGGGGGGTGGGGAATAGACAGTCAAGACACTTGCGGGACAGTTATAGTTTATTACCTGTTGATAATAATGTGTGTAGTATTTTCAACTGGATTGGTCTGAGGTTTATTTCATGTTGTGTTAATTCTCTTTGCAAGTCAAATAATGCATAGCAATCAAATGTGTAAAATAATAATAATAACAATAATAATAATAAAATGCTATCCAGACCGTGTTACTAGCTATGTTATTTTTAGACCTATTTTGCATTTCAATTCTATTCAAACTAATTAAATTTTACCCAAACAACTAACGTGCCACTCTCAATGCATCTTTCCTTTGCTATAGTTTTTTAAATTTTTATTTTATTTTATTTTTTTTTTTTAGGGTGAGATTTTTGCTATAGGGCATGTGTCCTGGCCAGTCAGACAGAGACAAAGAGACAGAAAGCAAGAATCACCCGTCAGAAGGGATGGCAATGCCACAATCTCTTCTCCTCCATTCTCCTCTCAGGATCTTGGGCATGACACACACGTGCCTGGCATGAGTTTTAAGCAGCTGGGTCCAAGACTCAAACCGCGGTTGACTACGTGGGGGACAAAGTATGTTACTACTGCTGATCCTACTATAGCTTTTTTAAAAAATATATTTACTTTATTATTAATAGAGTTAAAGTTCTTTTTTTTTTTCAAATCCAATCCCTTTATCTTCCAAGTTGTGTCTGACTTAGGATACTATACATGTTATCATCAACAGACAACAATGCATTTCTGTGTCCCATAAATATTTTCCCTCTCTATTTTTCTCCTTAATTTCTTTTCTCACCCTCTCGCCTTTCTCCCTCCTTCTTCCCACACTGTCTCTAGTATCCATAACCATTTTTCATGCTTCTATATCCTCTAATGTTTCAGTTTCCACCATAAAGATAATAGGTGTATATTAAGTGGAGAAATACAATGTCTCTCTTTTATAAATTGTCTTGCTTCACTTTGCAGTAATTCTTCTTTATTTGTCCACTTTCTATCAAATGCCATTATCTTGTTGCTTTTTATGTCCGAGTAGTGTCAATACATTCATCTATTCATGGACATTTGGATTGATTCCATGTCTTAGCAATTGTGAATAATGCCAATAAACATAGATGTACAAGCAGTTTTCCAAGTGAGTGTTCTCCTATGATTTGGGTAGATATCCAAGAGTAGAATTGTTGGATTTTATGGTAGTGCTATTTGTAGATCTTTGAGGAACCTCCATGTTGTTCTCCACAGTGGCTAGACCAATTTGCATTCCCACCAAAAGTGTAAGAGAGTTCCCCTTTCACCACAGCCCCACCAGCATTTATCAGTTTTTGATTTTTTAAATTTCACCAAACTTGCTGGGATTAGGTGGTATCTCATTGTGGTTTTGGTCTACATCTCTCTTATGAAGAAGGATGTTGAGCATTTTTTTTTTCATATGCTTTTTGACTGTTTGTATGTATGTCTTCCTTAGAGAATTGTTTGTTAAGCTCACTTTCCTTTTTTTTTCTTAAGAGAGATTTTTGCTATAGGGCGCATGCATTTGCCAGAGAGACAGAGAGAAAGCGCGAGAGAAATCACCCCCCAGAGGGGAGGGCCATGCCACAATTCCTTCTTCTACATTCTCCTCTTGGGATTTTGGACATACGGACACACAGACACACACACAAACACACACACACACACACACACACACACACACGTGCCAGTCATGAGTTTTAAGCGACCAAGTTCAGGACTCAAACCATGGTAGACTACATGGGAATCCAGAGACATAATCATTACACCATCCATTGATCTAATTTTTCTCATTTTTTAATTGGGTTGGTCATTTTTTCTCAGTTAAGCTGCTTGAGTTCCTTGTGTATTCTGGTTATCAGTTTCTTATCTGAGGCATAGCTTACAAAAATATTTTTCATTCTGAGAGTTGTTCATTCACACTAATTACTGTGTTTATTGATGCATAGAAACTTCTTAATCTGTTGTAATACCATTTATCTATTTTGAGGATTATTACCTGTGCTTTGGTGGTCTTATTTAAGAATGCTTTGCCTACCCCGATATCACCCAGAGTTTCCCCAATGATTTCCACTAGGATTTTTATAGTTTGAGGTTTAGATCTTTGATCCATTTTGAGTTGATTTTTGTTAATGGTGAAAGATAGTAATCCAGGTTCATCTTTCAGCCAGTGGAGACCCAGTTTTCCAGCACAACTTGCTAAAAAGGTTTTCCTTTTCCCACTGGATTGGCTGGTACCCTTTATCAAAAATCAGTTGATTGTGTTTTGGGATTTATTTCTGGTGTCTTTGTTCTGTTCTTTTGGTCTACATGCCTGTTTTTGAGTTAATACCATGTTGTTTTGATTTTCACAGCTTTGTAATATATTTTGGAGTCATGGAGTGATATACCTTCTACTCCACTCCTGCACAGAATTGCTTTGACAGTACAATGTCTTTTATGATTCCAGCTGAATTCTATGATTGTCTTTTCTAAAGCTGTGAGAAATGTCTCTGGCAATTTGACTGGAATTACATTAAATATGTAGATTAATTTGGGTAGAATTGCCATTTTGATTATATTAATTCTTCCAATCTTGTAACATGGGATGTCCTTTCACTTTTTTCTGTCACTTTCAATTTCATTTTTTTAGATTTTCATAGTTTGCCTTAGAGTGGTCTTTGATGTCTTAGGTTAGATTCATTCCTAGGTATCTTATACTTTTTGTGGCTATGGTAAATGGGTTTAGTATCTTCAGTTTTACTTCAGTCTGCTTGTTGTTAGTATATAGAAATGCTATAGATTTTTTTAGGTTGATTTTGTATCCTGCTACTTTGCTGTATTCATTTATTACTTCCAGGAGTTTTTTCTTAGATATCCTCAGGTCTTTTATGTATAAAATCATGTCATCTGCAAACAGAGATCATTTCACCTCTTCTTTCTCTTTAGAATGTTTTTTATATATATTTTCTTATTGCATAGGCAAAGCTTCAGGCACTATATTGAAAAAGGAGTGGAGAAAGTGGGCAGCCTTGACTTGCAACAGTTTTTAGTGAAAAAGCTTTTAGCTTTTCCCCCATGCATTTCCCCATTCAGTATGAAGTTAGTTATCAGTTTTTCATAGATGGCTTTTTTCTGTTGAGAAATATCCTTTCTATGCCTATTTTGCTAAGAATCTTAATCATGAAGGCATGCTGTATTTTCTCAAATGCTTTTTCTCCATTGATTGTTATGATTATATGATATTTATCTTTCATTCTGTTAATATAATATGTTACATTCATGATTTTGTGTATGTGTATATTGAACCACACTTGCTTCCCTGGAATAAAGCCTACTTGGTCATGATGTATAATCTTTTATATATGTTATTGGAGATGATTTGCTAGAATCTTGTTGTGAATTTTTGTGTCTATATTTATCAGAAATATTTATCTGTAGTCTTCTTTCTTTGTCCTATCCTTGTCTGTTTGGGGGATGAGGGTTCTGGAGGCTTCATAAAATAAATTTAGTAAGGTTCTTTTGTTTGGGATCTTTAAAAAATAACTCGAGTAAAATGGGGATTAATTCTTCTTTAAAAGTTGTGTAGAATTCAGAATTGAAACCATCGGTACCTGGGCTTTTCTTTCTTGGGAGGTTATTTATTACTGATTCAATTTTAATGCTTGTCATAGGGCCATTCAGGCTTTCTATATCCTCCTGATTCAATGTTGATAAGTTATATGTGTCCAGGAATTTGTTCATCCCCTCTATATTTTGTTGTTTGTTGGCAAATAGTTGCCCATCATATTCTTCAATGATGTTTTGTATTTCTATTGTTTCTGTTGTAATATTGCCTATTTTATTGCTAATTTGATTCATCTGGTTCCTTTCTCTCCTTATTTAGTCTAGCTAATGATGTGTCAATCTTGTTTTTCTTTTCGAAGTACCAGCTTTTGCTTTCATTTATTTTCTATATAGTTTGTTTATTTTATAGTTCATTTGTCTGTGCTCAAATCTTTATTATTTCTTATCTCCTGGCATTTTTTGGATTTTTTTGCTTTTCCAGTTCTCTGAGCCATGCGGTTAGGTTGTTCCTTTGCTACCTTTCCTTCTTTCTCTTATGTGTACTAATTGCTCTGAACTTCCCTCTTTTGACTGCTTTTGCTGTCTCCCATAGATTATGGATGCTTGTGTAGTCACTATCATTGGTTTCCATGAATCTTTTTATTTCAGTCTTAACGTCTTCAGTAGTTGTGAAGTCATTCAGTGGTAGGTTGTTTAGTTTCCACATGTTTGTGTATTTTTTAGTTTTTTTCCTCCTAAAATTAATGTCAACTTTAATTCCATCATGGTTGAAGGTGCTGGATATGATTTCTATGTCTTTGAATCTGTAAATGCTTGTTTTGTATCCTATCATGTCATGTGGTCAATCTTCAAAAAGGTTCCATAGAAAAATGTATATTTTGTGATTTTTGGATGGAGTGTTCTATAGATGTCTGTCAAGTCCATTTGACTTATGGTATCATTTAGATCCTGTATCTCTTTGTTTTTGTTTTGTTTTGTTTTGTTTGTTTTGCTTTTGTCTAGGTGACCTGTGCAGAGCAGATAGCGGGCTGTTGAGATCTCCAATGATTAGTGTGTTGCAGTTTATCTCTCCTTTTAGATCTAGCAGTATTTCCTTCACATATTTGGGTACTCCTATGTTGGGTGCATAAGTATTTATAAGTGTCATATCTTCTTGATGAATTAGCCCTTTTACTACTGCATAATGCCCTTCTTTGTCTCTTCTTACAGTTTTTGTCTTAAAGCCTATTTCGTCTGAAATTAGTCACAACCTCATCCCTGCTGTGGTTTCCACTTGCATGGGTTACATTTTCCCAGATCTTCACTTTTATTTGATGTATATCTTTATCCATGGGGTGCATTTCCTATAGATAACAGATAAAAGGTCTCTGTTTTTTAATCCATGCAGCCAGTCTGTGTCTCTTGATTGGAGAATTTAATTCATTAACGTTCAACATTATTATTTATATTTCCAGACTTATCACTACCATAATGTTAGCCATTTTCTTGGTTGTTTTTTATTCTCTTATTTCTATCTGTCTTTAGTTTTCCAGGTATAACACTCTCTTCAGAATTTCTTTTTTTTTTTTTTTTTTTTTAAGAGGTTTTTGCGATAGGGCGCGTGCGCCCACCAGACAGACAGAGAGAGAGACATAGAGACAGAAAGCGAGAAATCACCCCCCAGGGAGGATGGCCACACCACAATCCCTTCTCCTCTATTCTCCTCTCGGGATCTTGGGCACGCACACGCGCCCGGCGTGAGTTTAAGCCACTGGGTCCGGGACGCAAACCGCGGTCAACTACATGGGAGTCCAGCGACATAGCCATTATGCTAACTGCTGGTCCCTCTCTTCAGAATTTCTTGAAGAGCGGGTCTGGTGTCGGTAAATTTTTTTAGCTTTTGTTTATCTGAAAATATTTTTATCTTTTCTTCCCATTTGAAGGTTAATCCTCCTGGATATAGTAGTCTTAGTAGAAATTGTTCTTCTTTTAACACGTTGAATATATCTTCCCATTCTTTCCTCTCTTGAGTTGTTTCCACTGAGAGGTCTGATGTTAGCCTGATGGGATAATCTTTGTAAGTAACTTTGTGTTTCTCTCTTGCCATTTTTAGTATCTTATCTTTATCTGTAATTTTGGTCATTCTGGCTATGATGTGCTATGGAAAGGATCTTCTTAGGTTGATTTTATTTGGGCTCCTTTGTATTTCTTGGGTTTGGATGTTTAATTGCCTGTATAGGTTTGAAAAGTTTTCTGTAAGTATTTCATGGAATAAACCTTCTATGCCTTTGTCAAATTCTTTAGCTTCTGGAATACCTATTATTGGAATATTTGGGCATTTCATAGTATCTAGTATTTCTCATATGTTGTTCTCATGTATTAAAATTACTTTTTCATTATTTTTGGTGGTTTAGCCTGAGTCAAAAGTTTGTCTTCCAGCTCAGAGATTCTGTCTTTCTGTGGTCCAGTAATTTTTTAAAATAAGTATTTATTTTAAAATTCTATTCTTATTATCATTTTTTAACTTGACTAGACAGAGACAGAGAGAAAGGAAAAGTGAGAAAGTAAGCCACCAGGTCTGGGACTGGAATTGTGGTTGGCCATGTGGGAATCCAGTGCCTCTAACCACCATGCCCACCTGTAGGCCTCCAGTCCAGTCTACTAGTAAAACTTTCGAGTGGGGTCTTAATTTCCTGTATTATTCTCTTAATCTCTAGGAATTCCGATTGATTTTTTTATGGTGTCTAGTTCTTCTTTCAAATCCTGGAAAGAGTTCCTCATCTCTGTCACCATGAATATTCTGAACTCTTTCTGACATTTCTTCAAATTCCTTTGTGCTATCCATGGTTGAAGAATGGTTGCTCTGTTCCATTGAGAAAGAGGTATTTCTTGTTTTCCCATACTTTTTGTGTCTCTGTACTGGTTTCTAGTCATCTGGTAGATTATACACTACTTCCTGCTTTTCTCTTGTTGATTCTATAGAGTCAGGGTGGGGGGGAAGAATAATTCTACTTCTCAGATGCATTCTTCGTAGTGGGCCTTGCCTTCCAGTCAGAGTGTGTATATAGCCACTTTTAGGTGTTGCTTCCTTTCCCAGCCTCTGGAGACCTGGGGCTAACCCGGAGATTTTCAGATGGAAGAGAAAAAGAGTTGCACGTCATGTTGAGTCATGTGGTTTAGAAAACTGTGAAGTCTCAGAATGTCCCTGGGATGAATTGGGAGACAGGAAGAAGCCTGGAGTGGTCTCTTGTCTATATTTCCTTACCAGAAGTTGCATTTCCCTGGTTGTCAGCAGCACAGGCTCGGGGGAAAAAGGCAGTGGACAGATGTACCAGGAATAGGTTGGGAGACAGGAAGAAGCCTGGAGTGGTTTCCTGTCTCCATTTCTGTCACCAGCAGCCACTTCTTCCTGGTCGACAGCAGCACAGGCTCTGGGGTAATTTAACATTTTTTTCTCCCTTGTAAATAAAATTAGCCAGCTCTGATACACATGAATAAAATCACTTTTTATGGCAATTTGATCATACATCTTTTGCATTCATTTGATTAAAAAACTCACTGAAACATATTGTGAATAAATAAGTTATATAGCTCTCAAAAATACAAGTAGAACAAAAAATGAAGATGCATGACATAATGTGATGTTTTTTTATTGAAGATTGGGAGTGTGCCAATGTACTTGATTTCGTATGCTTGATTTTGTTATCACACACTGCATGCACACTGCATGTTTTGAAAAACCGCATTGTACCCCACTAAGATGTACTATTAAATGGAAATAAAAACAATATATATGAAATAACTTTTAAAATAAGAAGTTTATCCCCCGAAAGCTACATATGAAGAAGCAAATCATTAAAGAACATTTTTACTTGCAATGTTTTTCAAGAAGTGAATAAGTTAATGTTTTATTATTCATGATAAGGCAATACAATTCCAGAAATAAAAAATCAGATATTTAATAGGTAAAAAAATTTGGTACAGAAAAATGTTTTTGTTCATAGCATTACATATATGCAGGTGCATTATATCTTAGAAGAGATGGAATACTTTATCATTTCTTAATAGTGTGCAATCATTACCAATTCAGAGAATTCTTGTCATTTTGCTACTGTTTTCACACTTTTTATTCTTTTTTGACATTTTTTAAAGCTTAGTTATTTCTTTCTTACACAAGTGAGGAAAAAGATAGGAGAGAGAGTTACCCCCAACAGAGTCTCACACTGTAGTCTACTCCAGCTTCAGTCAGCCCACAGAGCATAGGCACACAGATGCCTGGCTTGTTCAAGTAGGTCTTCAGGTGAACCTGGAACCTCCCCATGTAGTCATCCTCACACGGCATTGTGCCACCCTTGCGTCAGTGACTAGCACCTGTGCATTTCCATTCTTTTTTTTTTTTGGAGAGGTTTTTGCTATAGGGCGCGTGCGCTCGCCAGACAGACAGAGAGAGACAGAGAGATAGAAAGCAGGAAATCACCCCCCAGGGGGGATGGCCACGCCGCAATCCCTTCTCCTCCATTCTCCTCTCGGGATCTTGGGCACGCACGCACACGCACTCGGCGTGAGTTTAAGCCACCGGGTCCGGGACTCGAACCGTGATCAACTACGTGGGAGTCCAGCGACATAGCCATTACGCTAACTGCTGGTCCCAGCATTTTCATTCTTAATGTAAGACTAATAACTTGAGAAAGTGGCCAAGTTGTAGGTTTATGAAAAAAGAAAAGAACACAGAAAAAAATGAATTTATAATTAAGCCATAACAGTTTAAAATCATTTAAAATATTCGTCCAAAATCCTTATTTTAGATGAACTGAAGCAACATGAATGCAAAGAGCATTTTGTATCAGAAAGTAATTTCCCTTCTTTTTTTTTTTAATTGCCAGAGGGTATGTAACCTTACCAGAGAAACAGAGACTAAAGAAAAGGAGAAGGCATCCCCCTATAGGGCATGATCATGCTTCAATCCCCATTTACTCCCGTTTTCTATCTTGCAGGAATTTGGGGTATTTGGGGTATGCATACACGCATGCCAAACTTGTTTTATATTTCTTTTTTCTTTCTCTTTCTTTTTTTTTCTTTTTTCTTTTTGAGAGCATTTTTCTATACATCGTGTGTGCTCACCAGAAAGACAGAGAGAAACAGAGAGAGAGAAAGTGAAAAATCACCCCCCATGGGGGATGGCCACACCACAATCCCTTCTCCTCCATTCTCCTCTTGGGATCTTGGGCATGCATACACAAGTGCCCGGCATGAGTTTAAGCCACCGGGTCTGGGACTCAAACTGTGGTTGACTACATAGGAGTCCAGCAACATAGCCATTATACCAACTGCTGGTCCCTCCAACTTGTCTTTCAACTAGAAATTAAATCTTGGTCAGCCAAATGGAATCTGGCTCCCTTAACCACTCAGTCATGGAGTCCACCCCAAGATGTAATTTGCCAAAGGGCTTGGAACAGCACACAGATACATCTGTTTTTATTGAACTTCTGAGTTATAGCTCTCTGCACCCTTAGTTTCAAAAATAATAGATATTTTAAAGTAAATGAGAAAATGTCACTGATTATTTATTTTGTCAGGACTTTTGGTAAATATCAGTGATTATTAGTTTCTTTTACTAAGGACAGACTAGAAAACTGGTACCTGATTATACTGATTAGCAATAATTGTTCTGTATCAATTTCTTGATTATTTCATCAATTAAGCATATATTTTTCTTTAGTTTTCATTAGCAGGTTTTTAAAATAATTATTTACTTTATTTTATTTATTTTTTAGTTTGACCAGAGAGAGACAGTGGGTGAGAGTGACAGACAGAGGAAGTGAGAAAGCAAGCCACCAGATTCAGGACTTGAACCCCGGTCGGCCATGTGGGAGTGTCCAGCGCCTTAACCACCACGCAACCTGCTGGTCCCAATTAGCAGTTTTTATGGTGAAGATTAGATACCTCTTTCTCAAAAGTATCTGGAAAAAAATATAATGAAAATTGACTCACTAGAATTGATTCATCCTCTCAATTTAGTAATACTTTAATAAGTACCTAAAAGACTTAAAGGGATTTTAAAAAATAAAAGAATAACTTGTATAGTATCATAAAAAATAGTACATTTCCTGAAAACAAAATGTTACACACTGTAAAGATATATGTGATTAAATGTAATATAAAATAATTTAGGAATAAGGAAACTCTTACAAAGAAAAAAAATACATTTCTGGGGTCCAGCAGGTGGCATGGTGGTTAAGGTGCTGGACTCCCACATGGCTGACCATGGCTCAAGACCTAAACCTGGTGGCTTGCTTTCTAATTTCTTTCTCTTTCACTCTTATCAAGAATAATAATGAATAATAATAATGAATAAATAAAATTAAACAAATAATCATTAAAAACAAAAACATTTCTCAAATAATATATTAATTAATACATATTAATTTTAGTCTTTATAGTTAAGGGAAATAGAGCTAACCCTAGAGTGTAGGTAAAGTATCCCTAGGGCTGTTATTAGTGTCAATTGATGCATGTATTACAAAACGTTTATTAATAAGATGACCAAATTTTATTCATACTAAATATCATGAAAATTATCTATATTATCACTGAACATTTGTACTTAATAAAATATAAGGAAGAACATTTCTTTCTTGTTTTGAAATATGTAATATCAATCATTGCAATGGGGAAAATTTGTTCTTTCTCATGAAGGTATTTTTTGTTTTATATTGTTTAGGTTTTTGCCATAGGGCATATGCACTTACCAGAGAGAAACAAAAAGAGAGACAGTGAGTAAGCACCCCCTCCATGGGTGATGGCCATGCCACAATCCCATCTGCTCCATTCTCCTCTCAGGATTTTGGGTACACACACTGTTGTGCCCAGCATGATTTTCAAGTTGCCATTTCTGAGATTCAAACCATGGCCAGCCATGTGAGAATCCAGTGCTTTAACCACTGGACTACTTGCTGGCTCCAGGTATTTTCTTTTTTTAGAGTTAATTTAATTATTTCTTCAATACAAGTGAAAGAGAAAGAAGGAAAGAGGGGAGGAGAGAGAGAGGTAGCATTCCTAATAGGGTCTTGATGCCTCAATTAACTCCAGCCTTTGTGAGCCACAGATCAGGGGTGAGTGTGTGCCTGGTATACTGTGCACTTGAACCGGCAACAGTCCCATGTGGAATCACTTTGCAGAGTGTAGCATTTTACTATTATGCCACTGGCCCTACCTAAAGATTATTTGTTAAAAAATAATGTGACATTTATGTTATGTGTTTTCCTTGTAGAGTCCCTCTCTAGTCTTTTTGGGAAAATAAAAAGAATCTTGAAAATTTTATATCTTATGTATGGTATTTATGTTTGCTTTAAATATCCCATTCCTTTTGTTTATTCAGCTAATAAATGTCATTTCATATCAAAACCTTTAAAAAATATTAATCAGATGAACCTTATCTCCTTTAATATTTGTCCAACATTCAATAAATATTTAGTGGCCCTTTACTTTAAGATCTGCATTGCTCATGGAAAACATGTGCTATAAGGAAAATAAATATTGTACAGCTTGCATTTTGCTTTATCTTTTTCACTTTTCTTTTTAACTCTGTCTTTAGGATATGGTTTTAAAAGAGGTAAAAATTATCCCATTCTGTTATGAAAATAGTAGTCACCAAAATCTAAATTTACCTAATTTAGGTAAATTTACGTGCTACCAAAAAGTATGTACCATTGGCCAGCTGGGGGTGTGGTGGTTCGGTCAGCTGAATCCCATGTGACTGGATGTGTGATTGAGTCCCAGACACACTGGCTTGAAAAACATGCCAAGCACATGTATGTGTATGCCCGAAATACTGAGAGGAGAATGGAGTAAAAAGGATTGTGGTGTAGCCATCTCCCCCACCCCCACATCGGGAGGTCATTTCTCCTTATTCTCTCTCTTTTTATCTCTCTCTGACAAATACATGTACCCCTTAGCAAAGAAAATGTATTTTTAAAAAGTCTTTATATGTATACTTAGAGAATTGTGTGCATGGGAGAGAGAGAAAGAGAACCATCTTCTACAGGGGCTCATCATGCCATGGTTTCTTTTCACAGCCTTCCAGCTTCTCGGGATCTCAGGCACATAAACATACACCTGGTATGTTTTCAGGCTGTTGCAGGGATTTGAACCCATGGTCAGCTATATGGCTTCCAGCACTGCAGTTCAGTTTCCTCCTGACTGCCCCACTAAGCTGACCCTGTATTCATACTTATATGTTTATGTGCGTGTATGTTTGTATATAGATAAAAAAAAAATGCGTGTGTGCTGCTATTCTTTGTTCCCCAGCTCATTGGGCCTATTCTTGTCCTTTCCATGGCCTTCTTGTGGTTCCAAGAAGGTGACATTGGTGAAGAACAAGGGAAAGCACCACCCTGAGATAGACCAGCAGAAGGGGAAACAGGTTGGACACTTCCTTTTTTTCTCGCTTTGTTGCAATTTATGACTAGCATGGCCTCCCCATTCCCTGCCTTGAATAACTGCTCCCACTCATTTTTAGTCTTTCTCAAAGGTTCCAGCTCCCTTGCATCCAGCACCTTAATTTCCTGCCCTTCTAACTTTATTCCCAACAGAGAACCTGCTTCTAAGTTTTGCTGTGCTCTTGGCACCTTATCATCTTTATATTCTTCCCTTCTAAGGTTATCTACATTGCTATGAGAGAATCTTTCATTACAGTCTCTTCTTTCAAATCAGCAACTGTGCATTCTATTTCCCACAGCATAGTACCCTAGAAAACACACTGATAAATGTACAAATAAATGTTTCTTTCCCTTGGAAACTATCAAGAATTACCAGAAACTGCTAAAGGCAGTAAACATTGGGCCAGGGATCCAGAGACTGCAAGGAGTTAAACTGTTCATGATATACTCCTGTATATTGTTTAATTTGTCTATGCTTTAGTTTATTAGTACAAGATGTGGGAGACATAGTTGTATGGGTCCTCGCCCTGCATTTAGGGAAAAGAAAGAGAGTATACACTGAAAATCTGCTTGGAACTAAAAGAATGTTGAGTTGTTAATGCTGTTAATCATTGGTAGTATCATAAAGCTCAACAAGTATAAATACAAAGACGAAAATTTCTGAGGCAAAAGTGGAGCAGTAGACAAAACAAAGAGTTGTGAGTGGGAGGAAATTTCACTTTGGTAAAGTTAACAGAGCCTACCCACACCAAATCTTTCACTTTGGTAAAGTTAACAGAGCCTACCCACACCAAATCTTTCCCAGGTAAGAAGTGGAATAGGAAGGAGAAACTCACCTAAGTAAAAGGCATCTTAGGGTCAACCTCTGTATCTGCTTCAAAACTGGTACTAGTTCTTTTATCTCCTCATCTACCCTCCCTCAAATCCCCCCTCCCACAGGGCATGTGCATGTGCCAGAAAGAGAAAGTGAGAAGGAAAGTGAGAAATACCCTCCCCCCAGGGAGGATGGCCACCTCTGAGTCCCTTCTCCATTCTCCTGGGATTTGGGGCATGCACTCTCATGCACTCAGTGTGATTTCTCACCATTTATAAGTAAAGATAAAGGCAAAAACCCTTCCCCAAACCTTAAACTCAGCAGAAAGATTGTAGGTTGTCATCCACCTTCATTGGCAAGCTTTTTTTTTTTTTAATTTATCTTTACCAGCCAATGCAAAACTATTTACCTATTGCACAAATGTATTGAGAATTAAGCTATTGATAATGTTTTAGAGAAGAACATATTAAATGATATGCATTAAGATTGTGAGTCAGTAGATGAGCTACTTTAAAAGACTCTCTAATGGAAGCTTTTAATGATCTAGCCATTTGTACTATTTAAGACATGCTCATTTTACATTTCTTGTACAAAAAGTCTTACGACTTTTACTCTTTGACTAGTTACTCGGAAAGAATCAAAGCAGTTAAATATGTTGGATCATTTAAGTTGCATTAACTGCAAACACAAGAAAACAAACTAACATATTTTTTCTGCTTTTATAAAGCTCTTTCAACTAGAACACATACATACTAAATGTAAAAGAAAGAAATAATTTCTTAAAGATAATCTAATGAATTCCCAATTCTGTAGTTAAATTCACTTGCTCATATTTTGTATGTTTTCAAGACCTTCTATTGTAAGTTCTCAGGCTCTAGCTTTGATTATAACAGGACTGAATAAAAAATGATTTGCTCGTTTTTCTGTAGAGCCTCATGACTCATTCTATTTAAGGCATGACTAGCACCATCTCTCCCAGCTCCCCCACCCCTTTGTTGCTTTCAGTTAGACCTTCTACTCTTCGGTTCTTGAACATTTATAAGGATTGGTGCAAAGCTGCTAGCTGCCAGCAAGGTGATTGATGAAAGACAATAGCATATTTCTTCAGCTTAAACTTTACCTTTAATGCGATATCTACACCTATTCCCTCCTGTGTATTATTTTTAAAGGTTTTCAAAGAAAATAGCTGATATATTTACATTCCAGATCAGGATGATCTAAAAATTATAGTAACATCAATGTGATCTTTTGAAAATTCAATTTTATTAGGCCAACAAAATTGTTTTTCTTAGATTCCTTATGGTAAAAAATATTAGCTTATCTTTTGTAAAATAAGATTCTTTTCAGACCAAGAGAATCAATTGTACTTTTTTTCCCCCAAAATGAAAGAAAAATAGTCTAGGTTTCTTTTGCAACTGGAAAATTATGTTTAGAGTTCAATCAAAATAGCAAAGTGATATTCAGGCAATAGAATAGCAGCTGCCTCATAACAAGCATAATTTGCTTCTATGGTTCTGAAATTAATACTGGAACAATGAGACAGCAGGGAAAATGTATTCCTTATAAAAATCCCTTTGCAAAATATATGTTTAAAAATACTGAATGCTGATATACAACAACAACAGTAATCACCTATTTGTTTTATGTTAAGCTTTTTAACTTTGAGAAATTTTATGGGAAATAATTTAGAAATATTATTCATTCCATGAAATATGTCTGTAGGAAAAATGTCAGTGAAAGGTAACCTTCAGTGATGAATGTAAATGTGTTTTTCCTTTAATGCATACTTTAAAACTAAACAATATTTGCATTTGAAGAGCCAATGCCTTCCAGCTAAAAATTACCTAAAAAATATCTGTAATTGTACAAAATTCTATTTATTGACTCATTCTAAAGAGGGAGAAGGTACACCATAGACCTTATGGGCTGGCCCCGTGGCCTGGTGTGCAGAAATCAGATCCCACATGTTTGACTACAGTTTGAATCCTGGCCCTGGCTACTTGAAAAACACGCCAGGTACATGTTCATGTATGCCCCAAATCCCAACATAGAGGATAGGGGATTGTGATGTGAGTATGCTCCATGGGGAGTGCTTTCTCCCTCTCCCTCACTTTCTACCTTTCTTTGTTCCTCTGGCAAGCACACGTGCTCTCTAGCAATTTAAAAAAGTGGGGCTGTGTGTGGAAATAGGGTTAAGACTTTTTATAGTATGCTAACCTTTGTTGGCTCCTGGCTTGTGTGAGGTGATTTTGGGGGAAGATTCTGGTTGCAGGACTTTGCTCTGGAATAGACGCTATCAGGGAAGAAGGTCAATAATTCTTTTCTAGAATTTAGGAATAGGGTGAAACTTCCTTATATGAACTAGGACATAGAGATCTCTGGTAATATTTAAAGCTTGAACAATGCTTGTGTTTTCGTTTGCATTTATATAGGGTTACACATTGATCTTGTGTTTGCCTTAATTTATCATGGTAATGTGGTGGCCTTCTCTGTGACCTTGCTAATGTCAAACAAGAAAACATCACAGCACAGCTGTGAGTGCCAGGCCATATCCCTTCTGGCAGGCTCTGCTTTTCTCTTCCTCAGAAAAAAATTATTTCATTGAGAAGGCTCTTAAATTCTCTAAGTGACACATTGAACATTTAAGATGTTGCCAAAATTATCACTTAACATCTTTCAATTACGTATATGCTTTACAAACTCTTTTGTTAACAATGTTCTTTGGGTAATTGGTATAGTATAAAGATTTGTAAACATTAATTACAAAAGCAAATTCTACTAAAAAAGAAGCACTTTCCTGTACAGAATATAACAGCTTTATTGAAGATGTAAGTGATATACAATGAAGTATGCTTATTAAATATCATTGTGTAAGCTTTGACATATTGTGTATACATATAAAATTATCTTCACCACCAATATGATAAAGTTATCATTTCCATCTATAAAATTAATTTTTAAAAATATTTCCTTAAAAATAATATTTAGCTGGTAGTATTTCTGTCCTTTATTGGGTTCAACTTCTGCCCTGTAAGATGAATTAACCCTAACTACAAAAACACTGGAACAAAAAGCCAACAGAAAGAGCCAACAGTAGAAATTCACCTAGCCAGACATACTATGATGTTCCTTTTATGCCTTGTTGAGAAATGGTTCATTTTATTTTCTCAGTTGCAAGTGCAAAAATTGCATTTGGCTGATTTAAGCAGAATAGGATTTTCAAGAGTTTATAGAGTCACCTGGAATGCTGGAGAACCAGGCTCAGAAATTGATCTGCACCAAGGAAGCTAAACAGTGGCCAAGTCACACTGGAAAATACTGTCCCATAAACAAATAAAAAAATCCTGGTGAGGACATGTCACTGCTGCTGAGGACTGGATGCTGGTGCTCATGGCTGGCCTTCTACAATCGATACCTCTGTACCCTCAAGCCCCGTGGGAAAATCTGTCACTGCTAGACCTGGAGATCAGATGTCAGCAATTTAGCCACCACACACTATCACCTTGCTTCTTTCCATCAAAGTTTATAGGGGATCTGTGATAGCAACCAAGCCTAGCTCAGGTGGTTGTGCTCAAGCTACAACGGGATGCTGAGAAAAACAGAAATCCACATTTCCATCCTTGAGTTTACCAGTTCTGCTTTCTACTAAGATACAAGGTAATTTCCCCATGGTAGAAATGGGAAGTGGGGGGATACAGGTTACAGAAAGACAATAATAATGAGGCAGTATACAGATTAATTGGGAACATACATTTGAGAAGAGAACCAGACAGCAGTGTGCCTCTACTCTGATTTCTTGACAAATTCTCAGTACTCAGGGACAGACTAACAGAAGAGAGCCAGGATTTCAGTCCCTATAAAAGGAAAAAAGAAAACTCAGTAATACACACATAAAGATATGGTGGTAATAGCCAAAGATATTGCTAAAACAGAATATTTGCCTCCTGCTCATCAACAATGTACTCAGATAAATTTTTAAAAATTATAAAAAAATAGACCAGAATCTACACAGGACCTGTGGCTGATCCTGTTTTCTGGGCCGGCTCAGCAAGGACTCAGTGTTTTCTACTTTGGCTCTCACTTTTTGGGACACAGTGCTAGTTTCATTTCCCACTCACCACTCAGTCCCAGCTAATGGAGACCCTTTGCAGCCCATGTGTCCTAAGGCAATGTATCTGTGACATTGTCTTTTGTTCTCAACTGCTTTAGGGTCCTGTCATCAAAACTGGGAACAGCTTGCATTTCATCAACTATGGAACATTGATTTATACTAAAACTTTATATACACCTTCAAAGAGAGTAAGTGGAGTGTAGTTATTAACATGCTCCCCTCCGTGGTACTTAAACCATACAATTTCATTTGTTTTCCTTTTAAATTTTGCTAGAGACCATGTCTACCCACCAGAGAAAGGTGAGGAAAAGGTGAAATCACTTGTAATGAGACATGATCACACCACAATCTTCTCTCCTCCATTTTTCTACTCTTCTGGGATTTGCTTAGCATAATTTTTGAGTCACCAGGACCAGGATTCAAACCACATAGTTGGCCATGAGGGATGTGGGATCTGGCTCCCTTAACTGCCAGGCTATGGGACTGCCTTCTTTTTTTTTTTTTTTTGGAGAGGTTTTCACTATAGGGCGCGTGCGCTCGCCAGACAGAGAGAGACATAGAGACAGAAAGCGAGAAATCAGCCCCCCGGAGGGCATGGTCACGCCACAATCCCCTCTCCTCCATTCTCCTCTCAGGATCTTGGGCACACACGCACACGTGCCCGGCGTGAGTTTTAAGCCACCGGGTCCGGGACACGAACCACAGTCGACTACGTGGGAGTCCAGCGACATAGCCATTACGCTAACTGCTGGTTTCCGTTTTTTTGTTTGTTTGTTTGTTTGTTTTTTTTAAAGATAGGGTTTCACCATGTAATGTCCTCCTACTTCAGCCTTCCAGCTGGGGTTATAGGCACATGTCTCTAGGCCTCATTCTTTGCTAGACAAGGTCATAGGGCTTCACTTTGTTGCCCAGACCCCCTCAAGGCTCCATTCCTCCTGCCTTAGCCTCCTCAATCACTGGGACATCAGGTTCACATTACCACCTGAGCCTTTATGCTCAAAGGAGTCAAACTGGGACCTCCAACCTTGGCCATAGCTTTGCCTCTTCTCTTCTTGCTTGTCCAGTGAACTTGAGCAAGACTAAATTTCTAGATAGAAGAAATAGTTAATCTGCGGGCACTGGAGAAAGCAAGGTAGGCATAAGAATGTGTTGAAAACAGCACACCATGCCACTTTCTAAAGGAGCCACAAACAATTGAAGTCAGCACCTCACAGTAGGTGAGAGATGCCAGAATTAACCTCTACCAGATCATCATGCTATCATCTTAAATAAAAAAAAATAAAATAAAACTCTCATCTGCAAATGGAATCAGTATTTGTGAACAAAAGCTCTTGTCTCCCTTCTCCAATAAGTGAGAGAGATAATATTCCTCTTTTCTCAATCCAAGGAAAATGGGGAAATGGACTAAAGGAAAAAAATGTTCATGCAGGATATTCAAGAAGTTTATAGGAAAATGGAATTAAAATACAAGAGTACTTTGTTGCAAAATATTTTGAAATCTGTACATATTTTTTTTAATAGTACACATTTTCCATGAGCTTTTTGAAGACCCTTTATAAATATTAGAGTTTCATTGAAGTTTCCTTCTAGAAAGAAGGGTTAGATTTCACTCCCTGTTGGGATATCTGCTTAGGCAGCAGAGTTGCTACATTTTCTGCCCCACATACCTGAGAACTGGGGCGAGTTGGTTTATCAGAGAAAAAGAGAGAGCAAAGAACATACTTTTAACTTCCCTGCCTCTAGTTCAGCTCCCAGGGACTATGAAGGTAGGTCCAGCGTGTCTGCATTGAGGGTAGAAGTAATGAAGACAGAAGAAATGAAGTGCCAAAATGAAATTGTATGGCAAACAAAAAGGCACATTTTCCTAGCAGGTGTTGTGACGTCACCACTTGGAACTCAGTAGGAAGAGATAGCCAGTTTTGTAAAGGTTCCTGGGAGATTTGCATGGGAACAAGCTACTCATCAGTGGAGCACTTTGGAGCTATCTCCATTTCATGCTTGAACAAAATGACCTACAACAGCAATTAAAGTAAATGTAGAAGAGATGTTTGTAATTTTCTCTCTATTTCCAGAAACAAAACACCAGAGAAACTAATCCCAGACAACACAATCTGCAGAAAAGAAAAGATAGGTAACCAGGAAGTTTGCCAAAAGTTGTTTTCTAAGAGCAGAACTGAAGTTTTTAAAGGGCATAAAGAACAGGATAATGTGTCAGGTGCTATATTTGAGACCACTCAGGTAGGCCACACCAGTTACTAGCAAGAGAGCTTTACTGAGTCCAGAGCTTGGATGTACATTCTTTATTTTTATTTTTTTATCTTTTTGATATATTTTTTCTATAGGGCGCTTGTACTTGCCAGAAAGACAGAGAGAGACAGAGAGACAGAAAGTGAGAAATCACCCCGGGGGGATGGCCACACTGCAGTCTCTTCTCCTCCATTCTCCTCTTGGGATCTTGGGCACACATGCACACGTGCCTGGTGTGAGTTTAAGCCACCAGCTCCAGGATTCGAACCGTGATCAACTACATGAGAGTTCAGCAACATACACATTACGTTAACTGCTGGTCCCTGGATGTATGTTCTTGACCCTAGTGTAGCATATATCCTGCTTGGCACTTAGTCCTTTCTAAACTCTAACTATCCTCTTGTTTTCCTCTAGCAAGCTTTTTAGTTAGACATTTTTTTTTCTTTTTTTTTTTTTGTAGTTTTCTTTGTATCTTCATAATTTTTGTGGCTTTCTTATAAGGCAATATTAGGTTCATAGCAAAAATAAGCAGAAAATACAAAATCCCCACATATCCCCTCCCCCTACAGATACATAACCTCCCCTACAGTCAACATCCTACACAATATCTGTTACACTTGTTGTAATCGGTGAATCTATATTGAAATATTATTATTAATTCAAGTTCATAGTTTTCATTAGGATTCACTCTTGGTACTGTACATTATGAGTTTAGAAAAATGAATAATGTGATGTAGCTACCAGCATAGAATTACGTACAGTATTTTCACTGCCCTGAAAAATTCTTTGTGCTCTGTCTGTTCATCCCTTTCTTTTCCCTCATCCTGGGTAGACACTTATATTTTTACTTTCTCCATAGTGTTGTATTCTCCAGAATGTCTTATAGTTGCAATCAAACAGCATATATAGACATTTAAGTTATCTTCTTTCACATAATAATATGCATTTAAGTTTCTTTTGTATCTTTTCATGGCTTGATAGCTAATTTCTCTTTAGCACTGAATAATATTCCATTATCTGAATATTCCACATTTTATTAATCCACTCACTACTGAAGAACATCTTAATTGCTTCTAACTTTGGGCGATTATGAATGAAACTGCTACAGATATCTGTGTGTAGGTTTGTGTATGAAAGTATGTTTTCTTTTTATTTGGGTAAATACCAAAGGGAGCTATTGCGACATCGTATGTGTAAAAATATGTCTTGTTTTCTAAAACCTGCCAAACTGTCTCCCAAAGCATGTATATCTTTTTGCATTTCCCACAAGTGACGAATAGGAGTCACTGTTGCTCCACATCTGGGTCAGCATTTGATATTGTCAGTGTGTTTGATTTGGGCCATTCTAATACAGTCAGACATCACTTAATGAACATACATTCTGAGAAATGAGTTGTTAAGTGATTTCTTTGTTGTGTGAACACCAGAGAGTGCACTTAAACAAACTTAGATGAAACAGCCTACTGTACACCCCAGTCATGTAGTATGGGGCCACTGTCAAATATGCAGACATTGTTGACTCAGAAATGTCATTCTGTGTTTGTATAGTGGTCTCATTGTCATTTTACTTAGCATTTTCCTGATGACATAGATGAAGAGAATCTTTTCTTTTTTTTTCTTTGCTAGTGGACTCGTGTGCTCACTAGAGACAGAGGGAGAGGGGAAAGCACCCTCTTCCCATAGGGAATGGGAATGCTACAATTCCTTCTTCTTCATTTTTCTGTCCTTTCAGGATTTTGGGCACACATACACACAGGTGCCTGGCACATATACACCATGAGTGCTTCTCAAACCACCTAGTCTTGAACTCAAACCACATGGTTTGAGGATCCCATGTAGGACCTGGCTTCTTTAACCAATGGCCCACAGAGCTGACCCATTGGGTCTTTTAAATATCCTTACTTACTATCTGTATATCTTTTTTGGTGAAGGTCTTTGGCCCTTTTTTTGTTTGCCTCCCCCCTTTTTTTTTTCTTTAAGAAAGATTTTTGCCACAGGGTGTGTGCACTTGCCAGAGAGACAGAAAGTGAGAAATCATCCCCCAAGAAGGATGGCCATGCCACAATACCTTCTCCTCTATTATTCTCTTGGAATTTTGCACATGCACGCACACGTGATCAACATGAGTTTAAGCTGCCAGGTCTGGGACTTGAACGGCAATCGACAAAGTGGGAACCCAGGAAGACAATCATTATGCCATCTGCTCATCCCTTTTTGCACATTTCTTAAAATCAGGTTTACTTGTTTTCTTTAGTTATAAAAGTTCTTTGCATATTTAGATAACAATCCTTATCAAGTATGTCTTCTGCAAACATTATCTCTCAGTGTATGACTTCTCTTCTCATTCTCTTGACAATGCCTTTTGCAGAGCAGAAATTTTAAACTTTCTTCATGATCGGTTTTGTCCCATAGACCCCTTTACAGATACAATAATTGTGCCTGAACTTGGTTCAGATTAAGGTTTCTGCATATAAACAATTTTCAGATACCGTTTCAGAGTTCACAGATCCTTTGCAGACTTAATCAGCCCAGGCTGCTATAAGAAATTGACAAAGAGCTAACATTTATTTCTCACATTACTTGAATCCGAAAAATCCAAGATCAAGGAGCCTGCTGATGCGGTGGCTGGTGAGGCCTGCTTCCCAGTTTGCGTATTGCCATCTCGTTGCTGTATCTACACATGACAGAACGGAGAGAGGAAACAAGCTTCCTCTGATCTATTTCATAAGGGCACCAATTCTATCCTTAGGATTCTACCCTCATAATCTAAATACCTCCCAAAGCCCCTGAATCCTCAAACCATCCCACTGAGGGTTGAGGTTAACAGATAACTTGATTTGGAGGGTGTAGATATGCAGTCCAGAACAAGGACGGTTACACTATGTTTAGGAATTCTCAGGTCCCAGCTTATGAGTATCAGATCAATCCCTTCCCTTGGATACTCTTTATACATATGGTTATTTTCTGTCATGGAGGTGGAGAAGATAAAAAGATAACTGTTCCATTTCTAATAACAGGATTTGCATAAAGGCAGTCCCTCTGACCAGAACAATTTGCTCGGCTGTCTACACCTAACTAGCTCCTTCCTGCTTCCGCAGAATTCTGCTCCAAGGGACCAGCAGTTAGCGTAATGGCTATGTCGCTGGACTCCCACGTAGTCGACCGCGGTTCGAGTCCCGGACCCGGTGGCTTAAACTCACGCCGGGCGCGTGTGTGTGCGTGCCCAGGATCCCGAGAGGAGAATGGAGGAGAAGGGATTGCGGAGTGGCCATCCCCCCTGGGGGGTGATTTCCTGCTTTCTATCTCTCTGTCTCTCTCTGTCTGTCTGGCGAGCACACGCACCCTATAGCAAAAACCTCTCCAAAAAAAGAAAAAAAAAAAAAAAAAGAATTCTGCTCCAAGTCTCTACTATCAGAAGCCTTCCAAGTCCCACATCTTTAAAATGCATTAGCTGTCCTTCTCATTTTCTCTTAGAGCAATCTGGGCAGGTATTTATCAGGGTACTTTTAAAAAAAATTATTATTCATGGGGGCCAGCAGGTGGAGTGCTGGACACTCCCACATGGCCGATCACGGTTCGAGTCCTGGATCTGGTGGCTTGCTTTCTCACTTTTCCCTCTCTCTCTCTCTGTGTCTGTCTCTGGTCAAATTAAAAAATAAATGAGTGGATAAATAAATAAATAATTTAAAAAAATTATTATTCATGATAGAGCGCTTGTGGGCTCATACATGAGAATGAGAGAGAGAGACAAAAGCATCCTCAGAAGGCTCTCATGACACCATGACCCCCTTACCACAGGCCTCTAACTCCTCTGGATTTGAGGCACACAGCTAAGCCTGGCATATTTTCTGGGCATTTCAAAAATCTGAATCCAAGGGCAGCCATGTGGCTTCCAGGGCTTCCAGTGCTGAGGTTCAGTGTACTACTGACTGTGCCACTAAGACTGTACCATACATGTACAACATTTATAACGTCATTGTAAAATCCCTATACCATAAATAACATGAGGTCAGGAAACTGTTTTCTTCTGGATCCAGCATGGGATCTGGAATATAGTAAGAACCTAATGAAAACTTGTCAAATGGATGACTGAAGAGATGAGGAAAGATATCTTTCATTCAGTATAATCTTACTTTCTTAAATTATACCCAATCTTTCCCTCTGTTGGCAATTAGAATATTCTGTTTGTTAGCAAATTTCTTTCAGAGCCTCTCCTCTTTCTACATTGATTCCAACATTTACCCAAGGTCCTAGAAGCTCAGTCCCAGCTATGGGGTTCTTTCAGATCTGTGGCTATTGTCTTTTTTTTTTTTTTTTTTTTGCTTTACTGGTTATGTGTCCTTCCTACCTTGGTCAAGTGGTCTGTGTACTCACTTTCTCTGCCTGTTTATTACTATCTGTGTAGCTACTGGATCTTCTCTCTTTCTCATTCTGTAGCCCAGTTATGCCTCATCTGCTCTCACAAAAGGAGAAAATTTCATACCACTTGATCCAAGTTCTCTGAAACATCCTTGCTTCTGGGGAAAGATGAAGACATATGGTACTGTAGACATTTGCTGATGGCCTTCCCACCATCTTTTTTCCTCCCTATTGTACCTGGCATATTACAATTATTCTTTGAGAAGTTTTTACTCTCCTGTTGTAAGAAATGATTTTAGGTAGAATTCTCCTTTCTCCTGGCTTTATGAGTGGATCCTTAGTGGTTTAAACTAATTGTGTATACTTCAATCCTTTATGCCCAGATGATTATCTGACCCAGATTGGGGCATATGAAATAAAGACTCCCATACTTTTTTCAGAAACTACTGGGAGACATTATCTATTTTCCTCTGGATGGTATCATGTGCTGTAGGAAAGCTGTAATTGCTGAAGTCATTTTTGTTACCCCATTCAAAGAAACTAGAGTTTTAAGGGGCTACAAAAGATGGAGCTGAGGATGTCACTACATCTGGATTCCTCAGAAATAAAAACTACTTAAAAAAAAAAAAAAAAAAAAAAACAGATTTGAAAAATGTCCTTTACTATTTAATCCTGTTGGAAGTTTTATTATTTTTATCTTTTATCAATGAAAGATTACAAATACAAAGACTTGGATCAAACTGAAAATTTTATATCTCACATAAATAGTAAGTCTTTAGGTTTCAGTTCTCAGAGAAAACAATACTAAGAAAAAAAGGCAGAATAATAAGAATGAGAAAAATTGTAAATAAGGAAAATCATGATAAAAATACACTTCAATGAATCTGGACTATCTTTGAATGGCACATCAATACGAAGAAAAATCATTCTGCATCATCAGTGTGGTATATGAGAAATCAGAGAAATGAATCTAGTCTTGTAATTTTGTGAAACTGAATTACTGTCACTGTACTGGTATTTATTTGCTAAATTATGTGTATGTTAGGATCTCAGTTTAAGTTATAGAAGCTTTAACAGAAAGAGCAGTTTATTTTATAAATGCTGGATTATCCTGAGCGTCCAAGAAATGCAGCTGGGTCTCAGGAACAAACCAGAATCAGGAAGCAATCAGGATTCTGCTCTATTTTCTTGACATCTCTCTGCATGCCTGTTCCACACTTCTCTCTCTGAAGAATAGCATCCTCTGCCTCTCTCTCCTTTGTTTCTTTTTTCCAAATTCTTGGGAAGAAAATTTTAGTTAATCCAGTTTAGGTCTAAGGATCAGTCTGTATCAATTAACAGACACCATTAACTATTATTCTGGTTTATAAATATGCACTGACAATTTAAGGAGTTAATATTGTGGCACTTTCCTGAAAAAAGGGGAGAACAAATTGACCCCAGTAGGTGTTCACTACAGTTGGACAAGAACCTTCTCATATAGAACCATGGACTATCATAATACACTGCTATGGCATTGTTTTTCTGTCTCTTTCTACACTGTGATAGCCGATCATTGGCTCATATCCACTCTGGCCTCTAGCTGTGCAGATTTTCTCTCTTGTTGCTCTAGTCATGGAAATAAAACACACACAGATTTTATTTTGTCTACGTGTTTGTACAATGTAATGCTGGAATGTAGACTCAGAGTCAGCACTCCCTGAAGTAGCACATAAGCCTCTCCAACAGAGGGACTGCTCATTGCCAATGACCACAGAGGAGCACAAAGCTCCTTACACCTTGACATGTCAGATATTAATAGGCCTCATTTTTATATAACCGAGTTCCTAAAAGCTTAACATTGTATTTCAGACTATTGCATTCTCCTATTAAAAATGAATATTTTATGGAAATATATGACATGTAACAAGCCTCTAAAAAATGGATAATTACCTTTTTTTCAATTGGATTTTCCTCTTAATCCAAAACTCAGCCTCTTGTTATGTTCTCTCACTTATGATTATGTATTTAGAATATTTAGTGTACAATCTACTTAAGGAACTAAGATGGAGATTTCTCCTTCCGTTCCTTTAACAAAGTGAAGTCTGACCTTAGTTGACCTGATTTTATACTTTCTCACAGGTTTGCTATTCCTTCTACTGCTCAGAAACGAAAATGATACAATTTGCTGCCAAACTAAATCTTCACAAACTGTTTTTTCAAGCCCCAGCAATTCTTAATGGTCAAATCATAAACACCAGAAAATGGGAGTTGAAAATAGAAATGCTGACAAGCCCTTAACTACAACACATTGAATGATGCTGCCATAATGCACTATATTAGATGTACTCCTTACAGCTTATTGCCAGTGGTGAGTCTATAAATTCTCGAATTAAACCTCAACTGTTCAAAGCTTACACTTTTAAATTAGATTTCCTACTTCATGCTCTCCTTAGAGAAATCTTGGCTGTAGCAGCTGGTATACATAGGCAAATAAAAATAAGATAAACTAAACTACTTATATTAGGTCTGAAATATACTTGTGGCATGGTGCTGCTACAGAAAATGGTGTATTCAACTTACCAACTATGTCTTTGAGCACTTTGTATTAAATAGTTGTGACCTTTCTTAATAAATAAAGGTAGAACATGGTAGGATTGTGAAATGAGACTGAAGAATTTAGAAATTTTGGAAAGCACTGCTTGTTTTAAAATATGTCGTTGAATGCCAATTACAGTGCTGCCGGCAGTCAGCATGCTTCTGTAAGATGCGGAAGACATGTGGGAAGACTCCGGGTTGCATCCAAGGTCTGCTTAAACAAGCCAGCCACACCCATCAGCCTGCAATCTTGACTGGCTTCAGCACTGGGGGAGGATCACAATGAGAAGACCCTGCTGATGCCATTTCTCTCTCTCTCCCTTCCTCTCTCTTCATAGGAAGAAAATAAGTAAACTTTGAAAAAGTATTTTGTTGAATATTTTAATATAATCTGATTGGTCTCACTGTTTTAGGCGTGACCTGCTGATGTCAGTTTTTCCCACTTTGAATTCATAGTTGTAGCAATTCTATCCTTAAATGTATCAAAATCAGTTTGGATTTAGAATTCTTTCTACTCTTTTGCAAGACAAAGTCATTTGGAGAATGTGGCTGTCGTTTAGTTGGTCTTGACATGTTAAGAGGTCATCTTTGTTTAGTTAAATGAAGATGGTTAGTTCATGTTACTGCTCAGGGATTCTGAATGTGGTGATCAGAGCATGATGAATGTTCTTTCTAGACTCTTTAAGTAAGATTTATTGAGTTTTTTATTCTCATATGTTTTATAACTTCAATTAGAATTTCATCTTGAAACTCATCTACTACCACTTCAGAAGAATCAAGAATGAACAGCACGTAAAGCCATCGTTAAATTATTTCTATAAATCTTTCAGAGACACATACATTTTTTAAAAGTTTTCATTTGTGGTCTTAAGAAATCAATAATCAAAATACCTTCATATTGAAGACATCAAGATAAATATAGAAAAGCATAATATAATGCTTGAATATTTAGAGAAAATAATGTAAATATTATATAGACTAAAGATTTTAGAAAAGTTAAAAGTAAAATATGCTTAAATCAAGTCAGCTTGTTCATACTAGTAAAATGGACAAACTATTTCTAACTTATCTCACTTACTTTGAAATAATAGGCTTTCAACTAAAGTCTTTTGAATGAAAACATTTTTGCATAAAAACAACATGAAATGGGAATAAACCAAACAAATTGAGAAATCATCAAATTGGATAATTATTTATTCCTCTAAATTGATTCTCTTTTCTGCCACTTAGACACTGAAACTTTTTTTTATTAAATATATTTTGGTAAATTTTAAAAAATTAAGAAGTAGGAGAATATGTCCAAATAAAGAAGTAGTATTTAGTACCAACATTCTAAGTTAGGATATGCTGGTGAGAGCTAAAGTTTGTGCACAAAAATGAAATCTATTGGGTTTTAAAGCTAAAATACCATTATCAAGGATGTCCTCTGGAGAACACTTCACAGTCTTAGGGAAGAAGCCTCTTTCTTGAACTAGCTCTTCATTGAATTTAATGTGAAAGTTTTAGAGACAGTATTAGATGTAGAGTCATTGAGGGGCCACCCATGTGTGCAATAGTTAGTTCAACGGCTGAAAATCTTGCTGAATTTCCTTTTGCAGTTTAAGCTTTGTCTTCCTGGTTGGAAATAATGTGATTAGGCTAGTCCATAAAAAAAAAGGTAAATTGAAATATTATCAACCAAACTAATCTGTTTATTTTAACTTCCTAATGAAGCTTAAATATACAGCACAGTATTAAACTATATCATATATAAGTTTGTATATATATATATATATATATATATATATATGATAGGATCCTATATATGCATAAAGACTATATATATATATATAATTTGTTAGAATAGATGTTATAAAGATATATATACACATATATAATTTGGTAGGACAATGGATGTAACCGTTTTAGAATCTATGCCCATGGGTTTTTAGCTAATAGACTCTTACTAATTTAGCTATAGCCCCAGTGGTAGAACATTTCTTGGATTTTTGCCTTTATGAATTTCTTCCATGGCTAGAAAATGTTCAGTCTCCTTAGGAAGGCTGAATGCTGAAAACAGGTTGGGTATCTTGTTCCTACTTAAATTTCCTTGTGTAAAGGGAACAGGACTGGGCAAAAGCATCCACTTTCATCTCTACTACTCTTTTCAAGGCTGTCTTAGTTATCTTATTATCTTGTCTCTGTAAATGTAGGTATACTACTATTATCTCCAAAATGAAAGAAAACTCATTATGTATAGACATTCCTACATAGGCTCAAGCCTCATCAAACTTCTTTTCGAATTTCCTTTCTATCCCATCTTTCCTCTAGTCCAGAGGTTAGGTTATTTAAAGGACCAGATAAATATTACATTGAACCATATGATCTCTGTTACAACTACTCAGCCGTGCCTTGGTGTCATGAGAGCATCTATTAGTAATGCTTAAAGGAATGAAATCAAACTTCATATATATAAACAGGGGATGAGCTGTTTCATTTGGCTGACAGTTGCTCTAGTACATAGCTTTAACCATTATTTACTCAACTAGTATGACTTCTTTCTTATTTCTAGGCCCACATTTTAATATCATTAAACATCACACTTGATTGTGCTGGATATCACAACATACTCCATGTATGTTATAATATTCCATCCTAATGCAACTAGTTATCATTATCCACCCTATGCAGCTTGTCCTATCCTACATCTAGAAAATTCAGAGATATATCAAATCACAGATTTATCTAACCCCAAAATCTCATGTTTAATCACCTCACAAAATGACCTCCCATGCTCGTAATAAAGTTCATATTTCTTAGCCTGGTATTTCCTTCAGTTCATAATCTTGTCCAGAACTCATAGAGACCTTGTGTTTAAAATGAAATTGTGTCTTGGCTGGTTCACAAAAACACTCCATCCAGACACAAATAATCTTCAGATAGTTCATATGTCACAGGGAAAAAGCCTGAGCCTGTATATCGTCACAGACTATGATTGATTTGACAGAAAGGAAATATAAAGATAGTTAAAAAATAAAACCAGGGTTATGGCATGCCCACATTTTCCGATGACAATGGCTACTTTTATACCCACCAAAAGAAGTTTCCATGTGTGGGACACACAGCAGATGCAGTACTTAAGGGAACACCTTCAAAAACTTTCCGAGTTTGCCAACTCAAAACATATTGATACAAAATGCCACATGTCCATGGGGTCATCTCGAAGCAGGCACTATGTTTCTTTGTTATAGATTATTTCAGTACCGTGCAGCAATGCGCCTGCACCACACTACTGCTGCTTAACCGTGTCTGCTCCTCAGCCCAGGAAATTCTTCCTTTGGCCTTAAGATGTTATTTCTCGTTACACTGCTCACCCTACTTTTCATTATAAAATCATCTCACCTGGTATAAGTCTGAGGAGGACCCAGCTGAAGATTTCTGAAGGAGGGCAAACAATTGTGTGATGCCAAAGGGCTCCCAAGGGGCCAAGGCAAGGGTAAGTTTGCAAACATTCACACATAAGTGATACTCAGCCTTGTTCCCTAACCTTATCACACTTTGCTACTTGTCCCACATGTCTCTGTGTGGGAGACACCACACGTGACTGTTGTCATTCCCCAAACGTGAGATGTCCTTGCAAGCTCTCATGATTCTTTGCTTATGCTGCACTGATTTTCATCATGTGCCTCACTCACTAAGTATGAAAATTCTTCATTTATTAACGTGTAAGGTCATAAATATCTTCATCTTTCATGTTTACCCCTCTACCTCCAGTGCCAAAGCCTGGTGTATTCTAGGAGCCCACAATTAAATCTCAATCAAATGTATGAAAAATTTCCAAATAAATAATAATTATAAATATTAAGTATTAATCATGCTTTAGTCCCCTTTCTAAATGCTCTAAATACAATTCATTTAATCTTCTTAAACATTTTATAAGGTAATTATTAGCATCCCTATATTATAAGTGAAGAAGTCTAAAGAGGTTAGGCAATTTGCTAACTGCAACTTAACAGTAGAGATAGGATTTGAACCCTGTTGCCCCTTGCAAGGCCACACCTTCATAAAGTATTTCTGCTTTCTTTTACATAACTTACCACTTCTTTTTCTTTATTCCCAAGATAGGTTTCCCTTCTATTATCCTAACAACACTTCTTGTTTAGTAAATGTGTTTACTAGAATTCTTAGATGCAAATATGAGAAGCCACACCTTCTTCAATGTAAGGTGCAGAAAAAATTATGGTGAGGAGGTAAATATTTCACAGATTCAATGCAAAAGTTTCAAAATCAGACCTGGAAGACTGGCATGAGCTGAACTAGGCTAGAATACAAGAACTACAGCCAAAAATCCTCCCCCCAAAATAGTGGATAGAGGACCACGGTGCCTGTACTGATGGCTCTCCCATGTCTGGTGCTACATGGATATACCTCCATCACTGTGGTCACAACTCTGAAGACTGCTTCTGCAGTTGTCCAAGAATGAGCTTGAAACTTTTGTATGTTTCCTTGCATCACTCAGCTCAGATCCAAAGCCCCAAACGAATATCCAAACATTTAACTAGTGCCCATGCTCTGGATTCCAGGAGCTGGCAGAGTGGTACTGCTCAGGGCCTTACCTCCCAGCTATGTTGGAACTTCCTTCAGGTAGGCAAGGTGTCTGGAAGCTAGGCAGTCAACATGACAAATGGCTACTTTAAAGGCATGTCCTCTACTAAATTACAGTCTCCTGGAAGGTAGCTGTCAGATATTTCTAAACCATTTTGTTACAGGCTCTCATTTTCATGTAACTGACTTGGTACCATTCAGCTAACTTTTCAGACCTTTTACATCTATTTTCTTTATTTCCCATCTTGTGCCACTTTCCATCACAGATTAACTATGGAGGAAGAGCATAGGTATGTCCTCCCAGTCACCAACACATCCTCAAGTCTTTCTTCTTTTAGTATTTTGAAGATCTTTAATCTGAAGAATAAGAGCAATTATCAAGTAGGAAATTTACAATGCATCAAGATGCCTTATAGTTTTTTGAGCATTATCATTCCCAATCGAAGTGCCTGATTTTCTCAACAGGTCATACCCAGAAGCCCTCTTTACATAATGCAGAAAAACTATCAGGTGATATTATTTGCTTTAAACCAGAATATATTTCCTCTTTTAAATCCCCTGCAAATATCAGGCCCTGTAGTGATAGATCAGCCCCTTTGAGTCCCTTCCACTAGCCCTGGAGTCCAAGTCTCACTCCTTCTCTGCGCGCCCCATTGAGGAGAATGTCCTCCTATTTGGGCCCCTCTGGTTCAGCCTTTCTTCCATTGATCTGCTATACTCTTCATCTCCCTGCTTGGAAAACACTTGGCCTTCAACTTTATATCTTCTAAATTTTAACTGTCACACACTGTTAGCTGTCAGAGAATGTTGGCATTTTTATGACTAAAATTTTAGATCTTTCTATAATAGCGACTGCATGATCTAACAAAAGACTGGCTGCTCTGCATCTAACCATTAACAGTGTTTCTAGTAGTTTCCGTAATTCAGACTGTTCGTATTCTATCCACCTATCATCCAGTTTCCATTTCCAGCCCAAATTATTTTAGTTCACAGACTATTTGCAAAGTGAAATAATTGGTACACCCTGAGATAAAGAGCCCTCCCTGATTCAGTCACTAACTCTACCTGTACCCCAGGGTTCTTTGAAATTGCTCTCACTCAAATGTCTCATTTACTTAGTGTAGCCCATGCTTCTTTCTGATTTTTTTTCCTCTCTTTCCAGTCTATTTTTTAAAAATTATTTCTTTTATTTATTTTTTCTCATTCAATTACTATATATAATTATAGCATACAAAATTGATTCTTTTCTAAGTTTCAATTTTAAATGGTCAAAATAAAGTGGCATAAAAAATCAATAAAAATAATTTTCAACAACAGATAAGGAATGTCAATTCAGGACAACCTTCCCTAACATCTAGTATTTTGCTATTCCAACTTAGAAGTCTTTCAGTAAATAGTTAACTTGAATCGAAGCAACATGTCCACAGGCCCTACACTGTCCCCTGCCACACACATACACAATGACGCTTCTGGTATTTTTATATACATCTGAGCCTTAGCAAACAGCTTGATTTTGGCCCAGCTCCATATTGTGGTGGTTAAGCCCTGTGCATAGAGAGCCAGATCACACATGGCTGACCACAGTTTGAATCCTTACCTCAATGACTTGAAAAACACAACCGGACGCAGGTGTGACTGTGCCCCAAATCCTGATGGCATAGGAAAATGGAGAAAAAAGGATCGTAGCATGACTACACCCTACTAAGGGATACTCTCCCCCTTCCCTCTAGTACCCACACACACCCTCAGGTAATTAACATAAAGGAAAGAAAATAGCTCTATTTTAAAATGATTTTTCCCTGGCTAGCTTGTGGTATGGTGGTAGGGACGGCTAGATCACCCATGGCCAGCTGTGCCATTAAAGTCCTGAACCCACAGCACACCTGTCACATGTGCATGCATGTCCAAAATCTCAGCAGGAGGGAAAGATGGAAGAGAAGGACCGTAAAGTGAACATGACCCATAGAGGTGAGGAGCTGCTTTCTGGGTTTCCTTCTCTCTGTATCTGTCAGGTCATTGCACTAGGTAATGCTTTTGCCTTCTGGCAAATAAAATAAATAAATACATGGTTCTTTCCTATCATTAAGCCATTCTGGTCTAAAGAAAGATTCAGAGTAAAGATTAGTTTTGGTGATTGAAAAAGACTTTTCTATTTGCTAGCTCCATAGTATTATTTATGTTTTAGTGAAAGAAATTATTATATACATGTAATCTTTCCTTAAGTCTAAAATTTAATGAAATAAATATTTCTCTCTTTAATAAGGAATTGTGTTTTATTTGTATAACTGAACGAGTGCTTTAGGAGAATTGTCCTCCGTAGCCTCTCTTGCAACTGCATGACAGATGAGAATGTCCCCACCTCCCACTAAAACTCATATTAATCTCTAGAATCAAATACATTTTGAGGTGCTTTTCTATCATCATTTTCATGGTTGGTAATTCTTTATCATATTTTCAGTTGAAGCAGATACAAAGCAATCTTGAGGTTTAACCAATAAGACAAAGACACATTTTACTGGAATCAATAGAGAAAAATGTAAAGTGAAAAATATAAGTCACCCATGTTGTTTCATAATTATACTATGGATTTTCCTTCCAATAAATTTCTCTACCAACACATCCAGCAAAAATGTAAATTATCCCTGTAGTATTTTACAGATGATCAGTGATGGCGTTAATATATAGCTCAGCTGAAATGCATTATGCTAAAGCAGGAGCCCAGTTCCCAAAGGTTAAAAATTTAATCAATAACTTGCTGAAAGAAAATTTATTAAAGAGAATCTACAACAATTTTATGAAGGAATAAAGGAGGCAAATATTAAACTAGGCAGCTACAATTAATGCTTGATTTCTGGTCTGTGAAAGCATTAAACTGGTGTTAGTGAGACTCTATTGTCTAAATAGTTGCTTTTGTCTGCTAAGCTAAGGTAAGCTAGAGCCACACAGTGGATAAGCAGTGATTTAGTATATGGAAGTTACATACACAATCATCAGGAAAATTCAGCCCACCAGGTCAGTATTACACAGCTTCTACCTTTTCCTACTCCAAGCACTCCATGGTTGTTCTCTCAAAGGGAAGATTTTAAGAATAAATAAAACAGAATTTCTGTTCTTAATATTCTTGATTCTCTATTTCTCAGGGCACAATTCTTATTCAGGTTCAGCCTAGAGTTTTAGGACTTCAATCTTTGACGGAGTACAAGGAATAAATGGATGTACAGAAACCCAAGCAAATGGAATTATCTCTCTCTTGTATTTTTAGCTAACTAAAGGAAAGGTATAGAAATGGGAAACATACACACAGATTGTTCCCAGCCAAATTCATACATTCTAAAAAACTGAAAAATAACTGTTTCTCATAGCACATTTTATTGAAACAAATAAAATGCATCAAACCTTATTGTTCTGATAATACATTAAGGTAAAATATCATGATAGCTACTTGGTAACATTTTGCATTTATTTTTATAATAACTGGTTATTAATAGCAACTCCAAGACTCAGAAAATCCTATTTATCAATCATAGAAAAGTCAAAATATTGTTATTCATTAAGAGCTGTGCTTTTTCTTACATTCTAATTCTTCAGAAATATGCTGATGATACACTGACTCACTTGACCAGAATATTGGATTTTTATAAACTCCATTTCCTTAACTTTGCAGACAGCAATGTTTGCTTTTACAACATTCTGCCTAATATAGCTGTAGAAAGTGTTGAATCTCCAGTCTCACTTTCGTGTCTCACAGGTTTATGCTACACTTGCCTCATTGATGAGAAAAAATAAAACAAATGAAATGCAGACTCCATAGCAGCTGGAGCTTGGGGTGTTCATTTTGAGCTGAAGCTGATAATTAGGCCGCATCCATTCAAGCACATAACTAAAGCTAAGATGGTTCTGCTACAGACAGAACTGTTCCGAAACCATTTCATTTCTAATTATGGGCCCTGATAGAATATGCTTGTCCCTAATCTATAGTGGAATGCAATCTCCTGGGAAATAAAGGAACCAAAATATTAAAATCACATTTTTAACTTAGAAGTTAGGAATAAATCCCATTTGAATATGTGCTTTATAAATATGAAAACCAACCATTGGGAAAAAAGACAAAAATCTATAAAACAAAGCTATTTTTTCCAAGATCTTAGCTGAAAGAGAGAGAGAGAGAGAGAGAGAGAGAGAGAATATACTCAAGTATATAGAGCTATAGATATGGATTGGCAAGTATGTGTCCCAGACATAGAAACAGAGACAGGAGAAAAAATGGAAATCTTGCTGGAAATGTGGAAACTTGGTATCCCAAGATATTTGAACACATCCGTGTCCTCTGGCCTAAATTCTGAATGTAAGTATTTTAGATTATCATTAAATATATCAGGCCACTTAAGTAATTTATTTAAATATTATTTATTAAATAATTCATTGTTTTTATTATTTTATTTTAATTTCTTTTCTACATTCAACATCAGTCACTTAGCTTGTAAAGTGAATGCTCCAACATGAAAACATTTCTCACCAGTCCATTGGGGATACCATACATTCCATCATCAACAGATAATAACCTGTTTGTCCCACCAATTATTATTTTGGAAATGATGAAGTTATTCCATGGGAAAAAAACATATATACTTACAAAAATCTGGCTTAGTCCATTTGTCGTTGGAGCAACTCTATAACAAACTCTATAGAATGCTGAGTCAGACTAACTGTGGCCTAGCCTCTTCAGATAGTTTTCTTGCTTCAAGGTCAAGTGCTGGTGCAGTGGTAGTGCATTGGGACCCACAAGGGAAGAGTCCTAGATTTGCATGCAGGACACACACAAGCATTACCTTGATCCAGGCCGGCTGAGACTAGAGTGGATTACAGCATGAAGACCCTGTTGAGGGTGCCTGCTTCTCTGCTTTTATCTCTCTCTTTCTCTCTCTCTCTCAATAAATAAGCTTTAGAAATAAAGATACTTTCCTAGATTCATAAAACCTTTTTGTAACATGCATTTAATATAACTCCAAGTAAGTCACTTAAGTATAATTACAAATACAAAAAAATAGCACTAGTCTGAGACAAAATGGTTAGCTTTTAAGTCAACTCATAAAATCACAGGTGGTTGAAATAGGTTAAGGAAGGCCTGACTATAAGGCCCTCCACTCATTGTGGACATCAATGTGCAGTTTCACTTCTGAGTGGAATAATCCATTGAACGTATTCAAAATTTCCTCCCTTTCACTTATTTTAGGTTCTTGTGTCCTCTAATAGAAAATGTGCTTATATTGGGTCCTTGGGAAAGTCATGACACATTTTTATACAGAGAAACATAAAAAAAAAATTTCATGAGTTTCCCGATGACCTAATAGTTATTAGAGAAATAGCACCATTACAGAATTTGCCTCCCTAAGTAGTTTGTATATTAGTGCCACTTGAAATCTGAAATATCGACTGAACTCACTTTGTCAGGGTGCCTGAAATGTTGTCAATATGCTTGAATTAAAATGAGATTCAGTTGTGCTCAATTTACAAGGAGGCTGCCTAACGTGGTTGCAGTTCTGAGGAAAATTATTGTTGCCTTATTTGAGAAGTCAGTGTAACTCTTCCCAAATTCTTAAGATTCAGAGAAACACTGATTGTGTGAGATGTTCTAAAAAATAAAGAAAAGATCAATGTGCAAATGTATTTTGTAAAACTTTTTGGCTCATTTCACTTCTCAGGCAATCAAAACACACATTAGAATATTAAAGGTTCTCAAGAATCCCTGTTCAAGAAAAACTGTTTAAAATTGTTCACTTTGGGGACCAGCAGTTGGTGTAATGGTTATGTCGCTGGATTCCCATGTATTCAACCACGGTGCGAGTCCTGGACCAGGTGGCTTAAACTCACGCCAGGTGCATGTGCATGCTTGCCCAAATCCCGAGAGGAGAATGGAGAAGAAGGGATTGAAGTGTGGCCATTCCCCTGGGGGGTGATTTCTCACTTTCTGTCTCTCTCTGTCTTTCCGGCTAGTGCATACGCCCTATAGCAAAAACTTCTCAAAAAAGAAAAATTATTAACTTTGTTAAATTCAGCATTTCTTACAAGTTTATTTGAATATGGAACCAAGGAAAGATTTTTAATAAGACATATTTTCACCCTTGACAAAGCTATTTATATCTGAAGGACACACTTTGAAAATGTGCTATATTTAAATGCATTATTTTACTACACAAAGTAATACATATTAATTATTTCCAACTACCTAATCCTTTAATAAAAGTTTATACCTGTAATCTCAGACAACAGCCCATAACTTGGGGCCCACAAACTGTATGGTAGAAAACTCTTAAAAATTGTATAGATCTACATTTCTCTAGGGAAAAAAAAATGAGCTTTATCAGATTTTAAAGGGTCCGTAATATAAACATTAAATATCTTTAAACTAGTGATGTTAAAAATCTATTTCAAAAATAAGAAATTTAAAATACATTAATAAATATTTTAGGTTCTTATGAGTGGAAACGGTAGATATAATCAAGTTGATGTCTTACACAGGTAATATTATGAACAAAAAGTAAGTTTCACATCAGTCATACTCATGTATTGTGGAAAACAGCAGCAATTGCACCTGCTTCTCAGCTTCTGATGTCCCGTCAGCCTATGCTTCAAAATGATTCTGACATCTTCAGTGAATCACTCTTGTTTTCCTGCTGTGAGTAATTCTCTTTCACCATGTTTCACAGAAAAAATGCATTTTCTCTGTGGATCACTATAATGTTCAAGGAACGGACTCCCTCCAGAATGAGTTGAGGAGGATAATTCTTGTCAGTTTATAAATGCATAAGGGTTATTCATGAAGAAGTCTATATGAAAAGGTTGTTTTTGTTTTGAGATAAGAAATATGAATGTCTCCAATGTTTTACTCTCGCAGAAATTAGTAAAAATGTTAAGTGCCTGGGGTAAATAAAATAATAACAAAAAAATGAAAACTAGAATCTCCACAGAGTTCTCCATCTCACTTTCTAATTTTTTATTTACATTTTTATTAATTTTTGAAATACTATTTAAGGAGCACACAGAAAGATTCATGGCATTTATTATTTCTTCTTTATAACCTGATAGCAAAACCTAGAAATTAATAGCATTACTTAGTTTACCTTGATCAGATTGTTAAAGGAAAAAGGGTAGTGAATAGCATCGCCTTTGATTTTAGAGCATTCAGCAAAAAGGCATTTATTCTTTCATAGAAGCCTGAAACAAGTTATTTGTCAAAAGTCAGGTGATATGTTTAGAAGGTATGTAGAGTTATCTGGTACAGAGTTGTTTTTAAATTTTGAGTTCTTTTTTTCCTTGCTTAGAAAGCCATGTGCCTTTTGGGTTACAAGGATTAAATGGTACTGGCTGGATGGGAACAAACTGCCACTGTTTTAGAAAGAAGTGGATATATATTAAAATTTGAAAAACATAAATGAGAAAAGTAATTAAAATATTAATATGACTCCTGAGAAATTCTAGGTGATTGCATCTATTACAGAAGGGAAAAAACTATCCTTTCTATGTCCCAAATAAGATCCTTGAATAATAACAAATAATAAATATATACATAGTGTTATATATATGTTTATGTGTGTGTGTCCTTAAACAAATGGATGACATACCCAAAGAATGAAGATTGTATTATGTCATGGCTTACACGTATGCACATGTACACGCGCAGGCCCACACAAAACACCTGAGGCTTTTATCTAATCCAATTACTATATTTGAACCACTGGAATCCAGATACAGTTACTTACTAACTACTGAGTAACTACTAATTCATAACCCATTACCAACTTAAGATCAATACTTAAAAGTTTTTTTTTTTTTTTTTTTTTTTTTTTTTTTAACAACGAATTTAGTTTATATAGCAATTGACATTCTAATTCCTGTCTATTTTGGCAATTCCATCTATGAATTTCTTGGACATTTGCAAACATACAAAGCATGCTGTACACAATACGGTTTTGCCACTTGTCATACAATGTCATGAGAAGAGATTGATGAGCTTAATGACAACAAAAGTCTATCAGGCTTTAAGAGACAAATGTAGTCAGTTTCCACAATGAAGGGACTCCAGAGCCAAGAAATTCTGAGGTAGGAAGTGCATTTGAAGGTATAGGTAGGTCAGCCTAGAATGGTTAATATAGAATAAGATCCTGGGGCCCTACCGGGTTGGACTCCTCCAGTGCTCTTTGCACCAAGGGCTTTGTCTCCCAAATCTCAGATTTAAAATGTGAGAGGAACTAAGAATTGATAAAGAGTAAGAGAAAATATGAATTAGTTTATTACTAGTTGCTATTGTTATTTTATAAAATACAAATATATTTCTTCACATATATACAATACTAAATATTTTAAATATGTAAAGTATGATTTTTAAATGAATTTTTTAACTTTAATAATTGTTCGGTGGGCCGACAGGTGGCATGGTGGTTAGGGGCACTGGACTCCCACAAGGCCAACTGCAGTTCAAGTTCTGGACCTCTCAGCTTTCTTTCTCACTTTCTCTCTTTCTCTCTCTCACTGTTCTCTAATAAAATTAAAATAAATAAAAAATAAAATAAATAGGGAACCAGCAGTTAGCGTAATGGCTATGTCACTGGACTCCCATGTAGTCGACCGCAGTTCGCGTCCCTGACCCGGTGGCTTAAAACTTATACCGGGCACGTGTGCGTGCATGCCTAAGATCCCAAGAGGAGAATGGAGGAGAAGGGATTGCAGCGTGACCATCCCCCCTGGGGGGTGATTTCTCGCTTTCTGTCTCTATGTCTCTCTCTGTCTGTCTGGCGAGCGCACACGCCCTATAGTGAAAAACCTCTCCAAAAAAATAAAATAATAAAATAAATAAAATAAAATAAATAGATAAAATAATTCTTAAAAAAATACTTATTTTCTTATCGTTTAGCTTCGACTCGTGAGTAGATGGTGATATTAGACCACTATATGAGCTATAAGTTTTGAGGAGGCTGAAAAATTTTCATGTTACCTCTCTATATTTGAAATGCAGCCATTAGAGATTTACTCCTTTATGTTTTAATATTATTATTAATCTCTCTCACTATTAATTCATTATAAATGCGACTAGAAATCCACTTTGTTCTATGGAAGTGTAGAGCTAAATATTTCAAAAAGAAAAACCAAAATGTTACATATCAGAAAAAAGCTGCCATCAGCAGCTTTTTATTTCTACTCTGCAATAATCAACTAGCATGACAAAACTAAATGGCGATAGATTAGATTCTACTGAATAGTATTCTTCCAGTCTGTATATCAAAGTAAGATGACATATGTATTTTATGCAGGGGTATCACTTCTGAACCACTGAAAGTTTGAGGATAGGAGGGAACATAATGATTCCTCCTTTACAGATAGAGATATGCATGACGGGTCTACAATGTACAGCCAGGCTAACCCAAAGACATTTCCGGCTTTCTCTGAGTATTTCTGTGACAGAATTTCAGTGAGAGTCAATGAGAAAAGGATTCTGGGGAAAAATATGGGTTCCTCCTAAGCACCAGGGCTGTAGCAGGCTTACTCTTAAGATCCTAATGTGCTAGAAAGTGAATCAAAATCAGTAAACCTTTTATTCTCTGTTGAGTGAACTACCAATGTTACCCCCCCCCCCCCCCCCCCGCCCCCCCCCCCCCCCGTTTACATGAGTTATCATCCCCTGCTGTGCTTCCCAATCAAGACAACTCGAAACCCTATTGTAATCAATCCTATATTCTCTGGTCCTTAGCAAAAGAGAGAACATTACTATTTTAAACAATTAAACATCTGGTATATAGATATTGGATTAGATCCAATTTAAAGATACATTTGAGGGCCAAAGAGAATTTTAGGCAGTTATATTTTAGATTATAATTAAAAACTAAGGGAAGTAATGAATAATATTTTACATATATTCCCTCATATTTCAAAATTATTCTATGATAAAAATATTAAACCTTTAATTTATAGACATGTAAAATTCTTGGCAAGTGACTGAGGCAAGATTCCAGACAAAATCTTTGGTTACTGGAACCATCTGGCCAAAATTTCCTTTTATTAACACGAATAATTAGAATTCACTACAAATGTGGGATGTAGTAGTTTAACAATCATACTAAGACCCCAAATTGTTTAAAAACCCCAAATCTCAATTATCTGAAGATTCAAAGTAACAGAATATATTTAATGTGGAAAATCTAAGAGAATGTGTTCATTTGAGATCTCCTATTTTTTTTTTATTTGTTTAGAGAGAGATTTTTGCTATGAGGTGTGTGTGCTTGCTAGAGAGATGGAGAGAGACAGAGAGACAGAAGGCAAGAAATAACCCCCCAGGGGGTATGGCCATAACAGATTCCCTCCTCCCCCATTTTCCTCTTGGGATTTTGGGCACACATGCACATAGGTCCAACGTAAGTCTTTTAAGTCTCCAGGTCCAAGACTTGAAGTGGTAGACTGTGTGGGAGTCCAGTAACAAAACCATTATGCCATCTGCTGGTCCTAAGATCTCCTATTTCAATGATATTAAATGAACAAAAGCATCTTGTTTCGATTTGATAGCTAAAAATTTGTTTTTGCAAGTTATTGGTTACCAGGAAACATACTTTTATTTTTCTATTGTGACAATTTCCAGTGAACATCAGGTCTCCATGACTTCAGCTGCTTCAGAAAACTGACAACTGTCGAGAGATTTGTATATTGAAATACTCTCAGGGCCAGCAGATGGCAAAGTGGTTATACCACTGAACTCCCACATGGCCAACTGTAGTTCAAGTCCCCGACCCAGTTGCTTGAAAAATCAAACCAGGTGCATGTACATCCATGCCCAAAAAGCCAGGTGTGTGTGTGCGTGCCCAAGATCACAGGAGAATGGAGGAGAAGGGATTGTGGCATGACCATCCTCTCAGGGGGTAATTTATCACTTTATCTCTCACTGTATCTTTCTCACTCCCTGATGAGTGTACAAGCCCTAAAGCAAAACAAACAAACAAAAACATCTAAAGAAAATTTTAAAAAAGCAGAAGAAGTTAGCATTTTGTTTTATGTCCCTTTAAGTTATGCGGATAATTATGGTAATTTATATTTGACTTTGAGGCCCTGTATATTCTGATTTTTAAAATCACATAGATTTGTGACTAGCAAATGGTGTAATTGTTACATCGCTGGGCTCCCACATAGTCGACCATGGTTCAAGTCCCAGACCTAGTGACCTGAAACTCGTGCCAGGCATGTGTGTATGTGAGCTCAAAATTCTGAGAGGAGAATGGAGGAGAAAGGATTGTGGTGTGACCATCCTCCTTGGGGGGTTGACACATAAAAATAATATATACTTCGATCAAGGACATCATAGCAGCTATACTAAATGTCCATGAGGGTCAAAACTCAAACTTTATCAAACTATTAATAGTTTCAAACCAAAGATTTAAAAAAAAAAAAAAAAAAAAAAACAGAATTGGAGAAATTTATTCAGGGATGAAGTTATCATTACTTTATGTGTAAGTGAAAACTTGGCAAAAAGCCTATTTTTGAGTTTGGTATCATTTATATTTGGTATGAGTTATTTATAAGTAAAAATACCAGGTTCTAAAATGCTGAAAAACATTTTCTTTATACTTTGCTTTAAGAAATGCATACTACTTCTTTTAAAAAACGTTTTTTTTTGTTTGACTAGTCTTTTTCTACAATGACAATTTAAAGGGAAAAAAATACCATTCTCTATTCAAAAAGTTCTTCCATTTCTCGTGGGTAAGATCCAATTTTATATATATATAAAATATATATATATATATATATTTTTTTTTCTATATGAAAAAGAACCTTGGACTTTTTGCTTACATAAATGTAGAGTTATTCCCTGTTTGCTATTACCAATTTGAGTATATCTACTTTTTTTCAAATTTTACTAAAATAAGCCATATTTATTGTAAAGATGTCAGTTAAAACAACATACTCCTTTCTTTAATGGGTTACAATGTTCTGAGGCTTATTAGTATACTTTTCACTGTTAAGAGGTGGAGAGTGAGAATGGATGCATAATAGCTAGGAAAAAAATGTAACAAATTCCTCAATTAGTATTTTCATGGATTAATTTCTAAGAAAGTTAAGAGTTTCTAACAGCAGGGTGACCAATTTTCTATGTGGAAGACTCCTAGGGGGAAAAAATGGTTAACTTCAATGCATTATTTTACTTAAGAGAAAACTGAGGCTTGGAGAAACAGTATTATGTGTCCAAACTTTCCTATCTGCAGAGCTAAACCTTGAACAACAGCCTCCTCAGGTTCAGACTAGTGATTCTGTAATACTATGGCTAATCTTGACTTGGTTTTGTGCTACCCAACAAATTGACTTTCATTCTTGTAATTTTAGAGTTAGCTATAGTTAGAATACTTGCACCTTTTCTTTGATTTTAATTTTCCTTTGTATTTACATTTAGTTAAATTTGTTGAATGGGTCTTTTCATAATATTTCTCTATATATTTTATTAAAAGGACTGTAATATACATAGTTTAAAAATGAAATGTATATAAACTACTACATATGTATTTGCAATTTAAGATTTTATAGCAAAGATAAAATATATTTCAGTAATTTTGCATAAGATCATCTAGGGTTAATTAAGCATAGTAAATTCTAGATTGTTTTCCTTAATTAATAAGTGCTCACTATTTACAAGATAAACTGAGTCATGCCTACTTTTTAAATGTACTTTGCACCTGCACAATTGTTATATGCATTAAATTTTAGAACCAAATGAAACATACACAATTTATTACATTTCTAAATTAAAGAAAACATCACAGATTTAAAATTTACAAGTCTACATATAATATGCCAAATTAAGCTAAAAATAACCATACCTTTTCAGACGCTAGAAAGTATAACTACTACTCATAAGTGCTGACGAGATAGAGAGCCAGAGAGAGACTGAGAAACAAATAGAGGAATATGAAAAATTCACGCAATTACAATCAGTTCGATTTGCTAGTGATATAAATATTGCACTGAGTATTTAGGACACAATGATAAAGGATCAGCTACTTGAAATAATGAGCTCATGATATGATACACCAGCGAGTAATAACAAAACATCATAATCTGCAATACTGGGTGTTGAAACAGCATTGGGAATAGCCTTCACACAGAGATCAGTGTCATAAAGAAACAGAGCAATTGCAACCAAAGGCAATTCTGCTCTCTACCCTACCTGATGCTACAGGCAAAGGATGACTTGACAAATTTGGAAAGAAGTAATAAAAGCTACTGAAGCAGCTAAATTGGCTGCTAAAAGACTGGACACTGCCTTAAAAAGGGCTATAAAAAGGAAATTCATTCCAAATTACCTTGCAGCAGTTTGAAATAAACATTTTTTTACCAAGTTCTCCTGCATTGTCTATAACTACAATTTTGAGCACACCATTCATCAACTCCTAAGGCAAGTTTTTGGATTTTCTAGACTTCACGTTATTTTTTTTTCTCTACACATACATTTATTTCCAAAAAGGTTGTTGTCTTGCTTTAGAACATTAACTTTCAGAAGATGAATGTTAAAAGAAATTCTGTATAGTGGATCACTTTATGACAAACTTTGGTTTCACAAAGAACAAAATGATGGTGCTTTGATATCATGACTATTAAAATCTAGTTGTCTGGTAAATTGAGACAAATGTGTTGATTTTACCAACTGTTATAAAGATAAATTCTAAAATATCAGTGCCTTAATACAATCATATTTATTTCTTGTCCCCCCACATCCTTCCTCATGATGTCAGAAATCCAAGTTTTCATTTCATCCTGCTGCTTGGAGTTCTGTGAATTATAGTCTTAAGTAAATACTACAAGAGATAAATTGGACAGAAATTCTTCACAATCATTACTTGTTAGATGAGTTAGCAGAATAGTGTGTGCATGGGAAAATTTACCAGAAGTCAGAATGTTAGAAAAATAAGTGGATATTATTGAGAAACAATTTTCTCTGTGGTTGTTGCATTTCTTCTCTTATGAGCAAAATACTGACTGCTCTTGTTTCCAAATTATGTTTTTCAGGACATTTGTGTAGGTAACATCCTTTGAAAATAGAGATGGTATCTCCCTGTAAAGTAGAAGCCAGGTTTCCTCACAGCCAGAGAAGATAATGATATTGTCTCTGCTAGGAAGGAAGAGAAGGCATTGTTGTAGATATAAGATGTGAGCTTCCTAAGCTCAAGGTTCGTTTTATGTAATGCAACCAACTGTGTGTGCCCTTGTTGTTTTGCCCATTTCATGTGACTCTCTGTGGATCAAAGCTTAGCGAACCTGCCCAACTATACCTTTGCTCTGGTTAGCTCTATTGCTCTAAGCAAGAAACTTGGGCAGCCTAAATTATTAGCTTGCAGCTATGGTTGGAAAAAAAAAAAAAAAAAGGAAAATCAAGATATTCAGATAGTTTCTCTGCCTTCCAAGCCATGCCTATTCCATCACTCAAATGTTGTCTTTTGATGCAGTATTTAGGTTTTTTTTAAGTAGAATTTTACGATAAATTGAAAGTTTGCATATTCTGAGATATATTCCAAGTGTCTTCCTTTATATGATTGACTGATTGATTTAATTTTGTTCAGAGGATGCATGTGCTCACTGGAGAGAGAGAGAAAGAGAAAGAGAATGAGAGTGAACAAATGAAAAAGCAAACCCCCCCCCCCCAATCATGGAGGATGGTCATGCCGCATTCCCTTCTCCTCCATTTCTCCCTCCTTTTAGGGCATGCATGCAAATGCACCAGGCATGTTTTTCAAGCTACAGGCCCAGGACATCAACCAGGCAGTTGTCCATGTGAGGTCCAACCACCTTAACCACTGTGTATACATGAAATTTAGAAACAGAATTTTAAATAGAAGTGAGAGTAATAGTTATATTTGTGAAGCAAGGTTAATGACTGGAGAAGGGAACAAGGAAGCATCCAACCCATTCTACTTTTTGATCTGGGTGGTGTTTACACAGTTTTATTTATTTTGCAAAGAATTGAGCTGTAGGTCTCAGGTCTTTGTAGGTATAGATACTAAAATTAATTTATGCAGTAATAAAACAGGTAGTTTATGCTATAACAAAAAATACACTAAAAGGAATCAAGTTAAGATTCACAAGCAAGTGATACAATTGTACTGTTATATCAATGTGCAAGTATCATAAAACCCCTTCATACTTATATAAGAGAATGTAAAATTGCAGGCAACTGAATTATGGAAGGTGAATTTCAAAACATAGACTTGATGAATGATCTCATTGCATGTCATGTGATAATTAAGCAAGTAAAAATATTATTGAAAGGAGAATGAATGTGATTATTATAAAAATGTTAGGTTTTCTGCATATGTGGTCTTTTTGGGATTGCAGTTTTAGTTCTGAAAGAATTAGTCTTCTATTCAATCAAATAAGGGGTTTTATAAATATATTTAGTCAACTGACTCCTCAGTTTCACTGTGAGTTCTTAAAATATTTTATGTTATAAATACTATTTTCAACATTTAACAAACCATTTGAGGAAAAAGCTACATTTTGGTTGTTCTATTTTTGTGCAATTATGTCAACCCTCTATTCAAACGTTTGGTTACTACTTGATTAAATAATTAATAGAACACTAGTGTTACATAATATCCTTCTATTTAATCAACGGGACATACCTTTTGTTGCTACAGGGGTCCAGTAACCTTAACCACCATGTTGTTGGCTGACCCATACATGACTTTAATATAAGCATTTTTACTTCAACAGTGTCATGTTTATATATATGTATGAATGACATTTTTTAAAAATAAACAAAAAGAGATACTCTGAAAAAGAGGTGCTGAATCCATCAACATGAAGGTATTGTTAGAGCATTGACAACAGAGAGGTTTTTGTTCTGCCAGATGGCAAACATATCCTCTAATAATGGCTGGACAGGGTAGATAAAAGAATCAAGTTAACTATGGCTGAACATATGCATACTGTATGCTTTTATAATTCTATTCACTGCTACTTCCTAACTTATACCCAATCTTATCATTCATTCACTACTTCCTAACTTATACCCAATGCTTAGCTAAATTCAACAATGTACTCACTATTTTTTATATCACTTTCAAAATCCTTCACTAATATATTTGATGTTTTCTTGAATACCTCTACATCTATGTTTGTTAAAATCATGACCACTTTTGGGAAAGCAGTTAGCGTAATGGCTATGTCGCTGGACTCCCATGTAGTCGAAACAACTCACAAGATCCCGAGAGGAGAATGGAGGAGAAGGGATTGCGGCGTGACCATCCCCCCTCTCGCTTTCTGTCTCTATGCCTCTCTCTGTCTGTCTGGCGAGCGCATGCGCCCTATAGCGAAAAACCTCTTCAAAAAAAAAAAAAAAAAAAAAAATCATGACCACTTTTCAAAATACAGGTGAAATAACTCTCCTATAATGTCTTTGATTTTTCACTGATACCACCCTCCTATGGATTCTTATGGTATTTCATAAACCATGCTATAGAAAAGTCTCTAGTTCATCTATATATTTTGTTTATGATCAAATCTTGTCATGCAGACACAGATCAGGGGCTCTCCATGGAACCATGGTTTATTTTAAAGAGATTTCTGTCCAAGAAGGTATGACCTGCTTAGAACCCCACTTCACAACTCTACATATCAGCATCTCGCTGTGGAAGGCTGAGTGGTACGCACAGGAGCTTTCCAAATGCAAACAGATTCCTCTGTATTTTGTCCATTTCCTTCCTTATTCCCAATTAGTTTCTCTAGCAACTGGAATTTGAGGGGTCTTTCCTAAAGCCCAAGGCTCTTTCATTAAGCTCTGGAGTAAATCAGCTGTGTACTTACTTGTTCCTTGTAGACCTGATACATAAACTCTTTCATAGGCTTCTTTGGTATGGTTTCTTGACATGAATTCTCAATGTTTTGACAGAAACATAGAAATATATTATCTTTCTTATTTATCTATGTTCTAAATCTTTGTATACATGTATTCCCATATTTATAATTTCTGTGGGTTCTTAAGTGTATTTCATCATAGTTTTCTCTATGCTCACACCTAACTCAAGTGAGTTCTACCTTTTGGACTCATACTGGCCATTATGCTGTCCATGACTACCTTGTTTTTTCCCCCAACAACTACTAGTTATTATTTTTAAAGATACATCTTTCATAACTGCAGTAAAGCACTGTAAGAGAACATACATCATGTATCACTCCATTTTCACCTACCCATCAGGCCCTGTACACCTTCTCAAAACCCCCAGTCCTGCCATATCCCCTTTTCCACCAGAGCCACTATGCCAAGAAATGTAGCCCATCTTCCTGGAGTGGCATCTACACTGGCAAGTGACCAGCCCTGGTAGCTTACCAACCTTTAACTTCCTTCAAAGTCCACAGTGATGAATATTTTCTGCATTTTATTATATTTATTCTAATTCATCTTAAAGATCATAGACATAAAATCTAGAAATCCCAGGTTTAAATCTCACTTATGATCTGTGTGACCTGAGCAAACTTAAATTCTTTTTTTTCAAGTTGTCTGATTTATAAAATAGAGATAAAAATGAATACTTTATTTAGAAGGTTACCATAGGGATTAAGATAATTCATGCATGTAAAGCACTCGGAACAGTATCAAGCTAGTAGTAAAGACTATGTAAGTACCAGTTGGTTTTATTCTTGGTAATAATTATTATATGATTCTTTGAATAATACTATTGGGTTGTCAGAAAAGTCATGACACATTTTGCCCAGGAAAAAACATAGGAAAATATATCATGACCTTTCCAACAACATGATAGCATTACGTTTTACTGTGGTTCTATTTCACCACATACATCTGCTATCTTCCCAGCAGCTTTTACTGAAACCTACAGTCGATAATTGATGTGTATGTTTATATATATGTGAAACTAATATGTTAAATGGATTGTAACTCTAAGCCTGGAAACCAGAATACTAAAGCAACATATCTAAAAATATTGAAACTGATGGCTACAATTGTTTAGAGAGAGTGAGAAAATTTTCCCATCAGAAATCCTTTTTGAGATGAGAAGTTGACTTTCTTAGGAAAATAAATTAATAAACGCTTGTGTGGGAATATGAGACCTCAAAGCTTGGAAGACGTGAGGTTTTTGAATGTAGAATATTCTTCATATGACCAGAAAAAGATTTCCTTGTAAATAGGAAGAGAAAGGAGAGAGTAATGGGGTGCTGTCATGGAGGAAGTGCACTTGACTCAGTAATTTCCACCTTTTCTTCCAACTACACCACACACATTTGTCAGCTGCCTTCCCCTACGTCACTCACACACGGCTTTGTGTCAGTGGATCCCCACTGAGTTAGTGCTTCTTTCTCAGCAAATAATAGCTGATGCTGATACAGTGAGCATTTATGAATTCCCTCCCCATCACCTTATCTCTTCAGTGTACTGTTCAAGGTTGAATTTTGGGGGCATAACCACATTAGTACACTGTGAATCATTCTTCTGAGCTCTGGAACAACAACTCAACCTGAAACTTCAGACCTTTCTCAAAAGTTTGCAAAACTGAAAATTTGTGAGAGTCTTTCTTCTTGGATAAAATTATAAATTTCTGAACTCAGGAGCTCTCACTAAGGTGTATTTTGGCTTATAGAGAAAGATGATCCACTCTGCAATAGAGAAAAACTGATGTCTTAAAAGAAATAGGGGAAAAAAAAAAAAAAAAAAAAAAACAGAAAAGTCATTATGATGTGAAGGCCCTTATTCCAGATATTTCTGATCCAACATTTTCTCCCTTTTTCTCAACATTTAGTGGTCAGCGTTTACTTGATTCTCAAGTTTTGCAAGTATTGCAACAGGTGGTTAAACTAGATGAAATTGAATTTCTACTTTTTTCTTGCAAAATATTCCAAATATCCAGATAATCTCTGCCAAGCAATATTTTTACAACTTTAAAATATTTAAAGTATTTTACTGGGAACCAGCAGTTGCTGTAATAGCTATGTCACTGGACTCCCATGTAGTTGACTGAGGTTCAAGTCCCAGACCCAGTGGCTAAAACTCACGCCGGGTGCATGTGCATGCATGCCCAAGATCCCAAGAGGAGAATGCGGGAGAAGGGATTGTGGCGTGGCCATCCCCACTGGGAGGTGATTTCTCGCTTTCTATCTCTCTGTCTCTCTCTCTTTTTCTGGTGAGTGCATGTGCCCTATAGCAAAAACCTCTCCAAAAAAAAAATTACTGTAAAATTATAGAAGCAAATTTATCGTTTAATCTCTACCATTCCAAACAATGTGTCTCTTGTTAAGTGAATATTTCAAAATAAACATTACATAAATTTACAAAAGAAATATAAGCTTCCGTTATCAAAGATTGGAATCTCTACGATAATAAAAATGTAAATGTTCATTCATTTAATAGACTCAACAAGAGATGGGTGATTTAATAGTGATCTCTGTATAATTTATATACAGTATCTTCCAAAGCATGTTTAATGCAATACGCTACTAAGAGATGTTATGCAATAGAATGTGTATAAACAGCTTCTTTTCTGGAAGTTTTCTCAAATGTCTTTAACATGTTAATAGAAACCTGGACCTACAGGTTGAGCCTATTGAGCATAAAGTTTTCCCAAACCTACTCTAACAGTTTTTATTTTTTCCATTGGATTAGTATTTTATGAGTTTGCTATTAAAACATGATAATATACAGGCTGATACAAGTTCATGTGAGAAAGGAAAGGAGCATTACAACAAAGTGGGAAATGTGTGTTTAAGGAGCACAAGATTTAGAAGCATTTAGAAGGCATTTAGAAGCCCCTAAAATTTTTCTTACCTCAGGACCAGCTGATGGTATGATGGCTATGTCACTAGACTCCCATGTATTCGACCACAGTTCAAGTCCCGGACCTGATGGTTTAAACTCAAGCCGAGCATGTGTGCGTGCATGCCCAAGATCCCAAGAGGAGATGGAGAAGAGGGATTGTGGCGTGGCCATCTCCCTTGGGGGGAGGGTGATTTCTCGCTTTCTGTCTCTCTGTCCCTGTCTTTCTGGCAAGAGCACACGCCCTATAGCAAAAACCTAGAGCAAAAAAAAAAAAAAAAAAAAAAATCTTACTTCTCAGAAGACATAACTTGAAATCATAGTAATAATTATAAGCAAAACTACTACCACACTTATTGAGCTATTGCTAAGTGCCAGGTTCTGAGAATTTCTGAAAATTACTTCATTTGTTAATTTACTCACTGTAGCAAAACTATTAGGCTGCCATGACTATTCCCATTTTACTGGAGAGGGAACTTATCTTTATAGTAGAAGAACTGGGACTACAGTCCACTTTGACTAAAAAGAATCCAACATGAAAATAAAATTAGACCTTAAGATTGTATGTCTTAATTAAGGTTAATTTAGAGTTTCATTCATTACATATCTAGTAGCAAGGTTAGCTGAGAAATATAAAGATAAAATTTAAACCTGTGGCTATCTATACAGAAGGAAGTGAAGAGAGGGATGTACTGGGGCGGGAGCATTGCCTAGAACAGGTGGGATCTGGGAAGCTTGGGATCAGAAAAAGAACACACTTATCTAGCAGGAGACCTGGTGAGAAGGAAGAAAGACTTGCCAAAGATTTTCCCCAACTTAACAGTTTCTTAGAATTCACTTCAAAATGATGGTAAAAATTAGTGGGAGAACTGAAGACTTTCAAGTAACTAGTCAGTCATTGTAAACCTTTCCTCATTCCTCCTTCCCACAGAGCTGATTTCTGGTTGTACAGTGCTCACAACAGGACCATGGCCATGCACGCAGTGACACGTTCTCTTTTATGTGAATACCATTGAACTGAATGGATGTAAACTGAATGGATTCAAAGAAAACGAACCCAAACCCCAAAGGCAAGAGAACTGATTTCTATACATTTTAGACCGTTTTAAAAGAATTCTAGAAAATTACCTTGTGTAATGTCCTCTGATGAGGGCTGAAGACTGCAATGCACATCAGAATGAAATTCAAGTGTGTAGACATCTAATTAGTCTCACACTTGGGAAAAAGTCCTAGTTTTCCGAGTTTCTGTCCAGCCTTATTTCTACTATGCAACACTGCAATAACTTTGTGATTTATATACCTAGCAATTAAGAAAACAGGACTGTGGAGGAAAAAAACAATTGACATCTGTAAATAAGGGATGTGAAGATACATTGGATAAAAAAAAAAAATAGACCGAAGAGTCTCATTAAAGGCTGCAATTGTATAACATAATTCTTCCAAAGAGGTAATTTATAGTCTATATACTTGAGTATGATTTTATAATCTAGAAGGAATTATGTTGATGCTATGAATGAACATTAAATGTATTTTAGGAGTTAGATAATCACCTCATTTTCTTTTATCAAATTATTATCAGCATTTCTATTACTAGTGTCAACTTTTTGGGGAACGCATTCTGATGAAATCAGACCTGATAATGCAATTTAATTCATCCTCTTTCCTTTTAGATTCAATACCAGTTGGTTTAAAAATTAATCAAGATAATATTTTAAAAATTGAATGTAAATATATGAGGTTGGGATAACAGTAGGTAACATCTTGAATTTGTAGATTAAACATGCAAAATTATTTCAGAAGATATCATGACTGTGAAAAGAAAGCAAAGCATTTAAGGGATACAAAAATGGAAAATTATCTGTTGATAATATGTATTATAATATTTTTACCTGGACTAATATACAGTGTATTCATGCTGGAATAACTCATTTTCTAAGATGCAATGATATACAGTGATTGAATGTATAAAAATAATTTTAAAAATATTTAATTTTTCCAATAATTCTTTTTGATACCTTTAGAAACACCATATGAAGCAAAATCCATAAGAAATTATAATTCACAAAAGACCTATTTATTAGTCATATGGAAGTAGTTCTTTCAGAAGATACTCTCTTTTAAACCATTTCTTGTAACCATGAAAAGATCTTTCTTCATATTATATCTGAAGAAAATTTGGAGTGAAAATTTTATAGACTTATAAAAACTTGTCAAGCTTAAGTGATTTCTAATCTGTCCACAGTGAGGCAGTACTCTCCAGGAAAATTAAAATTCTATCCAAAATAAAACTACGTACATTGCAAATGGTAACAGATTGTTTTATATAATGGTCAATATTGCTTTTGTGGACTGGTGTTGAGGAAAGTTTAAAAATGAAGTATAACTGACTACTGTGAAAATGATTAAAGCAATATATTGTCCTTATAATTGGACTTTAATAAATTACTACAGAACTCAAAATATATTTTTAATTGTGCATTTTGCTTTTGTCTTTTTCCATAACTGAGTTATTTTTATAAATGTAAGTTCATATGTTTATTTTATAAACATAAGTCTTTAAATATTTCTCACCTGAATTAAAGGATGCTATTACTTTGATGAGCAAACAAATTTAACAGTGATTTAAAAAAAATTGTGGAAAATCCTAAATGAACAATATTACCCAGGCCAGCCATGGTCTGGATCCCACATGGTTGAGTACACTTAGTTGGAAAAGACTTGTGCATCCTGTTACTGCAGCATTATTCACAATTGCTAAGAAGTGGAATCAATGTAAGTGTCTGAAACTGGTGACTAGGTTAAAAACTGTGTCACAAATACCTTGGAATATAACTGAACTATAAGAAACAATAAGATTCTATCATTTGATTCAAAGTAGATGAATATAGACTATGGTGAGCAAAGTATGCTGGTATACACACTGTATACCCCACTCAATTTGTACTGAATGTCTGTACTCTATGGCAGAAATGTAAAGATCTGAAAAAATGACAGTAGTGAGGGCAAGTATAGATACCAGGGACTGTAAAGGAGAAGAGTGGTTGGTAGAGAGTGCTTGGTGAAAGGTGGGTTATGAGATACAAAGGGAAGAAAAATTTAACAGACAAATAAAGGAAACGTTCTCTGTTGAAAAAAATATATATAATATATATCATTCCAGAGACTTTATGTAAAATATGAAATTAATCAGGGCCAGCAGTTAGTGTAATGGTTATGTCACTGAACTCCCACGTAGCTGACTGTGGTTCAAGTCCCGGACCAGTGGCTTAAACTCATGCCAGATGCGTGTGCATGCATGCTCAAGATCCCGAGAAAGGAATGGCGGAGAAGGGATTTCGGCATGACCATGCTCCTTGGGGATTGATTTCTCACTTTCTATCTCCCTGTCTCTCTCTGTCTCTCTGTCTTTCTGGCGAGTGCACACACCCTGTAGCAAAAAAAAAAAAAAAAAAAAAAAAAAAAAAAAAAGTGAAATTAATCTAAAAATTTTTAAAAAGTTTTAAGTACTATTCAAAACTCCTTATATATATATTATTCATTTTGAGACTTTTCTGGGTAACTGGTATTCCCTAAATTCACTTCTGAAGTTATATGCTTTTATGGAAGCTCTCCATCCTTTTCTGGCCTCTCATTCTTCCCTCCTGTTTCATTGAGCTTATCCTAAAACCTCTCATATGGTAACCATCTCAACTGCTAGTTCTGGTCTAGTTATCCTAGAATTAAATCTGCATCAGATTATATTCCTCTGACTAGCTATCCTTTCTTCCATGGCTGACCTACCCCAGTTTCTACACATCTGCCCTTCTCGCCAATCCCAACATGTGGTTCATTTTATTTCCCGTGCATTTTAACATGTATGGCATTTCTTAGTGACAGGTAATCTTAAACTGCATGTTGGACAGTTTTTATGAAACTGAAACATCTCTCATACCAGAGACAAAAAGGAGCATGAATAAAAAATGGACTGAGCCATCTTAACAGATAATGATTAAAAAATTATTAAATAAGACATCGATAAGTAGAATTTATCCAAATTAAATACACTAAAGAAAAGTAGCATTTTCTCCCGAAATGTAAGGCAGTTTAATATTAAGGAATTTATTAATATAAAAAATTAAAGTTCTATAGTAAATCACAGGCAACATGATACATATGCTGACGCATTAAATACATTTCCATTTATGTCAAGAAGAGAGCAGAACTCCTTGCATGCTTCTTTAACATTGTGCTTTATGTACTAGTCAACAAATGGCACAGAATGAAACATCATTTTGTGTTAACAGATGATATGACATTTGCTAACAAACCCAAAAAGTCAGCCAATAACCTATTAAAGATTTAATAAGCAGTTTTTAATATTTCATCATAAATCAAATAAAAATTTAACGTAAGACTCTTTAATGTTAGCAATAAATATGTCAACTTTTGATGAAGTAACCTAACAAGAAACTTTGACAGTAAATATTACTGGCAAATTTAAACTAAATCGTCAGCAAGTGAAATGAGAATAGTATATTTAATGCATTTATGTAATAGTCATTCTAATGGAAATCACCATGAAAATTTTAAAAATGTACTTTTAGATATCTTATTAATACATAAATTGACAGGAAAACAAAGTACATTTTAAAGTAGAAGTGATAATTTAGGTCTTGTTTTATCGAAATACTAAAATTTATCACAGATTAGCAACAATGTATCTAATGTGATCCTGGTGTTAAAGTGTTCAGACAGGTAATGAAATAGTTGTGAAAGTCTCCAATCTGATTTAATCACATAGAAGTGCTTGGTAATATACTTTAAAGAAATTCAATTATATAATAATAAGCTACGAGAAGACTTAATGTGATCAGATACTCTCTCTAGAGATGCTCATTATAGCATTGTTTATCATGGAAAAAATTAAAAAGCTTAAATATTTAATAGATTATATTTTATTATTCATTGCTAAACAATATGTAAGATTAAGACTCTTATAAAAAAGCATGGATGCATACAAGAATATATATTTAAGGGACCAGCAGATAGAGTAATAGTTATGTCACTGGACTCCCACATGACTGACTGAGGTTCAGGTCCTGGAACCACCAACTTGAAACTCACGCTGGGTGCATGTGTGTGTGTGTTTAAAATCCTGAGAAGAGAATGGAGAAGAGGGGATTGCAGTTTGGCCATCCCCCATGGTGGGTGATTTCTTACTCTCTGTCACTCAGTACTCTCTGTCTCATTGGTGAACATATGCACTCTATAACATATATATATATATATATATACAAATATTTAATGTTATCATGATTTTTAAAAATACAATGAGATACATATCAAATACTGTGTGTATGCATATCTAAAGCATATGTATTAATTATTGATACATCTCTCTATTGAAATGAATCATTTTAATACTCACATGCATTTTCTAGTTTTCTTCTAGTAAGCTTTTGTAATCACCTAATGAAATCCTACTTATAAATGAATAAAACATTAAAACATGGACTTTCAGTTAAATTTATATGTGTTTGAAAATAAGCATTTTAATAAAAAATTTTTTTAGCCTTAATCTGGAGCCATTAGATCATCCCTCTTAGGCCTACATGTTAGTAGCATATTGTGTTAGTATTTTTCTTTGTAACCCTATGTATTCTATTTTCTATATTCAAATATTGTTTTGAGATAGGGTTTATAGGCTTCACATATGCAAATCTACTCAATGATACAAGAAAAAAGGTTAGAAACTTCTTGGTATTCTATGGGATAAAATTCCACTTTATTTTTATTTCAATTTTATACTAAGTATAATGAAGCATAAAGAGTAGTTTTAAGTATGTAATGAAATTCATCACTTTACTAAAGCATAAATTAAAAGTTTATTAAACACAAGATTTGAGAAAATACATGTGGGAAGTAAATTGGAAACTTTTCTAAAGACATGTATTTTCTTCAAAAATAGAGTGGTTAAGTTTCTTTAGGGTTAGAAATTTTAGCATAAAATAGGAATTTTAATATTTGATGGAGATTAGGCATCAAGTTTTAATTTCTAATTTTTCTAGTTTTAATTTTTGCTTGTGGAAAAATAAAAGAGAGAGAGAGAGAGAGACAAATCCTTCCCCTTCACTGCCATCTCACACTTCCTGAGTCAAAGTTGTGAGATGATGTAAAGACCACATTTTATTTTGGCCACACAAGTAATCAAATTTTGTAGTATATTATATGAAATAGCAAATTTTACTTACATATTTGCAGTCTTGGCTGTGTTATATCATGTGATGTGTATGGACTCTCTAATGCTATTTTTTGGCCTAATTCCATATTTTTGTGTCAATAACTTGGCTAAATGTTTTAAATCATTATTAATTTTAATAACTCTTGATGATCAGTAAGCATTGCTTTCCTTGATATTTGTACTATAATATAAATTTTAGAATTGCCATTGGAAGATTCACTAAAACCATGTTGGTATGTTATTGAAAATTAACTGACTCTAGAGATCAATTTGGGACTGAAAGACATGTTAAAATTCTGAATCATTTTATTCATGAACATTACATATCTCTCCATATATTTATTTAAAAACACTTTCACTGCATTTTTTCTAACATAATGACTTACATAATTTTGTCCTATTTATTCCTTCTGTTAATCCTTTTGTTGATTTAAATTTTCTTTTTTTTTTTTTTTTTTTTGAGAGGTTTTTGCTATAGGGCGCATGCGCTTGCCAGAAAGACAGAGAGAGACAGAAAGCGAGAAGTCACCTCCAGGGGGGATGGCCACGCCGCAATCCCTTCTCCTTCGTTCTCCTCTCGGGATCTTGGGAACATATGCACACGCGCCTGGTGTGAGTTTAAGCCACCAGGTCTGGGACTCGAACTGCAGGGCAACTACATGGGAGTCCAGCGACATAGCCATTACACCAACTGCTGGTCCCAAATTTAAATTTTCTACATATCATTGTTATTTTGTAAACAAACTTTCTGCTCATTAATATAGTATAGAAATGCAACTGATAATTATGTACTAATCACATGCTTAACAATAGTGCTAAGTCTTCATATTAACTTGGATAATTTATCTTTTCAATAATGTATTTTTATTTTATCTCCTCTTTTTTGCCTATTATTTATTCACTGAATGCATTAGTGAGACTAATAATACTTTGAATAAAAAGAGAAGTAAGGATCATTTTTTCTTATATTGTATTTTAATGAGGATCATTTAAAAATTTCATAATTGTTATTTTATAGATAGCTCCTACAGACTTAATAAAGTTACTTTTAATTTCTATAGCAACCTGGGAAGTCTAAGCATCTTACCGTAATATTCTTTTTGCTTATATCAAACTCAAAAGCTAGTAGACATAAGTAGCTTTTAGCCATGAGTCCATTCAGTGACCCGTGATCTCTTTATTCTGGCTTCTCTATTTCCTAGGCTTTAGGCGTGCTTTCCTGCATTTTTTACATCTGGCTGACAAATGCCAAGCAAAGAGAATGTGGATATTACATAGAAGGTCCTTGACCCAGGTCTAGAGGTAGACTTCTTGACTTCCATTGGTCAGGGTCCCACATAGTTATGTAGGGGATCATCACTCACTAAGGTTTAGCAACTGCCTAAAGCAACACTGTATAAAGCTGTTTAAAAATACCATGTAAGGGTCAGCAGGTGGCATGGCATTTAAAGCACTGGATAACACATGGGCAACTGTACTACTTAAGTCCAGGCCAACAGCTTGAAAAACACCCCAAGCACATGTGCATACATACCCCAAATCCCAAAAAAATGGAGGTGAAGAGACTGCAGCATGGTCATCCCCCCCAGAGGCATTTTCTCACTTTTCCTCTTTCTCTGTGTGCATATGCCCAACAGCAATAAATAAATAGATAAATAAATAAATAAAGCAACTCTATATATGTGTGTAATATGTGTGCATATGTGTGCATATGCATTCAAATATTGGTCTTGGAGTGGTGAGAAGTACTGGAAAGAATAATGCTTTTTCTTAGGGGCTTTTGCCATAGGGCACGTGTACTTGGAGGAGAGAAAGATAGTGAAAGGGAAAGAGGTAATTAACTCCACAGGGACTTATTTTGGTTACGCCACAAGCCCTTCTCCTCCATTCTCCTCCTGGGATCTTAGGCACACACATGTGCCCAGCATGAGTTTCTAGCCACTGGGTCCAGAACTTGAAAAGCAGTCAGCTATGAGGGAGTCTAGCGACATAACCACTATGCCATCTGCTGTCCCCAGAAAGAATAATTTTAAGGCCAGGTGATGATGCAGAGGTAACTCACCTGGGAAAAGTCCTAGGTTTGTATCTTCAGACCTCACTAAGCACTCCAGGTGAGCAAGCTATGCTAACGATCCAGGCTGAGGGAGGCAGTTAGTCATGGTCTGAGATCCAGTTGGGGCTGGCTCTCTCTCCTACTCCTGACAACATAAATTAAAATAATAATTTTAGAATCCAAAAAACTGTATTCTTACTCCATTTCTCAGGGCTTCAGGTGATAGCAGTTTGAGATTAGACAGTCTTTAAGGAAATAATATCTAATTCTTTCAGTCACTTATTAAGTAAATGACAAGCTACTTCACTATGCACTAGTTACCATTGCAGCCCACCACTCCTACAATGAACTGGAATTTCTACTATTGGCAGGATTTCTGAGAAACAGAACATTCACACAGCAGGTTGAGCAAAGGAATTATATTACTCTCATGTAAGAAAGAAGGGTCAGTAGAAACCTAAGATTTATGGTGATCCAGGGCCCCAAAGCTTGGGAAATTTGCTTAGAGCATATATGGAATTTTGTTTGCATATATCCCACCTCGTATTATAATAAAGAACTCCACAAAATAGCCCACCCTGAGTTTTATGATGGAGAGCACTATGATCACCAAATTAGTGTTGTACGTAGAACATCCTGTCCTTGGAAGGACAGAAACAGACCCCAGTTGTTCTATCTAGTTCCTTCTATCTCAGTATATAGAATTCCCAGAATATTCTAAATTTATTCTTGAGAATAGGAGGAAGAACTGGATCACTCCAAGGCCACTATGAGAAATTTACTGCCTTGAGTATTTACTTTTTCAATAATGAAGAGTCTTCCATCGTAATTTGTTTATTCATTTATTTTGAATTTTTTTTTTTTTTTTCACCATAAGGCATGTGCACCAAGAGTCAGGAAGACAGTGACGGGGAAAGTGAGACATTGTCCCCTCCCCCGGGGGATGGTCACATTGTAAACATTTCTCCTCCATTCTCCTTTTGCAATTTTGAACACACACACACACACACACACACACACACACACACAGAGCCAGTGTGATTTTCAAGCCACCAGCTCAGGAACTAGAACCATGGTTGCCATATGGGAGTCCAGCACCTTAACCATCCGGCCACTGGCTAGCTTTCATCATAGATTTTTATTAGTGTCTTTCAGAATGCAAAGTGAAGACAAATTATCACTAAAGTAAATTACTGTTAGCAATATCACTGTTACTGGATAAAAGTGTACAACTTTTTTATATTGTCTTTCCATTTTAACTTTAAAGCCTTCTAGAAATTGGGCTATATGAAACGATGTCACGGTAATTAGCTTTGTTTCTTTTTAAGACTGAATCTTCCAGTATTCCTTTTGAAATAATTTGTCATTCAGTTTCACAAAAACACTATAATAAACTCTAGTTAAAATCACATATTATCCTAACATTTTAATTCAATTAAAAGCCGTGAATCAGTACTTAATTAATTAAGCACTTCACTATGTACTCAGTGCTAATGTACTTGCTATATATTTAACAAAAAAATGACATGATTACATAATGTTTTTAAAATCTAATTGAAGTACTTTATGAAATGATTTATCAGTCATGATTCTGATAAGAAAGACCTAGAACATACAAACTAGCTTATTTGATAATAATTTAATAAAGTGACTTTTTACAATATATGTATAGTGTTCAAATAAACAAAATAGGAACAGTGCTAACCATGGAGTTAGAAAAACTGAAGAATATTTCCACCCCTAAATGGAAAGAGATAAGGAAATGAAGGCGTTATTAGAACATGAAGTACTTGATAATGTAGCAAGGTCACATAGAAAAAAACCTCTGATCTTTGTAAAGAGACAGTCAATTCTCGGTAATGTGGTAGTGGTGAGGGAACAAGAATAATTGGTTTATAATTTATTTTCAGAAAACCATCCTTTTTGTTTGTTTGTTTGTTTGTTAGGAGATTTTTGCTATAGAGTGCATGCAATTGCTTGAGAGACAGACAGAAAGCAAGAAATCACCCCCCAGGAAGGATGGCCATGCCACAGTCCCTTCTCCTTCATTCTCCTCTTGGGATTTTGGGAATGTAAGCACATGTACCCAACATGAGTTTAAAGCTACCGGGTCCAGGATTTGAATTGTGGTCAACACATGGGAGTCCAGCAACGTAACCATTATACCATCTGCAGGTCTCCAGAAAACTGTACCTTCTAAAATGCCACCTTTGGCAGTGAAAATGTAAACATCTCAGAAATTGTCAAAATTAGGCCCAGTTAAACCGGTACAGGTGTAAGGTTGGAGCTATGTAGAGGACCAGTGTTTGGATCCCTGGTCTACTTGAACTTGCAGATACATTTTATTATGGATATATCAAAGTTCTATAACTTCTCTTTGACTGACATCATAGATACTGTCTTGTGTGTCTTACAAACTGAAAAATAGTGTTCATAGTATTTGTAAAATAATAATCTATCCTTGAAAATAATTTCTAGAAACTGCCAGTTATAATTATATACACTGTGATAATTATAAGTATATAATATGTAATATAATATGTAATATATATATATATATATATATATATATATATATATATATATATATATATACACACACACACACATACACCTATGTATATATAGACATTATAGCACAATCGCAAGTGCAGGCTCTGTAGTTTGAGATGACTAAGTCTATATCTTGAAGGTACATTTACTAGACACTTGCTTTTAGGCAAATAACAACGTCTATAGATTTCTGAAAATGGTGATGGCAATGATACTGAACTCACTAGTTCACTGTAAAGATTAACCGAGATAAAATGAAAGTGTTAGCCATGGATGAATTCCTCAATAAGAGATTTCCATTACTTTAATTGAATATGATAGTATGCTTGAATTATCCCAGTATACCTAAGGAGAAATTAAAATGTAAACTCTTCATCCACTCCATCTCACTTCCTTCATGTTTATTTTTAGAGCAACACTAATTCTACTTAAAGGAAAAGAGGAAAAAATAAAAGGAAGAAGATCTTCATAAGAATGCATTTAAAACATGGAATATGTTATGGAATGGCAGAGAAAACAGTATAATTAACAGCTCAATGTATACTTTAAAAAGAAAGCTAATAGACCATTTATCAAATGTGTATAATGTAACCTATGTCTTTTGGATCATATCCCTCCCCTCCCCAAAAATATGGTGCACAGACCATCACTATGGGGTTTTCCTCCAGTAGTTTTATAGATTCAGATTTTATAATCAAGTCTTGAACTTATTTTGAGTTAAATTTTGTATATAGTGCAAGTAAAGGGTCCATTTTCATTTTTCTGCATGTGAATTCCCAGCGACACTTAATAAAAAGACTATTAATTTCTCATTGTGTGTTTTTATGACCTTTGTCAAAAATCAGTTAGCCATAAATGCATAGGCATATTTCTGGACTTTCTAATCTGCCTTTTTGATGATATGTGTTTTTTATGCCAGTACTATGATTCTTTTAAAATAAAAATCGCTTTATAGTATGTCTTAAAATCAAAAAATATGATCCCTTCAACTTTGATCTCTTTTTAAAAGTATTTTTAAGAGAGATTTTTGCCTTAGGGTCACCAGAGAGGCAGAAAATGAGAAATCACACCCCGGGGGGGATGGCTACACCATAATCCCTTCTCCACCATTCTCCTCTTGGGATTTTGGGCATGTATGCACACTTGCCTGGCATCTGTTTTAAGGGGCTGGGTCTGTGACTTAAACCACAGTCAACTACATGGGAGTCTAGTAACTTAACCATTATTCCATCTGCCGGTCCCCAACTTTGTTCTTTTAGCTCAAGATTGTTTTGACTATTTGGGGTTTTTGCTTCATATAAATTTAAGCATTATTTTATTCTATTTCTGTGAAAAACAACATTGGAACTTTGGCTTTTTTTTAACTCTTTTTAAGGTTTTTGCTGTAGGGCACGGGCTCTCACTGGAGAGACAGAGAGAGATAGTAAGAGAGAAGGTGTGAAATCACTCCCCAGGAGGATGCTCGTGCCACAATCACTTCTCGTCCATTCTCCTCCTGGGACTTTGAGCATGTATGCACACATGCCCAGTATGAGTTTCAAGCCTCTGGATCTAGGACTCAAACAGTGATCAGCCATGTGGAAGTCCAGTGCCTTTAACCAGCACACCACCTGCTAGTCCCCAATACTGGAGTTTTGATAGGGATTGCACTAAACCTGTAGATCACTTCAGGCAGTATGAACATTTTCAAAATATTATTTCTTTTAATGCAGGGACACTGATATCTTTCCATTTATTTTTGTTTTCTGTATTTTATTTTATTAATGTTTTATAGTTCTCATTATACAGAACTTCTAATTCCTTGTTTAAATTTATAAGAGTTTCTTTGTTGTTATTACTATTGTAAATTGGATTACTTTCCTAATTTCTTTTTGATATATTTTGTTAGTATACGGAAATGCTACTGATTTTTATAAGTTGATTTTGTATTCTGCCACTTTTTAAAAAAGATTTACTTATTATTTAATTTTATTTGTTATTTTTATTTATTTTTTTAATTTGACCAGAGATAAAGAGAAAGTGAGAAAGCGAGCCACCAGGTCCGGGGCTTGAACCACAGTTGGTCATATGGGAATCCAGCACCTTAACCACCATTCCAACTGCCAGCCCTTCTGCCATTTTACTAAATCAGTTCTAACAGCTTTCTGGTGGTCTTTAGAGTTTTCTGTATATAAGATTATGCCATCAGCAGCAAATAAAGCTGGAGGACATTGTGCTAGGTCATACAAACCAGGCACAGAAAGTTACTCAAATCTAAGAAAGTTGAATTCACAGAAATAGAGTAGAAGATTGTTACCATAGGCTGGAAGGGGCATGTAGATGGAGAGAATGAAAAGTTTTTGATCAAAATGTACAAGGTTTCAGTAAGACAGGAAGGCTAGGGGTATTTTTTGTTTTTGTTTTTTAAGTCTATTGATTTTATTCATGATAGAGATATGCATGACAAAGAGAAAAACAGAGAAGTGCCCTCAACAGAGTCTATTCATTGTCTATTCAGAGTCTGTTCAGACTGCATACTTCATACTTTCCCTGACCTCCAGCTTGTCAGTATCTTGGGCATGGGTGCACCCTCTGAGGGGTATCTGAGAGCAATCCGCAGTCAGCTACGTAACTTCCTCCATTTCAATTCAGTTAGCCACCAATAACACCACCAGGCTGAGCCAAGAAAGGGGAAATAATTCTGATATCTGTTGCACAGCAGGGTGACTATCATCAGTAGTAATGTGTTATATATTCCAAAATAACTAAGAACATAATTTTCAAAGGTGTCAGTATAATAATGATAGATAAGTGAGGTAATGAATATGGTAATTAGCTAGACTTAACACACATTATATACACAAATCAAAATATCACATTGTAACCCATATACAATTATAATTTTCCAATCAAAACAATATTAATAACTTGAGGGACTGGTAGGTGGCATGGTGGCTAAGGGTGCTGGATTCTCACATTGCTGACTATAGTTTGAGTCCTGGACCTGGCTGCTTGTTTTCTTGCTTTCCCTGTTTCTCTCTCTCTTTTATTCTGTCTCTCTCTGGTCAAATTAAAATAAATAAAGTTAAATAAAATAATTTAAAAAAATAATATTAATAACTCAAAATATTTTAAAGTAAAAAAGAAATTAAAAACCAATGAGCGGGGCACAACCGCAGGAAATTATGTTAACCACTGAGCATATATTGGAATGTTCTCTGTCGATCACCAATTGTTCCCTATAATGATCCTTCAAACAGCTGAATACCCATCTAAGATACCATAACCACATATCGATGCATTTTTGTTTTAGTAATATATAGTGGAACCTGCCAAGAATTTAGAGTAAGACCAATCTGTGCTTAACTCCTGCAATTCATGAGTGATTTACACAAAATTCTGAGTATGAACATTCAAGATTACTGAGACTTTACTAGACATATTGTTTCTTCATCATAAAATGGATATAAGCTTCATACAGCTGACATGAGAATTTAATTGAGATTATAACTCAGAAAATATACACTTCTCCCATTAGGAAGCACATTTAGGCAACACAGACTGAAATAGTTCACAAATGGCCATAGACTTCTACACACAGGGTCATTACTTGGGGATATATTTTGCTTGTAAAATATTAAATATTGCATCATAGAACCTAGTTATAGAAGAAAGTACTATTACAAAATCAAAGTTTATTATCCTTATTGATTTGAATATTATTTTAGAGACACCAAGATTAACTGACCTTGAGTTAGACTGGTTAGCTATCTTGTTTCAAAATTACAAATGTCACCTTGTCTAATTCTGGCTAGAAACAGACAAAGAGACTGTAAGGTCTGATTGGTTTAAACTTCTGGGGAAAAAGAAATTTACATCATGGTTGTGTTTTGCCAATGGTGATAGCAAAGATAAACACAATATGCTGCTTTTTACATATGATAAAGTGATGCCTTCTACAAAGGTATTCTACAGAAATTAGAAAACAGTTGCTCAAGGTGCCATAAGAATGTACAGATGTCATTAAAATTATCTTTTAAAATTAAATCAAATGTTTTTTAAAAATGCTTTAAAACTCAACATAGTCAACCAAAGCTTCACCTCCATCCTATATGTTCTTTAGAAGTAACTGCCTTTCTGAAGTTGATATCACTTCAGTACAAATTTGTGTTTTTATTCCATATGTGAAATCTCTGAGCTATAAATTTTATTGCTAAATACAAAATCATCCTTTCTATATCATTTTGACTGTTTTACTCATCTTTATATTACTGCGATTTAAAAAAATTATCATACAATTGTCCAAATAAGCCCCAGCTTATTTATGTATTTCTCTATGTTTCACAATTATAAACAAAGCTGCAATGCACATCCTGGACTGTAAGTCATGTGTCCTAACCCAGACTAACTGGCTATGCCAGACTAACTCTTAAAGAACAAAACATGGAACGTGCAGATGGCATAATGGTTAAATCACTGGACACTCCCAGGTGTCGACCATGGTTTGAGTTTTGGACTAGGCAGCTTAAAACTCATGCTGGGCACATGTGTGTATGTGCCCAAGATCCCGAGAGGAGAATGGAGGAGAAAGTATGGTGGCTATCCCTTTTGGAGGGTGATTTCTCACTTTCTGTCTCTCTGTCTCTCTGGTGTGTGCCCACACCCTATAGCAAACATCTCTCTCTAAATTAATAAAATGAAGAAAATAAAAATATAAAAGGAACAAAACAAGGAAGTGTGTCCCTTGGATATGCGCATTGTCAGCTTTATTGACTCCTGCAAAATTCTCTATTACATCGACTTATGCACTCATTTGAAATGAAGTTTTTCCTTCATATTCTCCCCCATAATTAATAATAAAAAGTTCATTTTCTTATATTTTGATGTGCATACTGATATATGTATACTATGTTTTGTGTATAGTTGTTAAAATATACATAACATCATTTTATCTATCTTCATGTACACTATTCAACGACATTAGTACATTTGCAATGTTGTTCAGCCATCACTACCATCTGTATTCAGAACTTTTTCTTTTTTTAGAGAGAGATTTTTGCTATAGAACGTGTGCACTCACCAGAGAAACAGAGAAACAGAAAGCAAGGAATCACCCCCTGGGAGATGACCACATCACAATCCCTTCTCTTTCACTTTCCTCTCAGGATTTTGGGCATGCATGCATGCTTGCCTGGGGTGAGTTTCAAGCCTCCATGTCCAGTACCTGAACTGTGGTCGGCCATTTTGGAGTCCAGCAATGCAATCATTTTTCCAACTGCTTGTTTCCTGTATTCAGAACCTTTTCATCTTCGCCAACTGAAACTCTGTACCACTGCACACTAGCTCCTCAGTTTCCCTTCTTGGCCCCAGAAATCCAACTTTTGTCCTTTGCTGTTCAAGTTGATTTTACTTTGCATGATATTTGGAAAGTTTATCAATCTGTACCCTATCTTAGGATTTTCTTTCTTTTTAAGAAGAAATAAATGTTATTGTATGTATATAGCACATCATGTGTATCCATTTATCAGCCAGTGGACATTCCAGCCTGTTTCCATTTTTGCAATGAAGTTATAGATGTTAGCATAGAAATACCTGTTTAAGTCCGTGTTTTCACTTCTTTTGGACAGGCACAGAAGTGGGATTGCTGAATCAGGTAGAAATCTGTGTTTCATTTTCAGAGAAACTGTCACACTGTTTTCCACTCTGGCTGTATCATTTTACATTCCCACCAATAAGCTTGAAAGGTCCATTATCTCTGCATCTCTCTAAAACTCTATTTTTGGTGTTGTTTCATATAATCACCCTAAAGAGTGCAAAGTGGTATCTCATGGTTTTGCCTTGCATTTCCCAATAATTACAAATGTTGAGCATATTTCTGTGTGCTTATTGGTCATCTATATGTACATACATATTCTTGGGAGAAATGTCTGCCCTAATCCTCTTCTCATTTTTAATCAAGCTTTGTTACTGTAGTAGCATATTAGTGTTATTTTAATGTATTTCTCCGATTGCTGGTGAGGTTAAAATATTTTTATGAGTTTATTAGAACTTTAGGTGATATCTTCTATGAATTGTATGTTCATACCCTGATACCATTCTTCAACTGAATTATTCATCTACTCATTGGTGCTTTTTATAAATTTCAATTCATGGATCTTCTTTGAATCCATGACATAATTATTTAAATGCTGTTTTTGCTGTATGAAAATCTTGAATTTTAACAGAATCAATATTTTTGTGTAGTTAGTATTTTAGACATCTTTATTTAAAAATTTCATAATCTAGGGTCATAATGATGTTGTCTTATTTTTTTCCCTAACATTCTTAGAATTTTTCTTTTAAGTGTCCCAATTTTTAGAATTATTCTCTGCAGTTTATTAATTATATATATAAATTATATTTGTTGCCATAAGAGCAGTAAAGTGCTTTTGTATCTTTTTCAAAGAGTTATTTAATGCCAATAGATAAAGCAGGAATAGATTCATATATATATATGGCAGTTTGATTTATAAAACAGGTATATGAATCTATTCCTACTTCATCTATTGGGTTCCAATGATTTATTGTTAACCAATATGAAATTCTTTTTTTTTTTTTTTTTTTTTTTTGAGAGAGAGAGAGATTTTCACTATACGGCATGTGTGCTAGCTATAGACTGAGAGATAGAAAGTAAGAAATCACTATACCCACCACCCAGGGAGTGGGGGATGGCCACACCACAATCCCTTCTCCACTATTCTCTTCTCCGGATCTTGGGCAGGTGTGCACACATGCCTGCTATGAGTTTCAAGCCTCAGCTCTGGGACTTGAACCAGGTTGGTCATGTCAGTATCCAGGAACATAACCATTATGCCATCTGCTGATTCCATAAAATTCTTATACTGATAAAACGATGACAGTTTTGTAGTAAATCTAGATACCAGGAAGGGTAAATTATTAATCATTATCCATTTTCAAAATTACTTTGATATTTCATGGCCATTTCTTTTCAGCATACTTTTTAGGAATTATATTTTTTGTTTCTTAAAAAGACTTACCTGTTTTTTGTTATAACTGTCTTGGGATAAAAGACCCATTTTATACCATGAAATGATCTAGCTTTATACATATTATATTCCTTTTAATTTAATTTTATTTTTAAGGACCCACAGTAGTCTCATTGTGATACATGAAGAGTAGAATTGTAGGACAGTTAAGAAATGGATGACTACAATAAAAAGTACAAGTTAGTTGAGACCAGCAGTTGGCGTAATGGCTATGTCTCTGGTCTCCCATGTAGTCGACCGTGGTTCAAGACCCTGACTGGGTGACTTAAACTCATCCTTGGTGCGTGTGCATGTGTGCCCAAGATCCCAAGAGGAGGATGGAGAAGAAGGGATTGTGGCGTGGTCATCCCCACTGGGGGATGATTTCTTGCTATTTTGTTTCTTTGTGTCTCTCTGTCTTTCTAGTGAGCTCACACGCTCTATAGCAAAAACCTCTCAAAAAAAGACAAAACAAAACTCTGTATCCTAATAATTTATTCCTAATTTGAGGAATGTAATTGATTTTTAAATAAAAACCTTTAAAAAATTTTTCAGATTGTACTTATTTATTTTATTTACATTTAATTATAGTACATCTTTACCATGTACAATATGGTTTTTCTAAGCGTGCATTCATGCCTATCAATCAAGACAAAGATATTACCATATATATCATTTTCAATAAATAACTTTACATTATTTTGTCTGTTAATTTTTTTTTTTCCTTAGCTCCTATCCTCTATCCCCTACTATCCACTCCTTCCCATGTAGTCTCTGGTAGAAACCTTTAATCTATCAAACGTTCTGAGTTTCTTTATCAGGCAGTATAACTTCTTCAATTATTTACCTTTTTAATTTTTGGTCATCTTGATTTATTTTATCATCTCCAGTGTAGTGCTGAAAAAAGTGATCTTAGCAAGAATTAATCATGTCACAAAATTAAATGAATTGTTTATAACATTTTACCATTAAGTATGATTTGAATGAGGCATGCAAAAAGAAACAAAGATGGAAGGAAGAGAAAGAGAATAGAGCTTTTTTTTTTTTTTTTTTAGATTTTTGTTCTACAGTGTATGTGCTCAGCAGAGTGAGAAAGAGAAAGTGAGTAATCACTCTCTGGGGGGGTGGCCATGCCACAATCCCTTCTTCTCCATTCTTCTACCAAGATTTGGTGTACGAAGGCACACATGCCTGGTGTATTTTTCAAGCTGCCAGGACTGGGACTCAGACCTCACTGTCAGTCATGTGGGATCCAGCACCCTAACCTCTACACCACTTGCTGGCCCAGAGATTCAAATTGACAAGTTAAAGATGGTAAGTCCTTTTCTTTGTTTGTAAAACTTGTGTTCTTTATTTATAAAACTTGTGTTCTTCATTTATTCAATAACAGATGAGGTTTAAATTTGAATATTGAATTACTGCAATAAAATTTATCATCTACTTTTTTCTTTTTGATTAGATTTGTATTAATTAATATTTTAGAGAATTTTAGATATAGGGTGCATCCACTAGCCAGAGACACAGGAAGAGACAGAGATAGGAAGTGAGAAATCATCTCCCAGAGGCGATGGTCATGCCACAATCCCTTGTCCTCATTCTCCTCTTGGGATTTTGGGCATGCAGGCATATGTGCCCAGCATGAGTTCCAGGCCAGGATCCAAATCACAATCAATTCCATGGAAGTCTAGTTACATAACCATTATACCATCTGCTGGTCCCTCTATTAATTAGTTTTTATTTAAGATTTATATTAATAAGATATGTATTAACAAATCTTATTAGATTTATATTAATACATTTTCTTATTAGATTTATATTAATACATTTTCTATTGCTTATTAGTAAATCTAGTTTTTAAAAAAGTTTCTGAGATACATTTGAACTTCTTTTGCTGATATGTTTATAACTTTGTTTGTTATATCCACAATGATATTAGTCCTGCTATTTTTATTTGTGTATTTTTTGCTTCAAAATTGCATTACACTCAGTAAATGAGTTTGTAAATCTTCTACTTTATGTGTTATATAGAGAGCTTAGAATAGTTAAGGCACATATCTCCTCAAAAATACCTCATCTTTTGTTGATTCAAATTTGCCTATAAAAGCAACCATGTTTAGAATTTTAGATGAGGAAATCTTAAATAGCTCAAGAATGACTTTGTTCATTTTAAAATGTCTTTTTAAAATGGTATTTTAGATTATACTTTCAAGGAAATTAATCTTTTCATCTAAGATTTCAAGCTGATATGAAGTTGTTTACTATGTTTATTGTACTTTTCAGTTTTATTCTACATGTCGTTTTATTTCCTTTTTTGCTCTCTCTGTTATTTGTTTTGTCTTCTCTTTCTTCTTAAGCAACATGAAATTTAATCTGTTTATTAGTCTTTTAAAGAATCAACTTTGGAACTTGAACCTTGTCTATCTTATGATGGCTTGTGTTATGTTCGTTTCTATTATTATCTTTATTCTTTTGCTATATCTTTTTTTTAGGTTCGCCCAAGATTTTTCTTATCTTACTTCTTGAGTTGGCTTTTTTTGGTTTTGTTTTGTAAGAAGACTCATCTGCAGAGAAACAACTACATCAACTACCATCATTATGAAACAAGAAGTTACATCCCACAGTTAGCAAATGCACAACAAAGCATTTTTTCCTCATGTCATTGCCAATGCACAGAAACTCATTTGGAATTTTTCTAGCTCATGAGGTTAAATGTAGTGTGCATTTTCTCATTTGGAGTTTTGTGACGTGTGAGATTAAATGTACTGGGTAGTTTATTAACCAAGTCTTCATCATATTTTACAAACTTAATATATAGTTCTTTAAAATCTGTTTTCTAGTGTTTGTATTAGTGCAGAAAATCATAGCTCTGTATTGTTTTTCCATAATCATAGCCTTCATTAGTTATTTTAGTTATTTTCTATAACTATAAATTTAAAAAGTTCTTTCATGTTTGCTATTGAGAGTTGAAATGGTTTTTCCAAGGTTACTGAATAAATTACATTTGAATATAAATAAAATATGTGGTCAAGTTTCCAAATAATTGTATATCAGTATTTTTTAGAAACCCTAAGGGGGAAAAAATGATCTATGGAAAAACAAAAAGTGATTTACAGAGAAACAAATAAATTTCCAAAACTCCAATTACTTATATTCTTTCAGAGTTTTGCAATACATATTAAGATATCCAAATCTTGAGAAATTCTGATAGGAAAAAAAAAGACAAAACTCTTGTTCATCTTTGTTTAATTCAATGTTTTTCAAATACATTTAAATATAGAGCAATTTTGCAGAGAAACACCTCAACAAAGCATATGCTAAAACAAAGATGCTGTGAGGAATATAGTTTAGGGAATACCACCCTAACTCAACAATCAAGTTACTTTCTTGCCCTCACTGCTTCTGTGTTCTCTACCATTACCAAATAAATAATCTCCTCAATTCCCACTGAACGTTTGAATGAATAAATTGGAAAATATGACAAACAGGCACACCGAATTAATCCTAGAATTAACCAGACACATCTGCCAAATTACAGCAGTTCTAGACTAGAGCAGGTGTCCCTGACATGGTGAGAACTGGCACTGAGAAAACATGGAAACCATTGAATTGACCCTATAGCCTACTGGTTAAGGGAGCTGGAAATAACACAATGAGTTGTGGTTCCAATCCCAGACCTTAAGAAACATTCCAGGCATGTGTGCAAGTGTACACAAAATCCTAACAAGATGTAGAAATGCGGGGGAAGAGATTGCAACATGGCCACACCTCCTTAGAAAGAGAGTGTTTCTCTCTCTCTCTCTCTCTCTCTCTCTCTCTTTCTCTTTCTGTCTTTATCTCTGGTAAGCATATGTATCTTCTAGTAATTAAAAACAGTATTAAAAAAATAAAGACCACTGTTATCTGTGTGCAGATGGGCCCCAACAGAAAACAAAAAGCTAAAATTGAGCTAAACATGTCCAATTATTTGCAAGTATACCATTCAAATAATATACCACTCGACCTTCTTGAATATGGATAGAACAAATACATAGAAAAAGACTACATGTTAAACAAATGAAGCTACTTTGATGAGTAAGGAAATCACAGAACTGTGAAGTTCTTTATAATGAGCTTAGCTTTTAATTCTCCTGGGACCAGCGGATGGCATAATGACTATGTGGCTGGAATCCCATGTAGTCGACCACAGTTCAAGTCTCAGACCCGGTGGCTTAAACTCATGCCAGGTGCATGTGCATGCATGCCCAAGATCCTGAAAGGAGAATGGAGGAAAAGGGATTGCAGCGTGGCCATCCCCCCTGGGGGGGGGGGGGGTGATTTCTAGCTTTCTGTCTCTCTGTCTCTCTCTCTCTTTCTCTGTCTTTCGCCCTTAGCAAAATAAATAAATAAATAAATAAATAAATAAATAAATAAATAAAACTCTCAAAAAATTATCCTAATAAATTGAGCCTAACCATTACTCCTGTGTTATTTTGGTATGTACTTGGGCTCCTCAGGAGAAGAAATATATGTTACATTGACTATGAGGCCTCTGCTTATTTCCACTCACTAAATTGAATATTAGTTTGGCACCTCAAATCTCAAAATTATGAAAAAACACCTAGTCTACAGTCAGTTTTGACAAGTTGCCAAGACTACAGTTTGCTATCCATGAGAGAAAGCCCAAAGCCATACACAACAAAAACTGTCCAAGCCCAGCCACGTTGATATACAGTGCTCTACCATACTGAAGTCATATGGGAAATGTGAGTTTGACTCTTGGGGAAACCTGTACATTCTGGGCACTCATGACAGATTCCAGGTGACTTGGAAAGGCTGGAGGAGGATCATGGCATGAGAACTTGTTGAGGATACTTCATTTCTCTCTCTCTCTGGTTCTGAGAGAGCAAGAAGGAAGAAAGGGAACACGAAAGGAAAGAAGGCAAGAAAGGAGGGAAAAGGGAAAGAAGGGAGGAAGGAAAGAAAGTTTAAAAACAGAGTATGGCCATGGCATGGTAGTTAAGGCAACAGGATCCCATATAGCTGACTGCAAGGTTTGAGTCCCAGATCTGGTGACTTGAAAAACCAGGCACATGTGCGTGTGTGCCTAAAATCCCCAAAGGAGTGAGAAATGGAGAAGGTGGCTGATGCAATACGATCATGCTCAAAGGAGGGTGCTCTCTTGTTTCCCTCTCTCTCTCTCTCTCTCTCTCTCTGTTCTCTCCAGAAAGCACACACATCTGGCAAATTAAAAATAAATCAGTAAAAATTTTTAAAAAATTAAAACAAAAATACCTCCCAACATGCTGAATCTATAAATTCCACTGCCTCTGTTATTCTTTCCTCCTTTCCTCGAAATATATGTCAAATGTTGGAAGTTTTGAGAGACAAGTATCATCTGGATTACTATTTCATTTTCTGAATCAAGAGGAGAAAAAGAATTATAATACATGTTAACATTTTGGCTTTATTTCCGATAAAGTCTACTTTGGGGAAAAAGGCTTTATATGGGATCAAAATGGGTCCAGTACTTAAGCTAGAAATGGGCAATCTGATGTCTCCACTCACAGATTAGTTAGCTCCACGTAGGAAGCCAGTCTCTCTAGAAGCCTAAGAGAAAGTGTGCACTGTGAAGGTCTACTGTCTTCCCAAGAGGGAGGAAGAACAACATAAGCCATGCATACATGGATCAGTTTTCCTATATTTACCACCTATTTTGTCATTTTGCCACATACTCCAAGGACAGAGTAAATGGAAGGATAAAGCGAAATGTGTTTGATACTAATATGACTTCTTTCCATGGGGCGGGGGGATATTAACAGGCTGGACAAGTCTTTCCTTCTGACAGTTGTTGAAACTGTAAAGTCTGGACAGAATTATCAGAAAATATGAACAAAATATTCAGTGGCTCTGTCAGCCACTATGCTATCAATATTTGATGGATCTGGAAATTTTTATTAGTTTGCCATCCTGACACAAGGTCAAAAATATTTTTATTATGTTAATAATGGTATTTCTAGGGAGAGGTCTCAAAACAGCAGATCTTTGAAATGTTCATTTATTTATTTCTTCAGAGCGAGAGAGGGAAAGAAGAGAATAAGCAACTCCAGCAGGGTCCTCATGCCACAACTGTCTTTGGTCCCCCATTGCCTCAGACAGGATCATGGGTCCGTATGCACCCAGAGTAGAGAGATCTCAGGACTAAACCTGGGACTTTCCCACATGGCCTAAACATCACAGAGCATTGTGTCACCACTGTGCCACTGCAGCGCCGCTGGCCATGGTTTTAATTCGTTGTGTTTCAAGTATCAAACTAGCCATAAGCATAAAAACCCTAAGTGTTTTATGAGAGACTAAAGAATATATGAGTGTATGGAAGTCTCCAGGGTTTCTGCTAAACTTTATTTTCCTGGGGACCCGCTGCTCTTTAACAGTTGATTTTAAAATTAAAAAGACTGGTCTTTAAGACAAAGATTCCATGGGGATATACAATGTCTCTCCTTCATAGCCTTGCTAGTTTCACTCAGCAGTAAATCTTCCATATTCTTCCATGTCATTGTATGTCCTCACTTAATATATACCGAGTGTCCACACTCTATGACTGAAACTGATTGACTGAAGGATATAAAAACACAGAAAATGAATGTGAATACCAGATATAGTGAGTGTGAAAGAGCAAAGTAGGAAGAACATTTAGAAGAAAAATAGAGAGGCAAAGCATTAATGGGACAAAGAAATGTGGTATTATCTGTTGAAGATAATTTTATAGTTTTTTATCAACTGGACTAGGGAGAAATGTTCACATGTTGAAATATTCATTTTGTAAACTAAATAAGATGATTGAATGTATAAAAGAAAATGAAATTTAAAAATATTTCTAAAAATAAGGCAAAGATTCCATCAATTGTTGCTGTATGATATTTTAAATTTACATAACCTCCCAAAACCTTAGTTGTCCAGAATGTAAAAATGGCAGTGATGTCTATTTCAGAGAGTCACTGTGAGGATACCATGCCATAACACACAAAGCATCAAGCATCAAAAAGAGTCTCATAAATAGCATGTTTCATTTCTCTGCCATTTTTAACCTTTCAGTGTCAAAGACTAGCAGCGTACACTGCCTCCCACTGCTTTGAATCTGAGTGTACACTCTGTACTCCAAAGAGCATTTATTTTTCATTTCACAATGTCCTAAAGTCTGCAAGCAAAGAGATCTTGTGGTTTTATAACATATGTTGCTAAGTCATGAATATTTGCTTCTGGCTCAACACAATTTTGGAAGCCCCTATCCACTAAAGGCTAAATGAACTGAATCTTTTTGGAATAATGATTCTATGGGTTTTTTTTTTTTTTTTTTTTTTTTTTTTTTTTTTTTTTTTTTTTTTTAGAGGTTTTTGCTATAGAGCAGAAAGACAGAGAGAGACAGAGAGTTAGAAAGCAAGAAATCACCCCCCTCCCCTGGCGGGATGGCCATGCCACAATCCCTTCTCCTCCATTCGCCTCTCGGGATCTTGGGCACGAAGGCACAAGCGCCCGGCGTGAGTTTAAGCCACCGGGTCCGGGACTCAAACTGCGGTCGGCTACATGGGAGTCCAGTGACATAGCCATTACGCTAACTGCTGGTCCCTGGGTAGTATGTCTTAACTAATCTTTAAATGATACTCACAAGTTAGCAAATAGTAACAAGACTACAGTTATCTGTATTCTAAAAAGTTGCCTTAAGGCCTCAAGGCACAGATGTGAAAAAATCAAAAGCAATTTCTATTCAATAATACATGGAAGATGATGTAGTTAAAATAAATGTGAACATGTCACACTGGCGTCAGTTATAAAGATATTCTATAATGAGTAGCTTTGAGGGAATATTTAATGGTATCTGAGAATTTTACTTATATTCTTATACCTCCACTATCTGATTTGCCTTCGTATTCCTCCCCCATACACACTTATATGTAGTTAGATGAAAGAATCAATTTAATAAGAAATGGAGCTTATCTCCTATTGCACTTTTGCACTCATTTTCTCCATTTAATTCTCTAATCCTGTATCCAGTGGTTTGTCCTATCTTTACTTCATGTTAAATTTTATAGCAAGTCCCTCATTTTAAATTCACAAAGCCACTATTTTGGTTATCTCCAAGGATCCAACATTTTATAACACCTTGCAACTTGTCTCCGGTTCTGCAGCAGTACAGAGCAGGACTGTGGTTTCCAGCGTGATAAGGGTTTGAGTTCCAGCTGCTCTATCAAACTCTGCAGTCCTCAGTTTTTCACCCTGGAAATGAGGAAAACAACTCTAATAGAGATTGTAGTAAAATGTACCAAGACAATACATGTGAAGTTCTTATTACTGTGTCTGACATCATGAGTGCTTCATAAATATTAGTCTATTTTAATTTTTTAAAAACACAGTCTCACACACACAAATACAAGGTATTAATTATAGTGAACTATATTTTATTTATTAAGTCAAAATAGCTTAAGTATCAAATATAATCAAAATATCATTGTGAGAAAAGGTGGCATATCATGATAATTAGGTTGATACATTGGAACGAGACTGCAGGGCTGAATTCCATATCTACTCTTTAACTAGCTAGGTGACCTTGTACAAGTTAGTTAATTTTTCTATGTATTGTCTAATCTATAAAAAGGAGTATTTACAGTAAGAAATTCATAAGCCATTGTTAGAATACAACTTAGAAAAGTATTTGACACATTATTAGCATTTGGTAAGCATTTTCAAATGATTTCTTTCATGGAAAGATCCATGTGAATATTTATTATCATTATAAAATTAAAGATAATTTCCATTTATACTTTCTAATGTAGAATTATCTATAAAATTCAGCAAATACCACATTCCTAAACTTGAAAACTTTAATAACCTATTTTTAAAGAAATTTCAGCATTATCTTGGGTTAAATGTGTAAGTGATAAAAGGTATCAACATTAGAAATCTATCATAAAATGACACCTATAATATGTTAATATCTTAAATGCATGCTTTAAATTGCATTCTCTTCTCAAGGGAGTGTTGTATAAAAGTTAGGAAAAAATATTCCTAGATTTAGCCTATGTATCTATAAAACATTTTTTCTACTTAGAGGTGAGTTAGCAGAGCCAGCCAGTAAAGTGGTAGTTAAGGTGCTGGATCCCACATAGCCTGACTGTACAGGTGGAATTCAAGCCTGCCAGTTTGTGTACATGTGGGCCCCAAACCTTGAGAGGATAGTGGAGAAGAAAGGGTTGTGGCAAGGCCATCCCCTCTGGGGAGATGTTCTCTCTCTCTGTGTGTCCCTCTCCAGTGAGTAAACCTGCCTAAAATCTAAACAAAAACAAAAATGAAACAAAACAAAACAAAAACAGCCAACATGGTACATAAAAGCCTTTATTTAATTTTCACTCTAAGTGTAGAATTTTCTGTTAACTGATCATGAATAGGGCAGAAACTTCAAACATCTACATTAACTCTTAACCTGACCAAGGATAGAACCAGTCCTACAGGATCTTTCTTTTTTATAATTTGCTAGAGAGACACATGTGCTCACCAGAGAGAGAGAGAGAGAGAGAGAGACAGAGAGAGAGAGAGAGAGTGAGAGAGAGAGAATGAAAAAGAACCTCCATGGGATGTAGCCAACCCACAATCCTTTTGTCTCTATTTCTCAGTTTTTTGGGGGATTTGGGCATGCACATACACATACTTGGTGTGCTTTTCAAGCTGCCAGGTCCAGGACTCTACACCGTTAGCCATGTGAGATCTAGTCTCTTAACCACCATGCAACTGGCTAGCCCCACAGAATATTTATAGTAACTTTCTAGAACTCTGTACCTGAAAGTAAAATATACAGCATGCCTTTAAGCTTATATTCAGGACCCATAATGTAAAGATAATTGTCTCTTTCACATCTTGAGAAAACTCAACTACCACCTTAACAATCACATACGTAAATGCTGATGAATAAACCAGTGCGTATTTATAGTCCAGATCTCTCATCTGTACAGTCACACATCTATTCATCTGTACATTTATACAATCCAGTAACCTATTAACTCTTTCAACATGCTTCTCCCAGGCACTTCAATATTAGGGTGACCAGCCATTCTAGTTTTCTGGGTTCTATCTTAATTGTATCAGGAAATTCCTGCATCCCAAGAAATCTTTTAGCTTTAGAAATCTTAGACAGTTGGTAACTCATAGTTATGGCCAACCTTGAATATATTATATTTATCCCAAACCTACTGCTCCTCTTAAAATTCTAAATCTTTGGAGATTAAATCCTCAAAATCATACAAAAACACATATGGTTATACACACACACACACACACACACACACACACACACATCCTTCTAAATAATGATTTAAGAACAAAATAAAGCAAAGTAAGAGAAATAACAAGTGCAGTGTATAAGTGCAGGAACTTTCCAAAGTATCAGCAGTATCAGGGTAGCCACACTTTTTCATTCAATTCCTGGAATTCATTCATTTACTCCAGTGCTAGATTCAAGAGGACGCTATGTGTCTTAATTGATCACGGTAATTCTAATTGTTTTGTCAATGGCAGAAGATTCCAAACTAAAGACAATTAACTCATAACATTGTTCAGAAATTGTGGTGCACTCTGATTTGTGTACATAGCCTAAGCCAGCCCATCTCTAAGTATTTACATTCCAATATTATGTGAAAAATATCTTCCCTTTTTTTTTCATTAAATTTCAACATAGAAATGTATTGCCCAACTGCTCTTGGTAGCCATCTTCTACACTCAGGAAAGAAATCAACACAGAACAACAAGAAAATATTCAAGGAGCAGAGCCAGACACCAATTCAGATCACAACTGAGGGACACTGTGCTTTTTTTTTTCTCTCTCTTTTGTAACATAACACATGGCATTTATGGTTTTATTCTCTAATCTTCAGTGTACGTAATCTATTCCTCTTTTCTGTTTCCATTGTACCAGAATACAGAATTTATCTCACCTTGCAATTGTATGTTTATGTCACTTTTATGACATCTGAATTGGAGGAAAGAGATTAAATTATGATTAAGAAGCCTATCTTTAATATTCTCTGATTCAGTTTTATAATAGTATTTCAAACTCTAAAAATTGATAGATATGCCTCCAATTATAGTCCTATCTATAAATTTTAGCTATGCTATTGTACGTCAAGTAAAGATAAAATTTAATCTTGCCTAACAGTTGCCACTTATCTATTTTGACAACCAAATATAAAACCTAATTTTTCTATAAATGTGACAAATTTCTGTTAAAAATTAATAAATTATTTTTGTAACACAGATTTCAGAAGACAGTTAAAACACTTTTATTCCCTTTTAAAGAAATAGGTAATTTTCAAATTTTTAACAATGGATGTTTAAAGCTAAAGCCTTCTTTCCAACAAAAGATAAAGCTTTCAATGTGGTTAACTTAAAACTATTAGCTATAATTGTTCCTTTCTTGGGTACTAACATGTCTTCCAAGTCACATAAGCAAAACTGATTGCAAATCACAATTTTTTTTCTAAAAATGTATCTAAAAGATACTTCCAAAATATATGCTTATCTATTTCTTAAACAAGAAAGGAGAGTAATTATCACGATGAAATACTGGAATCCAAAAATCAGCATGAGATTAATGATTGGATCAACTGAAAGTTATGAAAAATGAGATGCAAGAAAAATAAACTCCAGAGTCCACATTTGCCTGAACTAATTTTCTTTACTCTAATTACGTATAAAGCATCAAATGCATTATCTACAAATAAAAGTCTCAGTAACTGTATATTGCTCTAGCAAATGAAATACTTAAAAGTATTTATAAATTTTACTCACATATTAGTTTTTCAGAATGCATTTCAAAAATTATATAAAATGTTGCTGCATTAATAAAATCAATAGCAATAATCATAATAAATATTAAATAATAAGAAAGCCAAGATGATAGGCATCTTTATTTGTGATAAATGTTGGCAAGTTGGAAGCAGCACATTTCCTAATGGAACCATACAATCATAAAGTGTTTCATGCATAAATATCCAAAATAAAGTTATCATTTTCCAGGAATGAAAACACTTCAAAATTATAGTGTGCATAACTCTAAATTGATTCTATAAATGGATTCCAGAAAATCATTTACCAGATGGTTATATTTAAGATGCCACTCAAAGCTGCTTGAGTACTTTAAAGGTGGAGTCACCTATGCCCAAAACTCAATTAATAGAGAAAAACAAAAGCTCTATGATTTTCAAAGAGAACTAAATACTTGGTGTAACAAAAGATACAAATTTTTTAAATTACAAAGATAGTTTCCAATTAAATGATACTGATAGAGGAGGCAAATTAGTGTTTTAATTATTCATCAGGCTTAATTTCATATAAGCAACCCTCAGTCATCATACTTTAAAAATTCTTCATTGGTATCATGATTGCAAGTTTGATTGTCATCAAAATCACTTAATTTACACTGTTTCCTCTCTGAGAAGCAATATAGTGCGTAAAGTACAGAACCAGAGTCATTCTGCTTTAGTCACTACCTAGGTCTGTGATTTTTTTAGACAGGGTATTTGACCTCCAGTGTCTCAGTTTGCTCATAGATAGAATGGCAATAATACTTTCATAGAGTTTTAAAAATTAAATGAGATGCGGGAACCAGCAGTTAGCGTAATGGCTATGTCGCTGGACTCCCACGTAGTCGACCGCGGTCCGCGTCTCGGACCCGGTGGCTTACAACTCACGCCAGGCGCGTGTGCACGCGTGCCCAAGATCCCGAGAGGAGAATGGAGGAGAAGGGATTGCGGCGTGACCATCCCCCCTGGGGGGGTGATTTCTCGCTTTCTGTCTCTATGTCTCTCTCTGTCTGTCTGGCCAGCGCACTCGCCCTATAGCGAAAAAAATACCTCTCCAAAAAAAAAAAATTAAATGAGATGCACAGTGCCCGAGACATAGAATATGCTAAATAATTATCAGTGGTGTTATAATTTAAAGAATTGTAAAAATACTGAATCAGGGATCAACTAGTAGTGTAGTAGTTAAGGCAGCCAGACCTCTGATGACCAACTGCATGGTTCAAGTCCCAGTCCTGGCAGTTTGAAAAACATGCCAAGTGGACGCATGCCCAAAATTCTAAAAGGAGGGAGAAATGAAGGAGAAAAAAAATTACAGCATTACCATTCCCCATGGAAGGTGGAATTCTTTCTCATTTTTCCTTCTCTCTCCCTCTCTGTTTCTCTGAAGCAACTATGCATGCCTTCTGGAAAACCTAAGGAAAACAATACTGAGTCAAACTGGGGGATTCACTTTTAGGGAAAAAAATATATTATTAGCAAGTGCAATGAAATATATCACAGGCAATACTCAGCTGTTACAATCACAAATACACATCTCAGTGTGTACACATATTCTCTGCAATGTAACTTTCAGATTGTCTTCATAATCACATAACTAGAGGACAGTATATGTCATTCAATAATGTCTTTTTGTTCGTGAACAGTTTTCCTTTAAATTCAAGTGCTTTATGATAGTCTGTATATATTACTACTTAAATCAATCCACTTAGGAGAAGAATTACATGCTAGAGAAACTAAACATAGCAGATGTTAAAACTTGAAGATGTCATCTATATCTCTGTGTAAAGCAAAGATACGGAGTGGTGGTGGTATCAACTTTCAGATGAGAACTATTTTAATAACAGTTGCTTTTACTCTGGCTATTTAAATAGTTTTAAAGGTTATAAAATGACAAACTAGGATCAGTCACCCCAAAGCAATAGAGTTGGTTTGTTGCAGACCTAAGGTTTGTAGAGGTGTACTCTTTATACAGAAAAGAAAAGAAAGAAATGAAAAAGTTTATAGATCCTGAAACGTATTTCAAGGAAAGAAGCACAACCTGTTTCCAGGATGCTGAAGCATCAATTAAGCTGTGTTTGATACCATAAAATGAAATGAGAAAATTAAAAATATACATTAACTATCCCATGTTTTTCTCTTTCCCTACCTCTGTGCTTTGGCTCAGATGGACTCCTGCGTGGAATTCCCTCTTTGGTCTACTATGCTTTTCCTCTCTAGATAATTCTTACTTATTTTTGCTGCTCCCTCAAAACTCAGTTTGGATATTATTTCTTCCAGCCAAATCGAGATTAGGAGCCTACTATTTTCTGTACCACAGCATTTAACACACGTCGTTCTACTGCCTCTACCTGTCCTGCAGAGAAATGCTTTGATGTTAAAGATCATCTGTTCTTATTGCAACCAAATCACCAGAGCAATCCTGTGCCAGTGTGTAATTGAAATAGTTAGGATAATAAGGTAAATAGAGAGGAAAGGGAAAAGGGAGAGAGCAGAATGGTGGTAGAAAGATGAAAACACAACTTTTTTTTTTTTACATTTTTTTAAAAGGAAAATAGATGACTTATTTATAATTCCATATATTTAGTTATTTTGTAAATTCAGACTTTCATTCATTCTTCCGTGACCTGTCCCACTTGTTTACATGCTCTCTTGTGTCTATTAATCAACTTCTGCTGAGATCCTCCCACCCCTGACTACTGTGCAATTTCTAGTATCTACCTTTATCCTCTCTGCTTCTATACTATGAAGTGCTTTACCTTCTGCTAATGAGTGAGGACTCTCAGTATTTGCTAAATGAGCATCTACATTATCTGTTTACCATAGCCTGGCTTATGTCATTTAGTGCTATATCTTTTAGATTTATCCACTTTGTCTCAAGTGACAGAAATTTAATTGTTTCTGGCTGAGTAGCATTTCATGGCATACATTCAATATATACTTTCAAAAAATATCAATACAATAAATCTTAATGGTGTACAAAGTAACATAGCATTAAATGTGGAAGATGATAAACATATTCATATCCTGATTAGATTATTACATACTATACAAATGTTTTTAAAAACCATAGAGAAGAAATAATTAACAGACCTAAGAATGTAGAAGTCTCTGTTGCAAATGATGTATATATTAAAATCCTTGATTCAATTATCATACAGTACATGCATACTTTGAAAAACCATAGTGTGTGCGAAAGATATATATATATATATATATATATATGAATTAAATGTAAATAAAAAATTATAAAATGGAGAAAAACATACTGTGTCCCCAAAATATATACAATGATTGTATGTAAATTAGAAATAACAATTAAAAATAGAAGAAAGAAAGAAGGAGAAAAGGAAAGAAACAGAGAGAGAAAGAAGAGAGAGAAAAATGGATGTATAAACAGTGTCACATTCATTTCAAAATTGGCAAAGCTAGGGACCAGCAGTTAGCGTGATGGCTATGTCACTGGACTCCCATGTAGCCGACCATGGTTCGAGTCCTGGACCCGGTGGCTTAAACTCATGCCAGGCACATGTGTGTGCATGCCCAAAATCCCGGGAGGAGACTGAAGGAGAAGGGATTGCGGCATGGCCATCCCCTCTAGGGGGTGATTTCTCACTTTCTGTCTCTCTGTCTCTCTGTCTTTCTGGCGAGCGCACATGCCCTATAGCAAAAACCTCTCAAAAAAAAAAAAAAAAAAGAATGACAAAGCGACAAGAAATCTCAAAACAAGTTGCTTTGTGATCCCAGGCTGAGCTCCAGCACAGAGTGAAGGAATTTATTTATGTGAGTTCACAAGGACAGTTTAAATATCTTTCCTTACATACACCTGAAATTTAGCTTTTACATATGTTTTCATGACAAAGCTAGAAAAATAAATTTTTCACTGTGGCTGATTTTGTTTACTACAGTTTTTTCAAAGCTAAAAGTGAAAATAACCCTAAAACAATTTACTCTCTCCAAAATAATGGTAGATAAAAAGCTGCACAAAGCAGCAATCCAGTAAAAATAAAAAAGGAAATATAATTTTATTGACAAAGATTTCTTCCATAATACTCATAGAGGCATACAGGAACATAGTCAATCTTACTATCCAAGTGTATGGATACACTTGTGGGGTAATTTTATACATATATAAATATCATATATATATATATATATATATATATATATATATATCATGATATATATAAATGTACACACCCATATGCGAAAACAGAGGGTTTATTATTTTTTTAGATAGAAAGATTTTTGCTATAGGATGTATGCACTCACAGAGAGACAGAGAGAGAGAGAGAAAGAAAGAAAGAAAGAAAGAAAGAAAGAAAGAAAGAAATCACCCCTCAATGTGGATGGACACACCACAATCCTGTCTCCTCCATTCTCCTCTCAGGATTTTGGCATGCATGCACGCATGCGTAGCTTGAGTTTTAAGCCACTGGGTCTGGGACTTGAACATGGCTGACTATCTGGGAATCCAACGATGTAACCATTACACCATCGGCTGGTCCCAAAAACTGAGAGTTTAGATCAAATCTCATGTATCTTATAATCTATAACCCTTTAGTAATTGTAGAATACAGTAAACTGAAGTTCAATGTGTATTACCTTTTGGGGGGGACATATGAAATCTTGTTTAAGTATCTAAACTGAGCTTTTTTGGGGAGAAGAGTTGAATAAATAAATGGAATATCAAAAAATGTTATATTTTATAGCACATGCAAAGAATAATTTTATTATAAATTCTTTATAATAACTCTATAAGTTCTAATTGTAGATAATTCCTTTTATTATCTCTTCAAAGACCTGAGCAGAGGAAAATTATAAATAACAAAGCAATTCTTTTCACTTTAAAAATAATTCTCTTGTATTTTCTAAAATATACATATTTTCTTAGCACAATTGTGAAATTGTGTAGACACTTCATGTATAATTATGTTCAAATATAGTTATATATAATATTGAAAGTGTCATTTAAAAAATCACATCAGAATAATGAATGCAAGGGAAATCTGAATACAGATAGACATTTCTTAGGAACAGATGGCTTAATTCAGAAAAATCACTGTCTATAGAAAATTTAATATATGTGACTACCCATGTTACTGAACAGCCAATTCATTTGAGGACACAACAAGTTTATTTTTCCCAACTCAAATTCCTTGATTGTTTCACTCATAGTTAAAATGGCATTGTTTTGGCATCATATTTCATTAATATCTCATGCTGTTTTGCTTTTCCCTACCTCTTCTCCATCCTGCTTTCTAACACAAGAAGTTAAGCCATATGAATCACTTCATCATTTCTCATTCCTCTGCCTTCCAGTTGTTTTCAGGGTAGAAACCTAGCAGGAAAGAAGAGACAATAAGGTGAAAATAATGTCAAAAATATTTCCTGGCTTGCTTGTCTTTCAAAGTGACTTCAAACTGGGTAATCTTTGAACTGAAAGTCACCCAAAAGGTCTGTCAAGGCAGCAGCTGATTCCTGTTGTCCCCTCTGGGTTCCAACAACCATTCTCTCTCCTTACTGAGTCATCTGCAACTGGCCCCCGATTGCTGCAGAAGCCCTTGTGATCTCCCTACACCCACACTTTTGTCTACGTCTATAAACACATGTAGAATTATTCTATTTGTGGTGAGCCATATGTTTTCTCTTGAGACAGACTGATGGAGAAAGCAGATGACACTGCCAACTATTTTGGTATTCATCTTTTTAAGAGAAAAATAGATGACTTACTTAATGATTCCATTTATTTAGTTATTTTGTAAATTCAGACTTCTGTATTACCTACTTCTCATTGAAATTTTATCTGGAGGAAAAAAACAAAACAAAACACATAAATGTAGCCAGAAGTCCATTGAGTCTTGCCTGCTATTACATACAAATGATTCTTCTGCTTCTTTATACTTTACTAATACTTTTTGAAACCTCAAATTAACTTGTGTTTTACTCTATAGCACCTCATTTATCCTGATGTGGAATCTCTTAGTTGACAACCTCACTTCATTTTTTTTTTTCCTAGAGAAAAAAACATGAGGTTGCCAAAGAAAGACAGAGAGAGAGGAGAAAGCATCTTCCACGGAAAGATGCAACCACAACCCCTTCCCCTCCATTTCTCCCTCCTTTGAGATTTTTGGTTATGTGTTTGCAAGTGCCCATTATGTTTCTCAAGATTCTGGGTCCAGGACTTGAACTCTGTGGTCTGTCTAGATATCTTATCTATCAGACCACATAGCCATCCCCCGGACAACAAAACTTCTATTCCCCCTTGTTCTAGAACTATAAAACCCATATCATTTTCAGTAATCTACCCTATTTGTACTCCAAAATAGAGTCATGACTGGTTTATGTAGGCAAGCTATGCATGGAATCCCTTTGGTCAAGTGATTGAGGTCTTTTTGAGGTCAGAAATCTATAAAAGTTGAGGTATGTCTCAAAGAAAAGTAATATAAATCTGGAATATAAAAATCAGTTTTATTAAATATTTATTGAAAACAAGGAAACTAATAAGTTAAATTTTTAATTGTATAAAAATATCATAAACAAAAAAATCTAGAAAAATAACTACAAGCAGTTCAATTATATAAGACATTTTCCTTCATTTGCAAAATGCATAGCCCTTGATCCCCACTTCATATAATTTTATAGTATCATTTTCCACAGAAAGGTACTTTAGTGTTTTATCAGCAAAATTAAAACCAAATTTTGTCTTTATTACCAATAATCACTTGATGCTATTAGTTCTACTGCAGAGCTATGCCCCACAAATTGAAGAAATCTTATAAGCTTTGTTTTATGTAATTTATACTGAAAAAACAGGTATAACTTATTAATACTTTTATATTTTGCAGTTAAAATGTTTACCAGATAAGAATAATCTTCCATTTTAGTGTGTTATAATAAGAACTGAATCTTCATCTAACAATATCACTCATCTATTATTGGAACAATGTTCCAAAGACTAGTTTCTTATTTTTTACATCTTAAATCTTTTTCCAACACTATCCACATCTTGCCAGTGCCAGACATGATTTTGTATGTTTATATAATGATTCAACTTACGTACAATGAACAGCAAGCCAGAAGGCTAGCAAAAAAGCTTCCTATACTAATTAAAGATGAGGATTACTGCGAACCATATAAATAGGTTCCATTAGCCCCAAACTAAGTGAACCCCTGACTTGAATTTTTCCTAACTCATTCTCCTGAAATGCTCAAAGCCCCTTATATGCTACTTGAAATAATAAATTGTGTGAGAAAGGGCGAGTCAAAGCTCAAAGACTCTGAAGTCTTAACTGACAGAGATTAAAATAAATTATTCTGCAAATTTTACTTTAAAGAAAGAAAGGAAAAAGAGCAAGAAAGAAAACAAGAATGTGTGAACACATTGTTAAGGAACTCTCTACAGACATTAGAATCTCATGCAAGTTCAGGGACAGCAGATGGGGTAGAGGTTACGTCAATGGACTCCCATTTGCCCGACTGCAGTTGGGCAGTCCCAGACCCGGTGGCTTGAAACTCACTCTGGACTCATGTACATGTGTGCCTGAGATTCTGGGAGGAGAATGGCAGAGAAGGAATTGCGTTATTATCATCCCCCCTCAGGGCAATTTCTTACGTTTCCTCTCACTGTCTCTGTCTCTGTCTCTGTCTCTCTCCAGCAAGCACACATGTCATAAAGTAAAAACCTCTTTAAGAAAATCTCGTGCAAGATAGGGCTAAAATCTCTATTATCTTTATACTAACTCTACCTCTGTCTCTAGTGATTGTTTCCAACCCAGGTTTGGGAATGTTGGCTATGTCAGTCTGAAGGAAGTGCTAAGTACTCTTGTGACTTTCTTGAGAGAGATTACTCTCTTGGTGACTATGAACAAACCATGGGTGAAGTTAATGTTGACTAGATATTGAATGATTTCAATGTCTTTACTTAAGGATATTTATTTCTTCATGACCAAGGGAGAGAGAAAGACTGAGCTACCGAGAGAGAGACAGAAAAAAAATGTCTTGATGCAGCAATTCACTCGCACTTCAGTCAGTGCCTGATCGTAGGTATGCTTAGGCCTGATGTACTCAGGGAGACTTCTGGGTGTAAACTCAGAGCTGTCCAGGTGGATCAGCCTCACAGTATTATGTTTTACTGCTATGCCACTGTCCAATACCCAGAATTATTCAAGTTCTTGCAGGACTCTTCAAGAAACATTCACACCAACCTTTGAGTTTACTCTATTTTTGGATTTATACTTCACCAGAAAAAATATGTTTAAGCTAGTTTGCATCAGGGTGTTCAGTTAGTTACAGCTGAAATCATCCTAATTGGTACCTACAGTTTATTTCTGAAGGGCTTATTGTTTGAATCATTTTGCATTTTCAGTCAACTATAATTTTCAAATATGAAATTCTCCTAATTAAAATTATATAAAACTATATCAAATTATGGAAGCATCACAGATGGTCTGAAACATATTTTCAAAAATAGTTTTATAAAAAATTATAACATATTTCAAGTACAATAACATTAGTCTCAAGAATACTCAGGCATATTAAAGTTAACATACTAGAATTTAAACCGATAATGTATAAAGGAGTTCTTAAAAGAATATTTTATGGGACCAGCAGATGGTGTAATGGTTACGTCACTGGCCTCGCATGTAGTTGGCCACAATTTGAGTGCTGGACCTGGCAATTTAAAATTTACATCAGGTGTGTGTGTATGCATGCCCAATATCCCAAGAGGAGAATGGAGGAGGAGGGATTGTGGCATGGCCATCCCCACTAGGGGGGTGATTTCTTGCTTTCTGTCTCTCTCTCTCTCTGTCTCTCTCCAGTGAGCACATGCACCTTATCACAAAAATCTCTAAAAAAAACGGAGGGACCAGCAGGTGGCATCGTGGTTAAAGTGCTGGACATTCCCACATGGCTGACCACATTTCGAGTCCTGGACATGGTGGCTTGCTTTCTCACTTTCTTTCTCTCTCTCTCTCTCTCTCTCTCTCTCTCTCTCTCTCTCTCGTCATATTAAAATAAATGAATGAATAAAAAAAATTTTTTTAAAAGAATATTTTCTAAAGTAATTTAAAGAAAAATATAGGTTACAGAGACTTTTTTAAAATTATTTTTCTAATGAATGATCAAGGTTAAGAAATAAAACAGGCTCACGTGAGCATCAAGATCAATGTATTTTTCCATTGGTAAGATTTGTTTTAAAAGCATTTTGTGTACCTCAATTAGACATATTGTAAGACAAATTGAAAAGGAACTTACTGTTTATTGTCGGTAAATGTTTAAACATGGTAATTCCCTTGAGACTCAAAGTTCATTTAGAATTTTGTTCCTGAACAGCTATAATCCTTTGATATACAATCATTAAAACTCTGGGAAGTACCTGGCAGAAGAGAATCAAGCACATAATTCAAAGTGAGTGAGAAAGGTGATTAAAGAGAGGAAAAAGTTTTGTTTAATAATTCCAAAAGAAACATAATAAAAGTCATTATCAGAAAACATTAAAATCCTTGGAGAGGCAAAGCAAAAGTCCATAAACAGAAAGAAGCAAAAAGTAATACCCAGAGGAATACTGACTAGTTTCCATCAGTAGAATTTTTCTCTTCAATACAGAAACAAAGTTTACATTCTAAAGTTGCCTGGTAGGGTGAGGAATCAATATTAAAGAGTGGAAACAAAGACAGCCCCCTTACTATGGCTTCAGATTGATTTTTCTTATTCTCCTGGTGAGACCTACTTAAAGAGAACTGTCAGCATCTCTGATCAATTTAGGTGTTAGTTTCAAAATGGATATTATATTTATGTTTTTATGTCTACATTTTACTAAGATTAAAAAAAAACTGGAAAAAGTTGATTTTTACACTTTTCGTCCAGGTGCTTGCATCAATTCTACAAATCCAAAAGGGTAGACTGTGTTTAAAACAATTCTTGCTCTTCTAAAAACACTGAAACAACTATATGCAAAAATGTATTTTAAGGGGTGGGTAATGGTGTGGCAGTAAAAAATAATGCTCTGAAACCTGATCCACATGGGAAGGTTCTGGGTTTACATCTCTAAGAACACAGAGTTCATGTTTGCCCATGATACAGGCCTGGCTGAGGCTGGGGAAGACGATGGTGTCAAGCCCTATTGGAGGTCCTGTCTCTCTGTTTCTGTCCTCTGCTTCTCTCTCGCTCATGGAATAAATGAATAAAATAAGTTGCAAAAAAAAAAATAAAATGTAATTATGCAGAAATAAATATTTTCACATCTTCGTCCTTTATTATTAGAATGTCGTTTTAACTAGTTACTTTTGCTTTCGTCTGAGAAGCTACAGTTCAGTAGTTGGAAATGACTAATAAGAAAGAAATACTGGAACCAGTAGATGCCATAATGCTTATGTTCCTGGACCCTGCATAGTCAACTACAGTTTGAGTTTAGGATCCGGCAGCTTGAAATTCATGCTGGGGGCGTGTGTGTGCATGACCAAAATCCCTAGAGGAGAGTGGATGAGAACAGATAGTGGTGTGGTCATTTCCACTGCGGAATGATTTCTCGCTCTCTGTCTCTGTCTCTCTAGCAAGTGTACACACCCTATAGCAAAACTGTCTCAAAAGAAAAAAAAAATGTGATACCTGGGCCAAGCAGATGACGTAGTGGTTATGTTGGTGGGCTTCCACATGGTCGACTATGGTTCAAGTCCCAGACTTGGCAGCTTGAGACCCATGTCAGGCCATGTCAGGCATGTGTACATGCATGCCCAAAATCCCAAGAGGAGACTGGAGGAGAAGGAATTGCAGCATGGACATCCCCCTGGGGGGTGATTTCTTGGTTTCTATCTCTCTGTCTGTCCAGTGAGTATATATGCTCAATAGCAAAAATCTCTCTCTCTTTAAAAAAGAAAGAAAGAAAAGAAAAAGAAAGAAAAAGAAAGAATGAAAGAAAGAAAGAAAGAAAGAAAGAAAGAAAGAAAGAAAGAAAGAAAGAAAGAAAGAAAGACTTAGTATCATCTTTTGCTCTAGACCAGTTTATTACCTCATCTAGAATTTAGAACTTCTTTGACATCGTTTCTGGACTCAGAGGATTTCCGTCTAGGTTGTGAGACAAGCCAAGATAGTAAGACATGGAGGTGGCAATAAGTGTAAACAGTATGTTGTTACTCTCTAATGAAATATGAGAGCATTAAGCGATATTCAGTTACCCCTTGGTGTCTTACTTTTAAATCATTAAGTATTTCAAGTCTAAGAAAGTATGAAATCACATAACAAAAATTTGTGTTCCTATCATTCAATAATTCTTAACATTTTTGCATCTTAAATTTTAATCATTTCAAAATACTAATACATAATAATACACTATTATAGATATGTATTAATTCCCTTTGCTATTATTACTAGTCCCTTTTCCTTTATTGCTTACTTAGAAGTGACAACTATTTAGCATTTGGAGTATATCATCCTAAAACATATTTTTATAGCTTTATTACACAGGTTTATAAGTACACACAAACATACACAATGCAAGTTGTATATAATATAAATACTGTATACATATATCATATGTAGATATATAGTTGTGTACATATAAATTGCGTAGCATTCTAGCATACATCTTGCAATTCACTATTTTCATTTAACTTTTTTTTTACTCATTGTATGTGTTTATAAACTATAATGATCTAGGTCATTAAGTTTTATTGCTATTTGGTATTCTAATATGTGATTAAAATACAGTATATTTAGCCATCTTCTTTTGATGTATGATTGGGCTTTTTACTCACTTTTTCCTTTCATAAACAAAATTACAATACACACCAAACATATGTGAGTTTCCCAAGGATATATTTCTAGGATTAAGCAGAATGCTGAGCCTTGTTATATATGGCGCTAAAACTTATTTAATATTACAAATTAGACATGTAGCCTAGTTATCCATCCATATGCCTGGACCCCATGGCATACAGCAGTTTCAGTCCTGATCTCTGCAGCTTCAAAAACATTCCAGGCACATGTGCGTTTATGCCCCAAATCCTGATGAGAAAGAAAAATGGAGGAGAAGGGATTATAGCATGACTACACCTCATCAGGGGATGGTGCTTTCTTCCTCTCTGTTTCTCTATTTCTCTCTGATGAGGGAGTGGATGCTTCATCTGGCAATTAAAAAAAATTATAAATTATTATCCGGGTTAGGTACATTAGTTTATAATTTCATTACTATTAAGTAAATTCTGTTTTTCAACCAAAAATATGATTGAAGTTAGGAAATATCCAGTTCAGAAATATGGAGAATATACATCAGAATAAATCCTAGAAAGTGATGAATAAAAATGATGAAGAGCAAAAGCTAATAAAATTAAAAGCATGAACATAATGAGTATTGGCTAATTGTATCAAGTTTTGTATATCTGTTAGCTCATTTTAATGAGCATTAATCAGTGTTAATGAACATTATTACTGAACAGTGTCACTTAAGTGTCCTACAGTTTTATTTCCCTTTTCTTTCTTTACTAAAAATTAAGACAAATTTGGACTAAGACAGCAGTAGATCTAGATCTATGGAAATCAAACTAATAATACTATAAGCTTTATGAGAATCTTTGAAACACATGGATCATATAGCAAATTTAAGTCTATGTACAAATATCTAAGAGATATTTGGGGATGTATATAATCAAGTAATTGTTCACACCATCAAGAATTTATTGTAATTTTTCCTTACATTGATGTATTATCATCTATTTAACCAATACCTTATTTTAAAATTCACAATTCATTATTATTTTTACATTTAATCACTGTATATCATTACAGGCAAAGTTATTACCATATACATTTTCATCAGCACATTGCCCTTTGATACTTCATAATTTTAACTGTTGCCAAAGCCAAAATAAACATTCTCTAAGACCAAATATTTTATAAAACTATTTATTTAAATTCTTAAAAATTAAATAGCATATAATTATGAAAAATTGGAAGATGTTCGATAAACATCGCCATGCTGTCCCTACAAAATGCTACAGCATTTCCATCTGCAAGTTTTTGTTTGTTTGTTTTTTAGGTTTTTGTGTGCATGCGCTTGCTAGAGAAACAGAGAGATGCTCTTGCTAGGGAAACAGAGAGACTGAGAAAGTGAGAAGGAAAGTGAGAAATCACCCACGAAGGAGATGGCCATGTTGCAATCCGTTCTTTTTCATTCTTCTTGCATGATCTTGGGCATGCAAACACATGTGCCCTGAATGAGTTTCAAGCCACTGGGCCCAGGACTAGAACAATAGCTGGCTATGTGGGAGTCCAGCAATGTAACCGCTATGCCATCTCCTGGCCATCCACCTGCAAGTTTTAGAATTATATAAAATTTCCTACATACCCTCATAGGTTTTAAGAATAGAAATTTTGGACCAGCAGATGACATAGCAGTTATGTCCCTGGACTCCAACGTGGTCAACTGCAGTTGAAACTCACACCAGGCGCATGTGTGAGAGTGACCAAGGTCCAGGGAGGAGAATGGAGGAGAAGGGATTGCAACACTCTAGCCCCTGGGGGGTGATTTCTCACTTTCCCTTTCATGCTTTGAAGTTAAAATCTCCCTCAGAAAACAGAAAAGTAATTTTTACATCTTTGAGTATATAAAGTAAAAACTTGTTTCTTTCAGTTGTTATCATTGAATATTAATGGTATCAAAGTCTTTTTATTTATTGATTATATATTATTTTTTATTAAGTTTTTTATAGTTTATATTTTTTCTAAAGTGTTGGCAATTATTTTAATTGATTTAATGTATTTTATTTATGATATTAACTCAATAAAATTGTTTTTCCATTTTTTATTGGTCTTTTATTTTTCTATTGTATGGTTTAACATACTATTGTCTAGTAATTTTTTTTAATATCAGCCTTCATAAAAGTTTGCATTAATATAAGACATTTCAAGGTTTGTTTAATTTTATAAAAATTTTCCATGTAACATATTATAGACTATTTATTGAATAGTCAGAATAAAATAGGCATTATACATTTTAAAATGTGAAAAATGTTTGACTATAAATACAACCTGGGTTTTTATACTTCATCTCAAAACACGAAAGATAAAAGATTCTTCTAGCTGTGTCTTGGTAACCTATACTGGGAGCTTTTTCATGTTACCTAGCACCCTACTTTGCCATATAAATCCAAATAAAACCTTCATTTAATTTTCTACAATATTTTCCGTTTAACTGAAACTCTCTCTAGGCATCATGCTTCTATTGCTTTCATACACATTTGATAGCACTCTGATCACAAGTCTTCACATTCCTACAGAAAAGGTCTAACATGTTTTTTGGAGTTTTTGGAATCCACAGCTTTTGGAATCCACAATTTTTTTCTCATTTTATTTCTACAGCCTTGCTATATCTCTGAATATGCCCCCACCTCAAAATTAATGAGTTGAGCCAACATAAAGGGATAAAGGGGGTAAAAACTCAATCCATTTGTGGTGTCAAAATATAGGGCCTGAGGAAAGAGAATAGGATTAAGGTCATTAGGGCAGGACCCCTGTGATTGAATTTCTTCCAAGTTTATAATAAAAGAGAAAGAAAGAGACAAGAACAGAGAAACTAATGGAGGACCAATTCTGCTCTCTTCTGCTCTCCCGTGATGTGATCGGGGCTATATAAGATACCCACCAGATACAGAGCCTGGACCATGGATCTTCCAACCATGAGCTGATTAAACCTTATTTTTAGAGATCAACCAGTCTCAGGTATTTCTGTTAGCTGAACAATAGCAGACTAAGACAGGCCTCGTCTGCGACATTCAGTAAAGTCTTCTATTTCAGCTAGTGCGATAGTGTGATCCATGTTGATCTATTCTGTCACCTAATTCCTCCATTCATGCTACTGCCCTCCTTAATGTCTTCTGTTCCTTAAATCCATGGTTGTTTGTGAAGAAATATATTCTAATCCCAGTTTCCAAATTGACTATATTTTAGGACAGACCAAGTATCACCCCTAACATGACATCTGTCCTCTCATTCTAAGGTAAACTAGATTTCTCTTCCAGCTTACTACCCTTCCACCCACTACTTAATTCCTACCATTGCCTACTGATATAAATATTTTTCAATTACGTTAAGGACTGAATCGTTTTGATCATATATTATCATCTTGTGTTGCTAGTTAACAAATATTTTGAAGTGTTCATTTCTTACATTCTTAAATATATTTCAAACTGATATAAAAAAGCAAACTAATATACATATTATTCATCTCTGATGTCATCAATCAAATTGATAGATAATTGAATGAATGATTTAGACTGAAAGTCTGAATTTATTTTTTTCTCATCAGTAAGTCTATGTATTTTTTCTTTGACCTAAAACCCTGTGTTTGCACCATACCTTTTTATTTTTCATCTCTAAAGGCTATAATGAAACTGAAAGTTCAATAAAAAGCTCTCCTGTTTCATTTTGTTTATCAAATTGGATAAAAATTGTTTGCCTTTCTCTGAATTACTAGTGAAATTTAAAGTCAGTACAACTGAACACATGATAGGTTTTTTTCTCAATAGCTTTTAGTTTTTGTCCTAGTCAAGACTGTTTATGGCAGCATTTTGACATATTCAATAGTTATACAACTAAATTAAAGTGTTTTTTTTTTTTTTTTTTGGTTGAAGGTTTGTTTTAAATTTATTCTGTCACATTATTTTCTTTTCGTTTTTTCTTTTTTTTTTTTTTTTTTGGAGAGGTTTTTGCTATAGGGCGCATGCGCTCGCCAGACAGACAGAGAGACAAAAAGCGAGAAATCACCTCCCAGGGGAAATGGCCACGCTGCAATCCCTTCTCCTCCATTCTCCTCCTGGGATCTTGGGCACGCACGCACACGTGCCTGGCATGAATTTAAGCCACCAGGTCTGGGACTCGAACCGTGGTCGACTACGTGGGAGTCCAGCGACATAGCCATTACGCTAACTGCTGGTCCCACATTGTTTTCTTTCAATAAAAATATTAGTCTGTTTTTAATACAATCACCTCAGTTACAAAGGAAGTTTATTGTTGCTTACAAGTGCCTAGTGGTATTTGGAACAGCAGTCATAAAGTTGCTATATGTGCATTGCCAAAACCTCATGAAGTGTTGATAATGAATGGATAGGAATTATTATAAAATCTCCACATCTAGGAAATGATGCCACATGAAAATAAATTGCTATTTGTAGCATTTCTTTGATTATTAGAAAATATTTTATCAATTCTTTAGAAATGGGAAATGTCGGGACCAGCAGTTAGCGTAATGGCTATGTCGCTGAACTCCCACATAGTCGACCGCGGTTCGAGTCCCGGACCCGGTGGCTTAAACTCACGCCAGGCACGTGTGTGTGCGTGCCCAAGATCCCGGGAGTAGAATGGAGGAGAAGGGATTGCGGCGTGGCCATCCCCCCTGGGGTGTGATTTCCTGCTTTCTGTCTCAGTGTCTCTCTCTGTCTGTCTGGCGAGCGCACGCGCCCTATAGCAAAAAACTCTCAAAAAAATAAATAAATAAATAAAAACAAGACTACCAAAAAGTGAAAAGAGTAAAGGAAACTTTCAAGACACAAAGAAAAGGGATTAACTCAACAAGAAGATATAATAAAAATAAATATATATGCACCCAAAACCAAAGCACCTAAATACATAAAACAATTCATAAATCATATGAAGCAAGAAACAGACTGAAATACAATAATAGTTGATTTCAATATCCCATTTCAACAATAGAAAATCTAAAATGAAAATCAATAAGGTAAAATTGAACTCAATTTACACTTTAGACCAAATGGACCTAATGGACATACAAAGCATTCAGCCCAACAGCAACATAACTCATATTCTCAAATGTATATGGCCATTCTCTAGTATAGATCATAAGTTAGGCCACAAAACCAATCTTAACAAATTAATAAAGATTAAGATCTTATTAAATATCTTTCCAGAGAACAGTGGCATAAAATTAGAAATCAAAAAGAGTTAGCACAGGGACCAGCAGTTAGCGTAATGGCTATGTCGCTGGACTCCCACGTAGTCGACCGCGGTTCGAGTCCCGGACCCGGCGGCTGAAACTCACGCCGGGCGCGTGTGCGTGCGTGCCCAAGATCCCGAGAGGAGAACGGAGGAGAAGGGATTGCGGCGTGGCCATCCCCCCTGGGGGGTGATTTCCTGCTTTCTATCTCTCTGTCTCTGTCTGTCTGGCGAGCGCACGCGCCCTATAGCAAAAACCTCTCCAAAAAAAAAAAAAAAAAAAAAAAAAAAAGAGTTAGCACAGTTATTGTCAGTGTTTGGAGAGAAGGAAAAGAAAGAAATGGACAGTTGTTGGCCAAAGATACAAAGTTTGAGTAAAAGGAACATATTTTCAACATATATTGCACAGAAGGTGACTATTGTCATTGATAATGTATTCTGTATTCCAAATAGCTAAGAGAATAAATTTCAAAAATTATAGGGAAGTTGGGACCAGCAGTTAGCGTAATGGCTATGTCGCTGGACTCCCACGTAGTTGACCGCGGTTCGAGTCCCGGACCCGGTGGCTTAAACTCACGCCGGGCGCGTGTGTGTGCGTGCCCAGGATCCCAAGAGGAGAATGGAGGAGAAGGGATTGCGGCGTGGCCATCCCCCCTGGGGGGTGATTTCTCGCTTTCTATCTCTCTGTCTCTGTCTGTCTGTCTGGCGAGCGCACGCGCCCTATCGCAAAAACCTCTCCAAAAAAAAAAAAAAAAAAAATTATAGGGAAGGTGATGATGGATAAATTTATATTGATTTAATCATTCTATATTATATAAATATATCAAAATTTCATATTATACCCCATAAATAGTCATAAATATATACAATTATAATTTATCATTTTAAAACTAATATTAATAAAAAGCAAAATTGGTTCCTTATAGACAGTAAAGATGTATATTAAAGTTACTAATGGAAAATGTGAGCAACTTTTATAAGCATATGGAGAATTTTGTGAAATGGAAGTTTAAAAGGACTCAAATGGAAATACTAGAAATAATAAATACTTAGCATAGATGGGTGATGTGGTTGATAAAATTGTTATTAATTTCAGCATCGAATACAAAGGAGTCAGAAAAAATTCTGGAATGGAGATTAAAGTATTCATTGTGTAGGTGATTACTTAACTATACATTTGTCATCATTTCTAGAAATGTATGTTAAAAAGAGTTGATTTTACTAGATTTATTTTATTTTACTTTTAGAGCTTTTTCCCATAGGGCACATGTGCTTGCCCAATAGGCAGAGAGACAGAAAGAGAGAAATCATCCCCAGGAGAGACAGTCACTTTACAATCCCTTCTCTATACCCCTCTCTAGATTTGGGGCATGCATGCTTATGTGCCCAGTGTGAGATTCAAACTGCTGGGTCCAGGATTTGAACCATGATCAACCATGTGGAACTCCACCCAGCACCTTAATCACGATGCCACCTGCTGGCCCTGAGGTTAACTAAAGTTAAACCAAATTATGTGTTTGTATGTGTTTGCATATTTTACGTGTATCCCCAAGTTCTCTCATCAGCCCTATAGCTAACATCTTTGTTCAAATCTCATCATCTCTTTTCTGAGATATTAATTAAATAACTGGAATTTTACAGCAATACTGACAAAAAATGAAATTTCAAACAAGGAGCTAATTAATGTAGAAAGGTACTTCGTTTGTTCTAGTTATCTTACATTAGAAATCGTTGTGAAGCATCCCTAACAAGATGTCTAGCTTTTTTTCATCAGGTTCATGAGGAACCCTCTCTTCTCATTTAAGTGTCTTTTAGTGTGAAAAACTTCTTCACTGAAATTTTAGTTTTTTGGTACTCCAAATTCTGTATAAATTTTGAACTCAAGTCTCATAATTGCTCCTTTTCTCCAAGAAAAGGAACCCTTTACCACTTTGCCTTTCATAGACAGTTAAGGGTAAGGTAGTTAGCAGATGGTGTATGGTTACGTCATTGAACACCCACTTAGTCAACTGAGGTTCAAGGCCTGAACCTAGTGGCTTAAAACTCATACATATGCATGTATGCCCAGAATCCTGAGAGGAGAATGGAGGAGAAGGGATTTTGGTGTGGCCAACCCCCTGGGGGTGGGATTTCTCACTTTCTGTTTCTCTGTCTCTCTCTCTGTGCCTTTGGTGAGTGCACATGCTCTATAGCAAAAAATTTCTCTCTAAAAAATAAAAAACCTTACATTTAACCAATAAATAATAAATTATTAGTTTGTTTTTCATTAGGTATACTAGAAGCTATCTCCTTCATGGTACATGCTTCACTCAAAGTGTATACCTTTATTTTCCTTACAACGATGTTACAAAGAAAGCAATTTTTACAGAAAATATTACAATGTTATTGTCCTGTATTTAAAACACTTCTTTGATTACATATTACATTAAGGTATTTATCAATTTGGGGTGAGCCAGTACTGTAGTAGTTAAGGCAGCTGGATCCCACATGGTCAACTGTGCAGTTTGAGTCCCAAAGTGACGACCTGAGAAACATGCTGGGAATGTGTGCATACGTGCCCAGAATCCCAAGAGAATAGAGGAGAGGGGATTGCCGTGTGGCCATCCTCTGAGGGGATGTTTTCTAACTTGAGTGCATGCCCCCATAGCAAAAAAAAAAATTAAAAATATACTTTATAAATCAACTTTTTCTTTATTATTGTCTTATTTCATATCCTTAATTTTGAGTATAAAAGAAACAACTCAAATGCAACTTCTAAAATTGAAAACTTATAACAATCACTGCCAAAATGTCTCTTCTACATAGCATTTCATTTGTAAAAGAATAAAGGAAAGGAATTAATTCTTGAGACCTTTCATGCTAAGTGACAATGCCATTAAATTCTACCAGTGTTTCTGTTCTTTTCTCACTATATAAAGTTTCTAAAATAAATACTACTTCCTAACATCAAATCTCTTCCTTTCAGTCATCTGAATTGCTACATACAGGTTTCTTTATTGTTTTTCAAGTTATACTTAGAGCCTATCTTTTCTCCTAAAATGCTACTTAGTCCAAAATCTTCCCACATTAAGGTGTGTACTTAACTGTATTTTCTAGAAATTAACAAGATTTTTTTATTGTTTTCATTCATTTTTTTCTCTTCTCATCCTCTACCATTTTAAATTTTTATCTATTTATTCTCTTATAAAGTTCTCATTGTGAGCTGACAGCAAAGAAATGTACAAAGGTCAAAGCCAGGAACTTGGAAATACGTTAATGAAATAAACCACTTCTCCAGAATGGTTGAACAGTAAAGGGAAGCCAACGTATGAGATATTTTTATTTCTACACGAGATATGTCTCCATCAAATTACTTTGCTCTTCATTTAAAAATAACCTTTCCATTAACAGAGTTCTTACGGTCATAAAGGATGACTAACCTACTTTTTATTAAATTTTGAAAAATAAATATTGTAGAAATGTAAATGAAGCTATGTTATATCCATTCTACAATACAAAAAGTATTAGTATGTGTTAACTCAATTTAATATATGTTAATAAAATGATTAATTTAACTCAAATAATGTAGAAATATTTTTAAGCCAACTAAGAGTTGGCAGAGTTTAAAAATTCATGGCCTACACATTAGAAAGTACTTCAACATGTTTTTAATTTCTTTGCTTAAGCTCTACTTCACTCTATCACTTTTTATTAGAGGCACATTTTATTGCACCTGCCTAAATCAAATTCCTTTGATTTTAAATAATGAATTTGTAATACACACATTGTTTTAGTGTGTTGTATTGCTAACAATACTTGAATTTGTGTAATTTATAAAGAATGGAGGTTTATTCAGCAAATGGTTTTGGAGGTCCAATGTCAAGGGCCCACATTTAGTAGGGTTTTCTTGTTGGTAGGGACCCTCTGCAGAGTTCCCAGTCAATACAGCGAATCACATTGCAAAAACTTATGTGTCCTTGTTTATCTGTTCTTCTACAGCTACAGAGTCAATCATGGGAGCCCTACCCAGCTGACCTCATCCAATCCTAGTCACCTACCTAAACCTCACTATTAACACCATAATAGGATTAAGTCTCCACCTTCCCAACAGATAATTAAGAGTGTGTTTCAACAGATAATCAAATTTCAACACATGAATTTTTGGGAGACATATTCCAACTACAGCATACATAAACATCTGTTCTGAGTAACCCCTTCATATATATTGAAATTCTTTATCTAATGTATTTATCCAGAAACATCAATATTATGAAACTTGTTCTGAAGTCCCTTATCTTTGCAACTTGCTTCATAAGTTAGTGTTTCTTATTTGTACAGAAATTATCCAAGCTGTAAGAGGTAAGTTTGTTATAAATGTGCTTTTAGATCGGTGGTAAAACAGAGACTGGCTGAGCTATTTGGCATTAAAGGAGTCATGATGGAATGATTACCAAAAGGGAGTTACTTAAAGCCAGCCAGCTAAGTCCCACTCTGAGAACTTGTATCTCCCTCTACTCTTTGCTAGCCCTTGCTCTTCTAAGCCAAATCACTACAGACACCCTCACAGGACACACAAAAGAACAGCTATAGTCAAAGTCCAGGGCCTATTCATTTCTTAACTCTGGAATCTAGGTCTGACAGAAAACCCCCCTGGGCCTGATGGAAACTATGAGGTAAGCCCAGAAGACACACCACAAAATACACAGAGAGAAGTATCAGAAAAAATTACCGGCACCAGGAAACCAAATTTGAACCCATACCACAAGTCTAAATAACATAAAAATCTTTGTGACTATCAACTGGTACCACGTGTTAAAAAAAAAAAAAAAGGCTTTAAAAAGCTTAAGATTTTTGCCATACACAGGGTTACTCTTTTGAGAGCTCCCCTTTCAGCGTTTAGAGGCACAATAGCTCTGCAGCAGCTTAGCTCTCACAGAGTTGGCTTGCTCACAAGAAACAGCTTACAGCAGTAACTCAATAATTAACCTAGAATGCATGACCCAAGACAAATTAGCAATTACAGTTTCTTCCAGGTCCCACCACATTCCAAGAAGATAATGGTTTCTATGACCCAAAGCTTTTAGACAGAGAATCTCATGACATTTGTACACACTCCAAAACTAGAAGGAACCAGACTCATCTAGCATGTGACCTCCCATCATGAAGGGAACACACGCACACGCTTCTCCTGAGAACAAGCCCAAACAAAGCCACACCTAAACAAAATAAAAACCCCTCACCACAGTTCCTCTTCAGCAACCCATTTTCAAGGGCTCATCCCTGCCTACCTAGAAGCTCTTCTCTCCTTCAATAAACTCTACTTTGCTTTTCCCTTTCTTTCTTTCTTTCTTCTTTTTTATTTTTTATTTTTGGAGAGGTTTTTGTTATAGGGCGTGTGCGCTCGCCAGAAAGACAGAGAGAGAGAGAAAGATAGAAAGCGAGAAATCACCCCCCAGGGGGTATGGCCATGCCGCAATCCCTTCTCCTCCATTCTCCTCTTGGGATCTTGGGCACGCACTGACACGCACCCAGCTTGAGTTTAAGCCGCCGGGTCTGGGACGCAAACTGTGATCGACTACGTGGGAGTCCAGTGACATAGCCATTATGCTAACTGCTGGTCCCACTTTCCCCTTTCTTTGTCCATGTGTTTAATTCTTTGTGAGTGTGAGACAAAGGATTGTGCTCACTATTATTCCTGCACTGGGTGTTGGGCCCACGCATCTGCTGTGAGTTTCAAGTCACCAATATAGAACTTAAACCACAGTCAGCCATGTGGGAGTCCAGTGACGTAACCATTCCGCCATCTTCTGGATCCCAACAAGACACATTTTAATAATTTTGTTTTCTTACAAACAAAAACAACCACATTCTAAGAAACATATTTGGCATATTCATAACCCATAAGAAATCACAGTCAAAGGGTAGACTGATCAAAGAAAAGAATACTAACAAATGCTGGGACCAGCAGTTAGTGTAATGGCTATGTCACTGAACACCCATGAAGTCGACAGCAGTTTGAGTCCCGGACCTGGTGGCTTAAACTCATGCCAGGCACATGTGTGTGAGTGCCCAAGATTCTAAGAGGAGAATGGGGAAGAAGGGATTGCAATGTGGCCATCCCCCCCCCCCCCCAGAGGGTGATTTCTTGCTTTCTGTCTCTCTCTGTCTCTCTGGTGAGCACACACACCCTGTAGCAAAAACCTCTCCGAAAAGAAAAGGAATACTAACAAATGCTAAGAGTTATCATCACTATTTTTATGACGGGGCAAATTTTTGTTGTTGTTTTTCAACAAATCTGTAAGGCAGTGAATACAAATTAAGCTATTTATATCTCTTCATAAAGATGGCATAAAATCTATACCATCTTAGTCCCTTCGTATTCCCTTACCTCATTTTTAAAAATGAAATTTCAGAAATAACTCCAAATAATATTCTTATTCCTTTTTTTAACCTCAAAGGCTGCAGACTCATTTTACTCTAAAATGTTCACTAGATTATAAAATTTGCTTAGTGCCTAGTATGACTACACTTTCTTTAGAAGATGTGCAACCAAGTATTTAACTGAAAAGAAGAAGAAACTTCAGCAACAACCTTAACCAACTGGAATACTGGAGGACAAAAAATATTTTCCAGAACAAAGCAGTTTGTTTCACTCCCAGCACATCTTTAAATGGCTACCATGTTTCCTTAAACTGATTTACTTTGATCATTAAAATCTCCATCCATTTAAAATAAAAAGGAAAATAAATAATAAATTCTGCTGAATATTTTACATAAAGCCTTACTAAAAGAGAGTTAAATAACCTGGGTGATATGTTAATATGCTCTTCATTGTCTAGACATAGTGAAACATATTAGGAAAAATATAAATTTTGGAAGCATTGAGCAAGCTACCTAAAGGTTATTTTTGTATTTCAGAAAGTGATAGTAAATATCTCCTTCATAGGATTACTGAGAATTAAGTGACACAATTATGTAAAATACATAGCATGGTATCTGGCACATAGCTCGTACCTCTCTGAGGTCAGATTCCCTAGACCTATGGTAAAATAATTCTGATGTAAATGAATTTGGGGATATGCTGTCAGGTGAAATCTGTTGGAAGTAAACAAAGCAGGACAGGATCAGGAAAAATGAAAGAGACATGAGTTTAGTTCAGTTGATGACTAGCAAATGGCTTTGTAGAGAGGTTTTTGATAATTTCTGTGGTGTAAAGACTTCCATCATAGGAGGGGCAAGGCCTTTAGGGAAGATCCCTCATGGCTCCTGTGAAATAATCATTTCAGGGTACAAGAGAAATGAAGTTTTCTGCTGATAATTCAGCCTCCAGAAAACAAACTAGCATGGTAAAGTTTTTCTCTTGCTCTCTGCTGCACAAAGCGATCACACCAGAATGACAGAGAGAATCCAGATTACCTCTTTCTGCTTGCTCCCGAATGTTTATATTGAATTTCAAGAATTAGGAAGAAACACACCATCCATCAGATGACTAGAAATCACCACAGGACCACAAGAAATATGGGAAAGGAAGAAAATAGTCTCCTCCAAGGGAAAAAAATAAGTTCTCTTCATCCACAATCAGTTCAATGGAAATCATGGAAATGTCTGATAAAGAATTTAGAACATTCATAATGGCGAAGCTAATAGAGATGGAAGAGAAAAGAGACAATGAACTGCAGAAGAGAAAGGAGAAAGAAGTTGATGAGTTCCGGGAGGTGAGGAAATTCTTGCAATATCTAAAAGAGGAATTCCAAACTTTAAAAAAGAATCAAACAGAGCTGTTAGAGATGAAGTCTATAATACAGGAAGTCAAAATCTCCCTTGAAAGTATTAAAAGTAGACTAGATCATACAGAAAATAGAATCTCAGACATAGAAGAGAATATTACTGGCCTAGAAAAATCCACCACAAGGACAGAGAAAATTGCCCCAAAATTTGAAGTACTAGATACCATCAAATGTCCAAATATCTGGATAATTGGCATTCTAGAAGGCAAAGAGACCCATAACGGTATTGATAATCTATTCCATGAAATCCTACAAGAAAATTTTCCAAACCTAGAGAGGCACTCAAAGATCCAGTCCCAAGAAATACAAAGGACCCCAAATGGAATCAACCCAAGAAGATCTTCTCCAAGACACATTATAGCCAGGTTGACCAAAATCACAGACAAAGACAAAAAACTAAGATTGGCAAGAGAAAAACATCAAGTTACCTACAAAGGATATCCCATCAGGCTAACAGCAGACCTCTCATTGGAAACAATGCAAGCAAGGAAAGAATGGGAAAATATATTCAAAGCGTTAAGAAAGAAGCAATTTCAGCCAAGAATACTGTACCTGGCAAGGCTATCTTTCATGTGGGAGGAAAAGACAAGAACATTCTCAGATAAACAAAACCTGAAAGAATTAACCAGCACCAGACCAGATCTCCAAGAAGTTCTCAAGGGAGTGCTATATCAAGAAACTTAAATACAGACACACAAAAATAAGAGTTCAAAAACTAAGAGAGTGGCCAACATAATCGTAGGGATAAGTCTGGAGTTGAATATTATACCCCAGAATTTAATCGGGAAAATTGAACCACAACAGAAGATAAAGTACATGAGACTGAATTGGTGAAGTATAATTTTATGACTTTTGACTAAAATATTGCTGATTTTCTTGTCCTTCTTGAGATATGGATAGGTTCATGCACCTATCATTTGATCAGAATCCTGACCTGTTTCCTGGCTTTAAGCAAAGTTCCTTAGCATTTCTTTGATTTAAGTTAAAGCTGGTTTTCTTAATAGTATCAAATAAACTTGCTACTGAAAGTAGTTAGATTATTTAAGAAATTGTGTGATCAGTACAATGTGGGTGTGAAAAGAATGGAAGACAATTGTAGACACCAGAGATAGTGTGAGAAGAGGGTGAAAAAGGACAGAGGGTCAGAAATAGGGGCAAAAAAAAATCTAGAAACTAGAAATGGAAAATTTGTGATAACAATATGCATGATTAAGCCACTATGCAGTATATTCTGGATGGGAAATCACATTTTGTATGCTGTGACAATGCTTAGGGAAAGAATGTAAATTAGGTTGAAAAAAAAGTTTCAGAAAAAAAATACCTATTCGATGACTGCAGTATGATATATAGCCCCAGCTAGGTGCTACTTTATAGGATGTTCATTCTACTCACTGAGGCTTGTGCCTAAAGTTGGACCTGTGTTCATAGAAATGTACATATTAGCTGTGCTTGCTATGAAAATATTTAGATTAATTAAGATCTTTAGTTACTCAATAAAATGTGGGGGAAAAAACAGTACAGAAAGCAAACATAGATACCAGAGACAGTGTGGGTAGAGAGTGGGAGATGGCAGAGGGTAAGAAATAGGGAATCAAGGATGAGGAAAAAAAAAAGCAAAACATATAGGAAACAAGAAATGGAAAATTATTTGTTGACAATAACATGTATGTTGATGTGCTTGACTGAGCCAATATACAGTGCACTCTGGATGAAAAATCTCATTATGTATATTGTAAAGATGTACAGTGAATGAATGTAAATAAATAAATTTAAATTAAAAGAAAAACTCTAAAAAAAAATAAGAAGACTCTCATCACAGTCAACTTTTAGTCATCCACATGACATTGCTGAATGCAGAGTTTTAAAGAAAAGGTTAACAGTAAGTGCCAGTGAAAGCTGACATTATAGCAGACCACTGGTTTAGGCTGATTCAGTGAGGGTTTCTGACTTTTAAATATTCTTTATTCACAAGAGAGCATGTGTACATGCACGTGTAAGTGAGAGAGAGAGAGAGAGAGAGAGAGAGAGAGAGAGGGAGAGAGAGAGAGAGAGAGAAGCTCCCTCCACAGGGTCTGGCGTCCTGCAGCTCTTCAGATCTTCGGCACTTGCATGCATACTATGTGAGGACTTCAGTACCCTGACTGGGCCAGGGTTCCCACCATATGGGATCCACCTTTTCTTTTTTATTCATTTCATTTAATTTTTTTCTTTTTACATTCAATCATGGTACAGTTTGCCAGAGAGAGACAGAGACAGGGAGAGTGAAAGTGAGAAATTATCTCCCTGGATGGATGGTCATGCTACAATTCCTTCTCCTCCATTCTCCTCTCAGGATCTTATGCACACATTCACATGCATGCTCAGTGTGATTTTGAAGCAACTGGGTCTGAGACTCCAACCATGGTGTCCAAGTGGGAGTCCAGTGACAATCACTATGCCATCTGCTGATCGAAAGGCTACAAAATCTCTTAAGGCCTGATCTCCAGAACGATACTGTGCTACTTCCACCATATTCTATGATTTATTTCAAGTCCCCAAGGCCAACCCATATCCAATGGATGAGGGGGTCAATTCCATCTTTTGAAAAGAGGAGTTGCTAAATGCTTTGCTACTGCAAGCTGCAATTGGCATTGTCACTTGCTGGCAAGTTTCAAACAAACAATGTTTCCCAAAACAACTTTTATGAGATTAGGGATGTAAATCATTGGTCAAACTCTTGAGAATATTAAGGAAAAAACCAGGACACATTTCTATCAGCTGTAAGCATACTTGATTATAGAATCCTATCTTAATCATCTTTGAAGTCATGTGGAAGAGTATGTGTTATCCAGGGAGTGGGAAATAAAGATTTGCTTAATTAGCAATAAATAAATTTGAAATATGTGAATTTGATTCTGGTTAGAAAAAGAAAGTAGTTCTCTATTTTTTTCCTATACTTTTAAGTCTAAGAAAAAAATCTTAATATAAAAGGTGAAAATGTACATTTGAATTGAATAATTTGAGACCTAGACATGGTAATGTTTTAATCACATTAGCAAGGGAGCCTTATTCGCATTCAATGTGTTCTCAATATTAAAGGCAGAGAACTGAGAACTGGATGATGATAGTTACAGTGTATTTTCCAATTTTATAGCTATATCTACATTAGCAAAGAAAATATGAAAACCTTTATATGTTATTTGTGCTTTGTGTAAAACTTCTCATAATGATCATCTATTTATTGCTAAATAAATGCATTTATATCTATAGAACTTTTACATGAGTTGCAAATTTACAGATATTTCTAAGGGGGTTTTTGTCACTTAAAATTCAAATTTCAAATTCAAGTATTGCTAAATTCATTATAAATGGAAAGAATTGTAGGTGTGTATTTACCACCTTGACAGCTTAATTAGCAATGACAAAGATAAAGCATCAAGTGCACTAATTAATGGCCATTTTAAGTCTTTTCAAGGAAAATGTAATTAGTGTATTTTCAGGTACCTTTTAAAATATCATTGTCAGATGAAATTGTAGCTTGTCAGTTGGTATGAAGATTTAGTTGAGTGTACCTTCAAGATTTTAAAGACATCTATGTTATCAAAAAATTATATTAGACTATAAGCTAATTAGAAATAAGATTAATATAAAAATAAAGTTGTGAGATGAGCATTACTGATTTAAAGAAGCTTACAAATCAATAAAGCATAGTTAATTGAAAAATGCTAAACTGTGTAATTTCAATAATTTGCAGAAAACTTTTCTTAAGTACTGCTATAAAGTGCAAATAAGCCTCCTTAAAATTAAGGCATCAACCACAATATCATGAATTATTTGTAAAATTTATGTCTCTGTTTTATCCAGACACTATCCATTAACATTGATATCCATTAATTTCTGTAAATGTCCTACTGTAGATTAGAGTTAATAGAATAATTGTATTGTATATTTTCCCCAAACAACTGCTACTACCAAGCAAATATAAATGACCACATTTGCTTATAGTTTTCTGAGGCTTTCAGTACAATGTTCCTTTGAGGCTCCCTTAACTTATTATCTTAAGAAACACAGTTTCTGTAATGCAACAAATAAATTTTCTTGCATTACTCCTAACTGTTAAAATCAATTTTCTTCACCTTGATATTAGTGTGGTGCATTCAACTTTTGGAGGCTTTCCTTTCACATCTCCTTTAATAGAAATCCTACTCTGAAACATGTATTCTCAGCACCAATTTCTAAATCTAACTCTTCTGGAAACATTTTCTATTTAAACTGTATGACTTTATGCACATCCAAAATAGTTTTGGGGGAAAATTATGGTAGAAATTGAAAAATAAAAAGCATCACCTTATATATGTTCTCAATCCTATTGGCAAATATGTCAATAATTTTACACTAGGGTGTGACATTAGTTCTTTTTTCTGTTTTATTATTATTATTCAGCTTGTTATTCTTTTTAAGTGTGATTTCTGGTTTACATAAATTTAAAGTATATCTTTGTGGGAATAGAGTGTGTTTTTTTAAAGCATATAGTATATAATAATCAAATCAACAACATACAGATATTCATCTTCAACACTGAACATTACATTATGTTGTATACATTTAATAGCAGTTCAACTAGCCATATATTTTTGTGTCCATTAAATGTTTTCTCACAGCCATCTGCCCAACCACCTTCTAGAAGACACCATTACTCTTTATTTTTTTAATCTTATTTGTTTATTTATTTATTTATTTTTAATTAGACCAGAGAGGAAGAGAGAGAGAGAGAGAGAGAGAGAGAGAGAGAGAGAGAGAGAGAAAGAGAGAGAACGAACAAGCTGCCATGTCCAAGATTCAAACCTCAATCACCTTTGTGGGAGTCCAGCACCCTTAACCACCATTGTCACCTGCCGACCCTAGCTATGATTATTCTTCTAGTTCTATTCTTTGAGCCCTTCTGTTTAATACCACAGAGTGTAGACATTTAGTATATGTTAAGTAGGGAACATAGAGCATTTGTCTTCACAGCACAGTTTATTTCACTTAGCATTATAACTTTTATGTGTGTATCCTTTGTTTCAAATTACAAAATTTTGTTCTTTATGGACAAGAGTACTCTAAGTATACATATACCATATTTTCCCAATCTATTCAGCAGTTTTTGGGTACTTAGGCTAACTCCATTATATGGAATAGTACTACAATAAATATGGATGTGCAAATGTCTCTTTGAGTGATTTCTTGTCCTTTGAGTATATGTACAACAGTGGGAAGCTAGGTCATATGTTAGTTCTATTTTTAGGTTGTTGAGGAATTTCCATACTGTTTTCCACACTGCATTAATTTACAGTATCATTGATAAAACTCAAGGGTTTCATTTTCTCTGCAACATTCTAGCACTTCTTTTTCTTTGATCATAGCTATTCTGTCTGGCACTATGGTAGTATTTCATTGTGTTTTTAATTTGCAATTCTCTTAAGTTGAACATTTTTTGAATTTTCATTTTTCTGAAATGTTGAATATTTTTTCATATGCTTTTTAGACATTTGTATGTCTTCTTTTGAGAGTTGTCTTTTCAGACAGAGTGCCCATTTTTGTATTGAATTATTAGTGTTTCAATGTGTGTGATTTGATTTGCTTATATACTCTCATTGTCCTTAGCTGAACTATTAGTTGCAAGTATTTTCTCCCATTCTGTAGGTTTTTACTTTATTTATTGTTTTCTTTGCTGTGTAGGAGCTTTGTATCTTGATGTAATCCCATTTTTCTACTTTTGGCATTATCGCTTTTGCATTAGGGATCTTATTCAGGAAATCTTTGCTTATTTCAATATCATGAAGTGTCTATTCTGTCTTCCTCCAGTAGTTTTATGGTTTTTAGCTTTGTATTTAATCTATTTAATCTAGTTTGAAACAATTTTGGGAGAGATGGGAGTTTCTTTTTTTTTTTTTTTTCTTTCTTTCTTTTTTTTCTGCAAGTGGCTATCCAGTCTTCCTGGCACCATATGCAGAAAAGATTATTTTTTCTTCACTGGATTGTCTTGTGCCTTTGTCAAAAATCAATTGGTTTTATGTTGTTGGGTTTACTTCTGGATCCTCTATTCTTTTCCATTGGTACATACCTGTGCCAGTATGACTCTGTTTTGGTTATTTTGACTCTGTAATATATTCTGAAGTCAAACAGTAAAATGTCTCTAACTTTATTCTTGCATATTATTGTTTGGGCAATATGGGTTTGTTTGTGTTTGTTTGTTTGCTGTAATTCCAGGCAAATTTTATGATATTTTTCTCTTTCTAGGAAAAAAATGTCTAGAAGAATTTCCCTGGATTTGTTATAGAAATGGCATTGAATTTATAGATCGCATTGGCTAGTATCGACATTTTAACTACGTTGATTCTTCCATTCTATGAACAAGGGATTTCTTTCCATTTGAGGGTGTTTTTTAACTTTTCTTTATTCAGTTTTTTTATAATTTTACTAGTTTTACATATTTGGGTAGATTTACTCCTATTTATTTGCGACTATTGTAATAAAACTGATTTCTTCATTTTTGCGTCAGTCTACTCATCAGTCCCCTCATACAAAAATGCTACAGATTTTTGTATTTTGTTACTTTGACATCTATTTTTTTTTCTTGTGTGAACTAAGTACTATAAACTTTCCTCTTAGGACAGAATACATGTCTCCCAAAGGTTCTAAAGTATAAAATGTTTGTCATAATTTGTTTCGGGCAATTTTAAAATCTCATTCCTAATTTCTTCAGTATATTTGAAATTATTCAGGAATATGTTGACTTATTTTCATGTACTTGGGTATTTTGGAGACTTCTTAATAAAATTGATTTTAAGTTTAATTCTCTTGTCAGAGAAGCTGTTAGATGTAATATCCATTCTTTTACATTTGTAATGGCTTATTTTGTAGATTTGTAGATTGGCCTTATTATGTGTTAAATCTTATAAATACTCCATCTGCAATTAAAAATAATGTATTCGATTTGTTGGGTGAAGTGTTCTATAAATATCTATCAGGTCCATTCTATTTATGGCATATATATGGCACCAGTATTTGTTTGTTTACTTTTTAATTAAATGACCTATCTCGTGGTGAGAACAGGGTATAAAAATCCACGTTTAGACCATCATATGTCTTGGAGAAGATTTTATGTTGAATCTATTTTTCATCCTTTGACTTTTCCAGATCTGGATGTCAGTATTTGTCTGTAAATTTGGAAAGTTTTCAATTCATGGTTCATGAAAAAGATTTTATGCTTTTTTCTCATCACTTTGCCATCTGGATTACCCATCATGCTGACATTTGGTCATGAAATTGTGTCTTACATTTCATGTTGTCTTCATTTAATGTTTATCTTTTCTTTCTTTTTGACAATTTAGATTTCTTAAAATTTTTTCCAGAGGATGTATGTACTCACTGGAGAGAAGGAGAGAGAGAGAGAGAGAGAGAGAGAGAGAGAGAGAGAGAAAATGCTTCATATGGAGTGGCCATGGTGTAATACATTCTCCATCTCTCCCTCCTTTAGGATTTTGAGCATGCATGCACACATGCCCAGCATGTTTTTCCAAGCCACTAGGTCAGGCACTCAAAGCAGACAGTTTTCTTCAAACTCTTGGTGACTACTGCCCAATAGGCTAGTTGCCTGAGTTTTCAGATTTTGTGAAGGGAGCTAATTCTTTCTTTAGGGGACATATCTAAGTGATATTAGCTAAAAATAAGTAAGCATCTCTCTCTTGAGTGGGTTACACACAGTAAAATTGTAGGTGTTAGTCAAAGAGTTGTCTCAGGAAGTGACTAGTTACTTACTTAGTGATTTGTGTGCAATCTCTGGAGATGGAGGAAGCTGTTCACTTCAGTGCATGATTCTTTGCATAGTCACAGCATCCCTCTGCAAGCAGTTCAATGCATGCAGATGGAGCAGGGGTTATTGTTGGCACAGTAGGACGCACAACTGTTAGGCTGGGTGGAGCTATGCATTACCACCATACAGCTGTAGTGTGGACCTGGAACTGCTTCACATATGCCCCAGGGTCAAGTAGGCACCACAACTGTGAAACCATGAAGAAATTCCATGCATCCTGGGCTGCAGCATACATATCTGGTGGCACAAGCTGGACAAGTCTATTGACCTGCAGCCTGAATGTGTTGTACATCTGGAGAAGGTGGTTGAATCACCACCTAAATCCAGACCAGTGGGACCTGTCCTTGCTGACATGCAGGACCTGGTCCCTGAGGCTAGGAAGTGGGCAAAGTGATACACCATTCATTCCCTTGTCCCAGAGGGGTGATCACTGGGACCCTCTTCTTTGTCAGCTGCTCCTCCGCTCCTCTACTTACATTCACTTTTCAGGATGGTCTAGAGAATCTGCTCTACAGAAGTCAACAGAAGGGTCAGTGAGCTGTTTCTGCTGTTGTGGAAAAGAAAAAGGGGTGTGGGTGTGTAGTTATGCAAGTTAATTGGGAGAAATGTCCTGAATCAGATCACAAGGTGGTACTATGTGTCTGAGGTGAGTGTGTGTGTTTGTGTGTGTGTGTGTGTGCCTGTAGTTGGTGCTCTCCCACAGTTGGGAAGCTCTGGGGTCCAATGTGCACTCAGGAAGTTCAGAACTGAAGCTTTAGAGGGGAATCATTCTCATTTCTCCCCTGTCATAGGAGGCTTTGTTTGCTTCTAGTTCCTTTCTGAATTTGACACTTGATCTCTTTTTTCTTTCTTCCACTTGAGACTCAGTCAGCCACAAACTGACCACAGTTTTGCTCTTGTATTTTGTCCATCTCATCTCACGCCTTTGATCCAGGTGAAGCCATCTATCCAACTGTTTTGGATTTGGACTTTTCTACCTGAGACATGTCCACTTGGATGTCTCTAGTCAGTAATTTTGCTCGTCCCTTGAAAGAATCTGACATTACCTCTTGCCATTTTTTAAATTTTATTTTAAAGAACTACTTTATTTAACTTTACCTACTTTTTTTTTTTTTTTTAATTTGACCAGAGAGGGCCAGAGTGAGAGAGAAAGGGAAAGTGAGAAAGTAAGCTGCCCTGTCAGGAATCAAACCACGGTCAGCCATACGGGAGTCCAGTGTCCTTCACCACCATGCCACCTGCCAGCCCCCTTGTTATTTTTTTTTTGGTACCTTTTAAATAAATGTAGGCTTACACACCAAATCACTAATCACATCGCATTAAATATAAATACATTGTTCATGTACAGATATGTTTAAGATGAATTTCAGAAAAACAGTGCTCTCTTTAATAAGACTGGCAATCAATCAATGTACATTTATATTGAACTTTATATGTTAGGAGTTAAACAAAGGATAAGTGGATGATATAAAATCTATTTTAAATGGATTATTATTATCAATCATATGAAAGCATTGAATTGAAAATTAACTAAATTAATAATAACTCTTTAATCTCTGCTTTATCAAATTTATTATCTAGAGAAATATTCTATGGCAAAATTGTACAAATTATTATGCTGTTCTAGCAGGGTCATATAACTCCCCACTCTCCCTTATTCAGATTTTTCCTTTTATTTACTTTGGCATCTATAGTCACACCATCAGGTAGTAAATCACAATAAATGAAATCCATGAGAGCTTGAGACACCCCTGAACATAACTGATATACTTTCCAGTAGGCCTGAGGATGGATTGTGGCGTAGAGATCCTGCTAGTGTTCCTCTCTCTGTGTCTCTATTTCTCTGTCTTTCTATTGCTTATGAAGGAAAGAAATTAACTTTTTTTTTAAAAAAAAGATACTCTTTATTGTCTCTACAACTTCTATTTTATCCTTCTCCATTTCTTTCTTTTCCTCTTCCACTCTATCTCCATGTGACTGAGAAACAGGTGACTTCTGTTCATTCCCCACTGAGAAATTCAGATAAATTCAAACTAACAAAATTCAAACTAACATTAGAAATCTCATTGCCTTAACCACTTTGTTCTCATGATTGAGCGTTTTATCTCATTCTGGTCAATGGCATGCAAACAGAAATAATGAAAAGTCCAGGGACCTCTGGGAATCATTTTCCCTATTTTTTTCCTCTGAAGACATATTTGAATATGGCACCTGAAATGGCTGCCAATTCTTTACTATCAGCCTTGGTGTAGCCATCCTGGAACTGAGAAAACTGCCAAAGTGTGAACTTCTACTCCTGGTTACTACATTTCTCTGGACTATTGTTATGCAATAGTCCATCTTTCTCACTGATTCTATCATTTTGTAAAAGTGGCTTTTATGTTGTTATTATTTTTTCCCCTTAAAAGCAGTAGAGGGTATTTTTGCAAATAAGCAACAAATAATTTCAAATAAATTTGTAAATACTTTTATTTTAAAAATTATCGTAACGAGAATTTCCAAAAACCAGTGCTTGAGCATTAGAACCCCTCAAAGCGTCTTAATTTTTACTGCCTGTACTCAAGTGTTTCATGTGATGAAGCCACACCTCAACCTTTCAACTGCAGTTACTATGCAACCTCTGCTCTGTTCTCGTTCTTTTGCAGTTATCTTCCACTTGTCCAACTCCTCTCCCCACTAAGCTGCTCAGAAAAGCCTCAGCATCAGTGATTTCCATCAGGAAATCAATAATTCATGCAAAGGTTACCTATCACTGAACACAACCTTTTAGTCTCTGACTGCATTACTGAATTCTGTGCAGAGGTAAAAACACTATCCTTCCTGCATTTATACCGTACTTGGTTTCCTGGTTCCCAGGGCAGCTCTGATTTTGCCCAAAATTGCTCTACACACTTCTGCCTTTAACTCGTCCCTCAATCAATGCTCAAAAACAGACCCACGCAAGGAAACAGAATGTATCAGATCACTGCTGTCATCTTACCCCTCTTCTTTCTCTACGGAAAAGGAAAAGTTTCAGTGAATCCAAGCAACATTCTGGAAGTGTTGGTTGTTATAACTGTGAATAGACCCTTGCCAAACCTGCCTTGTTACAGTCATACATAAGAAAAGTAGAATTCATGGCTGGGTGTTTTTCCCATTAAAGAGCTATTTACTTTTTCTTGTTTTTACAAAAACTGCTTGTGCAAATACTTTAGGCAATTTCCAAACGTTCCTTTAATTTAATTAGATTTTAAAACCTCTCAAGATAGCAACACTCCTGGAGATAATTTGAATTTAGAGCACATTCTGAATCAAAACCAGCCCACAAACTCAGTGTTTGTAGATCTAAAATAATCATAACACTGAAATACTATCTCTTTGCTCAGCCTGATAGATTTCTTTTTATACCCTGAGTCAATTATCATCCCCACCCCATGGCAACTAAATACCAGAAATATTTAGGCATTTCATTCAGATGTAAGTGTATGTTGTCTAGGATGACTTGATAACAGGTACTGCTAACTTACTATTTATCTGGGCTATACAAGAAACATAAACAGGTGGGCCTGTAAGGTAGCCTTGGAAAAAAGTGGTGAGCATACACTTGGTCTAGAGGAATGTGCTCCTATTTAAAGAGGAGCACTAACTCTCAGCTCCAATTTATGGCTAAAAGATAGAACTGCATATTAATACACAAGTGGTTTTTCAAGAGATGCTGGAAATCTAGGCTTCCATGTACACTCTTTAGGTTTTTCATTATTGGGCTACTTTTTCAAAATGTTTCAAACAATATCTAAAGATACAAATTAAAATCACATTGAGATACCACTTTACATCCATTAGTCTATCTGTTATCAAAACAGAACAGAAAATAACATTCACTGGATAGGATGTGGAGAAATTGGAACCATTGTGCATTGCCGAGAAAAATGAGAAGTGGTGCAGCCACTGTGGAAATCAGTTTATTCAGCCTCAAGAAGAAAGGAGGTTCTGATACATGTTACAATATGGATGAACTTTGCAGGCGTTACTCTAAGTGAAATAAGCCAGACATAAAAGGACAACTGCTATCTGATTCCACTTATTTGAGGTACCCAAAATCAAATTCACAGAGAAAGAATGTAGATAGTGATTACTAGGGTCTTGGGGAAGGAGGAACTAGAAATTACAATTTCATGGAAATAGAGCTTGTTTGTGATGATGAAAAAGTTCTGGAAATATATAGTAGCAATAGTTATACAATATGAATGTCATTGATACCACTGAATTACAAAGATTATAAACACTGAGCCAGCCCATGTTAAGGTGGTTAAGGCAGCTGGATGCCACATGGCTGATAGTGCAAGTCAAGTCCCAGACCTGGCAGCTTGAGAAATACCCTTGGTACATGTGCATGTGTGCCCAAAATCCTGACAGAAGGGAGAAATGGAGGTTAAAGGATTGCAGTGTAACCATTTACTATAGGGATGTTTTCTTACTTTCCCTCTGTCTTTCTCTCTTTGTCTCTCTCTGGTGAGTGCACTTGCCCTTTGGCAGATTATATATATATTATATATATATATATATATGTGATATATATATAATATATATTATATATATGATACGTACATAAAATATATTATATATATGATATATATAATATATTATATGTATGATATATGTATTATATATATATATATAAAAGAGAGAGAGAGAGATGGAAAACTTGTTATTAGTTGTATTTTATCATTATAAAAATCTGCAGACCTATATAAACATGCCTGCAAGTTGGATTTAGTTGAGTATTTTTAAGTTATAAATGGTTTTAGCCATCACTCTCTAGGAAAATTAAGGCTTCAAAATTGGCATGGTCCCGTAAGACAGTGAGTGATTTATTTGGGGCATGCAAATGGAGAAGTAAAATTATTAGATACTGCAATTTCTTAACTATTTTATAAATTTCCATAGGAATATCCAAAATACTAGGAAAAAAACCAGCAAACTAAATCTTTAAACTTGAAATAAAACATTTCACTGAATTTGGTAAGAGATTTTTTTTCTGAATCCTCATACCAAGAAAGATCAGTAAGTAAGGAGAATACTTAGCATACCTGGGATTCTTATCTTTGATTTACACCATAAAAAGTAATAAGAACATAAAAAATCTTTGATTTGCTTAACAAATATATCTAACTTATGGAAAATGGGAGAACACTATCTTTTTTTTCTCTTTTTTCTTTTTTTTTTTTTTTTTTTTTTTGGAGAGGTTTTTCGCTATAGGGTGCGTGCGCTTGCCAGACAGACAGAGAGAGACAGAGAGACAGAAAGCGAGAAATCACCCCCCGGGGGGATGGTCACGCCGCAATCCCTTCTCCTCCATTCTTCTCTCGGGATCTTGGGCACGCACGCACACGAGCCTGGCGTGAGTTGTAAGCCACCGGGTCCAGGACGCGAACCGCGGTCGACTACGTGGGAGTCCAGCGACATAGCCATTACGTTAACTGCTGGTTCCCGGAGAACACTATCTTGAAAATGGAGCCCTGATTAAGCTTGTATACACAAACATAGAAAGTTTTTCAGATAAAAGTTAAATCTCTAACTTTCTAGTTTGTCTTTCTGTCTTAAAATTCTCGAGGTAGTCTAAAGAACCTTCAACCTATCATTTTCTGCCATTTTCCACACTACAACCGCTTAGGAAGAGACTTATTTTTTCTACCACAGAGCCCAGAAAGGACATTTATGTGAAGAAACGAGAAGATCTAGGTCATAGCTTATATTTAGAAGGAAGAGAAGTAGTAATTGGGAATCTGGTCTGTGTCACACACTGTATTAGGCAATTACACCTCAACCTGTCCGCCATCTTCCATGGACTGAAGCCAAGTTTGCCACCCTTAGCTGAAGTTAAATGAGGATCCATTAATATTCTTCCTGTTCTTTGGTGCTGGTTTTGTCTAGGTCATTATTAAAGGTAAGTAGAGAAACAAACAAAACTAGGGACAAACAACAAAAAATTTACCAACAACATAAGAACAGTGCCCTGGGGTCAGTAGGGAGCAGAGTGATTAAGGCACTGGACTCCCATGTGGGGAACTGCAATTCAAGTCCCAGACCTGGTGGCTTGAAACTCACATAGGGCACATGTGCATGCATGCCCAAAATCTCAAGTGGAGAATGGAGGAGAAGGGACTGCAACATGACCATCCCCCCTTGGGGGGTGCTTTCTCACTTTCTGTCTGTCACTCCAGTGAGCACATGTACCCTATAGCGAAAACCTTTCATAAAAAGATTAAAAATAAATGAGGGACCAGAAGACGATGTAATGGTTACATGGCTGGACTCCCATGTAATCGACTGTGGTTCAAGCCCCAGTCCTGGTGGTTTAAAACACATGCCAGATACATGTGCATGCATGCCCAAAATCCTGAGAGGAGAATAGAGAAGGGATTGTGGTGTGGCCATCCCCTCCGCGGGGGGAGGGAGGGATTTCTCCCTTTTTGTCTGTAGGGTAAGTGCATGCATCCTATAGCAAAAATTTCTAAAAACAATCAAAATAAAAATAAAAAAGAACAGTGCCCTAAGCCCTTAAGGAGAGACATATGTAATTACATCATTGTATAACAGATCAAACTGTTACTGGACAATAAAAATGTATTTTTGTATTTTCCATTCAGAATGGAAAATATGAATATCATGAAGTTGTCTTGTCGACAACCTTCTTACAGCTTAATAGTTCAAAAACTTTGGATTTCTGGAGATATTTTATTAAACCATCAAATTATAAATACCTTGTTTTTTTTTTCTACAATATCTCCTGTTTTCCTTAAAATAGTTCACCCAATTTTTTTCTTTGCCACCAAGAAAAGGCTATTAATATCAACTTCAAATAGAATTCTTAATAAAATCATTTTTACTTCAAAAAACTACTTTAAAATTTATTAGGATATATGAAAAGGGAAGTACCATAGTTTATTTTCTATTGCAGCATAACTAAAAATTAATGTATGTCAGTCCACAGTAATTAAAACACACAGATGTTACAATAGCTTTAAAACTGTAACATAAATATTGAAATATTAATAGAGGATATGAGTTATGTCATTTGCTTCAAAGATTTCACAAAATAAATGTAAAGGAAATAAAGTTCCCTTTTTATTTTATCATGTTAGCAAAAGTTTAAAATGGGATGATGCAAATCGGCAAGGAAACGTATACACTCAAAAACATAACCAGGTCCAGCTTTGTAGCACTGTGCACAGGAAGCAGTATCCCACATGGTTGACTGGAATGCAGATCCTGGCCTGGCAGCAGCATGTCAGCCACACATGTCTGCCCACTATCCTGACAGGATGAAGAATTGAAGGAAAGACAGCCCAACCAAGCCTCAAGGGGAAGGGTGGGTTCTCTCTCTTTCCCCCTCTCCATTTTATGATGAATAAACATCAAAAAATGTTGTAGGGCCAGTAGGTGGTGTACTGGCTAATGTGTTGGCCTCTCACTTGACCAACCGCTATTCAAACTCCCCGACCAGGCAACTTGGAAATCATGCCGGGCGCAGGAGTGTGCATGCCCAAAATCCCAAGAGGAGAATAGAGAAGGGGTTGTAGTGCAGCTATTTCCCCCCTGGTAGTGATATCTCACTTTCCTTCTTTCTGTCTCTCTCTGTTTTTCTCCAGCTAGCACACACGTCCTATGGCAAAAATCTTAAATAAATAAATAAGTCGTAACTAAGAAAACCCTTTTGGAAGGAATTGAGAAACTTGCACAGAGAGTCAAAAATGTCTAAAAATTAATTTTTAAAAATTTGTTAGAGTGTGGGTATGCTCACCAAAGAGAAACAGAGAGAGAGAAAATATTAAAAAGCACTCCTCATAGGGGATGATCACGCCACAATGTCTTTCACTTTTCTCCTTTTGAGATTTGGAGAATGTATGCACATGTGACTGGCTGTTTTTCAAGAAAGTGTCTGGTCTGGGACTCAAAGTACACAGTAGGCCATGTGGTATCCAGTCATCTTAACCACACAACCAACTGGTCCAAAACCCTGAAATTTTAACTGATTATTTCATCTTAAGATATTTCTCTTGGGGCTGGCCCAGAGCCTAGTGATTAGAGCAGCTGAATGCCTCATAGCCAGCCTCAGTTAATTCCATGCTCCTGTGTCTAGAAAAACACACTGAGTGGCACCTGTGCACGTATGCCCAGAATCCTGACAGGATTAGGAATGGTCAGGCTAGGCACATGACTGTGCCTCATTTGGTTGTAGTTTCTCTCTCTCTCTCTCTCTCTCTCTCTCTCTCTCTGTCTTTCTAACTCTCTCTGGCAAGCACATACACAATCTGACAATCAAAATTTTAAAAATCAATCTTAATAACATAACCCAAAGTATGAGAAAAAGTGCAAACATAAATAACTTTGTTCCCTCCAAACAATATAGAGATACTGCAATAGAAGAATAATGATGTATTTGTTCCCAAAGTATGGTTTTTAGTACGTTAATTATATATTATTTGAATAAAGAATTCTATGACTAAGAATATTTAAGAGATTCTTTTAAATATGAATCTTCACTGTAAGCCCTCTCAGGGCATTATATACTCATATGCATTATAAGTTCCCAACAGGGACAGGTACTGGAAAACTTCAACTTTAGAGCATTAAACAATGATGTATACAAACAGCAATTAATTTTTTGAATTTACTTATACTTCTTGTTTTTGTCATAAAAATGATATTGAGGGTTTGCAAAGAGAAGACTGAAGTTATGTTGAAGGCGAAACAGGAAAATTGTTTTAATGGCAAAGTAACTTTTTTCTTTAAAAGAACCTTTCTGTATTGTACTTATAAAACTCTATCTGGAAGAAAGCAATAAATTAAAATGAATAAGGTGGTTGGTGGTTAAGGTGCTGGGTTCCCACATGGCAAACCACAGTTCAAGTTCCAGACCTGGAAGCTTGCTTTCTCACTTTCCTTTCTCTCTCAATCTGTGTCTCTGGTGAGTGCACATGCCCCACAGCAAATTAATAATGATGATAATAAATTAATTAAATTAAATAAATAATTCTAAAATAATGTTTGTTGAAAATGAATTAAAGTCTGAGTCTTATTTATTAAAAAGTATTAATAATGTTTTAAAGTAAAATAATTTATCTTAAATAATCATGGATATAGGCTTGCTTCTGGATATGACTGAAGGAAATACAGAAGAAAGCAATGTACTATCTTCTGTGTGTGAGATAGCAAGAGAGAAAGAGAGAGCGAGAGAAAGGAGAAAAAATATATATGCATGTATACATTTGCTGGGTAAAGGAAGATATGTGTTTTCCTGATCCTGATATCATATTTATCATTTCTCGGAGGTAGAAAATATTTTAATTTTACTAATGACGTCAATGAATTATAATGGAATGACTCATCTTTCTTTAGTATCAAAATGCATACCATTCAACATTATTTTGTCCCTTTCAGGAGTGAAGACATAAGATATCATTTAAACAGATGCAAAGAATATGTATTCTAGACGGGAACATTGAATAGATTGATTCTCAAGTTGCTCATGAATCCAAGTTAATTATTTGCCGGTCGCACTTCAACATTGTATTCATAACCCAGAGTTAGTTATATTTATTTCAATTAAAACTTTATTTCAGAATGAAAAGATGATAACTAGAGAAGGGGATATATCAAATTGTAAAGATTCCTCCTTCATCTATCCTTTACAACAATTGCAGGAGAAAGGCCGAGGTTATAATGAAAATATAATCCAGAAAACTTATTTTTGAGGTAATGAAACTGTTCTAAAATTGTCTAATGATGGTTAAATATCTAATATCCATTGAATGATATATTTTTAGTTGTGTTACACATGGGTTATATTTATTTATTTATACTTACTTATATTTTTTGGGGAGAGGTTTTTGTTATAGGGTGCATGTGCTCGCCAGAAAGACAGAAAGAGACAGAGAGACAGAAAGCGAGAAATCACCTTCCAGGAGGGGTGGCCACGCTGCAAACCCTTCTCCTCCATTCTCCTCTTGGGATCTTGGGCATGCATGCACTGCCTGGCGTGAGTTTAAGCCATCGGATCTGGGACTCGAACGGTGGTTGACTACATGGGAGTCCAGTGACGTAGCTATTACGCCAACTGCTGGTCCCATACATGAGTTATATTTAAATAAACACTTTTTTATTGCATGACAAGAGGACCAAATATTTCCTTAATTTAAAAAAACAAACAAACAAAAAAAACCCAGCTTTTGAAGTGCCACTGTTAATTTTGAGAATCAACTTTGAAGTTTTGTGAACATGGAAAAACCTCAACCTTGGGGAAAAAGGCACTGAAATATTAAAAGTACTAATTTTACTTATTACCTGTTTACTGAGAAGCTAGCTCTAAAGTCAGTACTAATGAAGCAGCTATTCTGAATCAAAAAACATTTTCCCCATGTTTGCTGCTCTTTTATTGGAAGTCAAAGAACATTTCTATGGACCCATGTAGGGTATGTTTACATAAAATGTTTTGTCTTCAGTCATAGTAAAGTAGCTTTATCATACTAAGATATGATACACTTTTAAAATGGCTTTTAATAGTAGTATTTCTTAAATGTTATAATTGGCTTATATCACCCTACATTTCAAATCATTTTTCTCGGGTAGAGTAGATCTAAAATGCTCTAAAATGCTGCATGTTCTGAGGTTTTAATTTTATATAACAACTTTCTTTTTCTTTTTTCTTTTTTTAAAGAGAGATTTTTGCTATGGGGCTCATATGCTTTCCCGAGAGAGAAAGAGACACAGAGATAAAAAGCCAGAAATCATCCCCAGGGAAGATGGCCATGCAGCAATTCCTTCTCCTCCATTCTCCTCTTGGGATCTTGGTTAGGCATGCCCACATGCCTGGCATGAGTTTTGTTTTGAGGGAGATTTTTGCTAGCAGGTGCATTCGCCTGCCAGAAAGACAGAGACAGACAGACAGAAAGTGGGAAATCATCCCCCAGGGGTCTACCTACACCGCAGTCCCTTCTCCTCCATTCTCCTCTTGGGACTTTGGGCACTCACACATAGGAGCCCAACATGAGTTTTAAGCTGTCGGTCCGAGACTCAAATCACAGTTGACTACCTGGAAGTCCAGCGATGTAACTGCTACGCCATCTGCTGTTCCCCCATATCCCCCGCGTGAGTTTTAAGATGCTGGGTCCAGAACTCAAACAGTGGTTGACTACTGAGTCTAGTTAGCCACCATCAGCCATTTGCTGGTCCCACAACCTTATCTTTCAATCCACAGTATACTTGGAAACTCCTACTCTGACGAAGATAGGTTCCTATAATACTGTTATCCTTCCTCTGTTTTACTGAATATCTCCTGAACTTTTTTTAACCTGCATATTTTTAAAGTGTATTTGTTTCTTCCATGAATAAAACGGACAGAGAGAGAGAGAATGACAAACAGAAATAAAGTACCCCAACAGGATCTTATTGCTATGATTGACCCCCACTTTTGCCCACCTTCAGATCAAGGGCACAGGCATGCCGAGCATACTCAGGAAGTCTCTGGATGCAAATCGAATCCTTCCTATGTGAGTCAGCCTCTTGGAGCATTGAGTTTTACCCCTGTGCCACCATCCACTCCCTTTACCTTCATATTGATAATCTTATCAGTAAACAAGTATATTCTTCTCTTATAAGGAATTCAACCTTTTGTCTGTAGGAAAATCACATTCTGTATTAAAAAAAAGTTTTATAATTTTAAAGTATGAGTTAGAGTCTATAGTATTTTGAGATTGTTTTAAAATCCATTTAGTAGAAAGAATCTGCAAAAGAATATACTGAACTAAGATGAGTAATTTGGTAAGGAGATGATTTCATTTCTTTATACTTGTCATTTCATACCCCAATTTTTATTAAATAACTACATAAATCCTGTTTTGTAGTAATTAAATCAACCCATGACTTTTTGTCAAAAACAAGTCTATAACTATCAATAACTTGGCCCCCAAATTAAAGTATATTTACAACTTTTGAATATCAAATCAATCATGAGCAAAACCAATGTAGGAATGTATATTTTTAAGAGCTTTTTATTATTCCTTTTTGTTAAGAGATCTTGAATCTTTGTTAAAATAAGAAAACAGAAATGACCATTATTCACGGTCAGACCCAGAGTTTTAAAATTCCAAAATGTCTGCTTTGTCCATAGCCAAATGATTTTAGAATCAGAAGAGTGTCCAGCTATCTTGGGAATGGAAGTTTTCACTAAAGAAATCTTGCCGTTAGGGACCAGCAGTTGGCATAATGGCTATGTCCCTGGACTCCCATGTAGTAAACCACAGTTCGAGTCCCAGACTCAGTGGCTTAAGCTCACACTGGGCACTGGACTCCCACATGGCCAACCATGGTTCAAGTCCTGAACCTGTTGGCTTGCTTTCTCATTTTCTCCCTCTCTCTCCCCCTCTCTCTGTCGGTCTGATCAAACTGGAAAATAATAATAATAAAGTTAAATAAATAAATTTTTAAAAAAGAAAAAAAAAGGTGAGAAATCACCCTCCAGGAAGTTGGTCATACCACAATCCCTTCTCCTCCAGCATCCTTCCAGAATTTTGGGTATGCATACACATTCACCCACCTTTTTTGTTTATTTATTTTTTTTTTGGAGAGTTTTTTTTTTTTCTATAGGGTACGTGCGCTCACCAGAAAGATGGAGAGAGACATAGAGACAGAAAGCAAGAAATCACCCCACCCCACCCCACCCCCCGGGAGGATGGCCATGCCACAATCCCTTCTCCTCCATTCTCCTTTTGGGATCTTGGGCATGCATGCACACGTGCCTGGCATGAGTTTAAGCCACTGAGTCTGGACTCGAACTGTGGTCAACTACATGGGAGTCCAGCAACATGGCCATTATGCCAACTGCTGGTCCCACATGTACCCACCTTAATGGTCAAGTTGTAAGTTCCAGGATTTGAACTGTTGTCAGTCATGTGTGAATCCAGCACCCTAATCACCACAACACCTATTGGCCCCAATTAAATTCATTTTTCAAGATAATCCAACCATTGAGTAGGCAAATTAATGGGAGAAAGAGAGCATACTTTAATAATAGCCTTCAGACCACAACTAACGATAGCACTTCCTACATGTCGAAGGAGCCTGGACAAATAGGCAAGGAAACATATACACTTATGCCATATCATAACTTTAGGATAATTAACAGAATCTGGATAGTTTCTTGAAAAGAGCAGCTTGACAGTATTGATAGTAAATGATTTTAAAGAAAATAATATTTTATTTGGTGATTAGTCTGAATTTAACTTACACTTTATAATATAGAAAACTACTTAAATTACTAAAATAATGAAATCACTGAATCTCAGACTACAGTAACAAGTTTTTATTTGGGTTGTTTTTTTTTTTTTTTTGAGAGTTTTTTGCTATAGGGCGCATGCACTCGCCAGACAGAGAGAGACAGAGAGACAGAAAGCGAGAAATCACCCCCCAGTGGGGATGGCCACGCCACAATCCCTTCTCCTCCATTCTTCTCTCGGGAACTTGGGCATGCACGCACACGCGCCCAGCGTGAGTTTTAAGCCACCGGGTCTGGGACACGAACTGCGGTCGACTACGTGGGAGTCCAGCGACATAGCCATTACACCAACTGTTGGTCCCCAGTAACAAGTTTAATACCAATTATATACTCACAAATACAGATGTTTGTGGACTTATCATGACATGTCCTGACAAATCCATTATAAACTGAAAGTATCATTAAGTTGGAAATGGATTTAATACCCCAATAAACCCATTATAGAGTAAAACATTATAACCATCGTAACACCAGATGTTCCTCTACTTACAACAAGGTTATGACCTAATAAAACTGTTTTAAAAATTGATAAATAAACCATTGCAAGTTGGAGTCCATCTATATTATTTTTCAAAATGTAATAATCAATCTTCAAAGATATGCTTTTTGTACATTATGGTTTTATTTGAATTCCAAAAGTCTCTTTATTAAGATACAAAAATGGGATTTATTCTAGAGTGTTAAACCTTTTACTTTATATTGAGTATAACACATTAGAACTCAGATAACTTTAAATGTTTGCATAGATATAAGTAGATTGTTATAGACACATAATGGCTGGGTTTATGGAAGGCTTCCAATATAGTATCAATCCATCGATCAACAACACATAAAAATAGTCAAAAGAAAACTACTACTGTGACGAAAAGGAGAGAGGCTTTAAAATGGTAGAAAGAAAGAAATAAGGAGAGAGAGAGTGAGAGAGGGAGAGGAGGCGAGAGAAAGGAGGTAAGAAAGACAGAAGTAGGGAAAGTCAAATATCTTGCATATACAATTTCTGAGACACATTGACTTAGGTTTAACTGATTTCAACTGTGTAATCTTATTCTACTTAGTGGATTTTAAAAGTGCCACGAGATAAATGTGAATAATCTTTCTTAAATAGTGTTTTATTTCAACCTATTGAAAACCACTGTTGTGGGAACAGATATAGGTACAGTTTGTGCACAAACATGCTTAATGAACATAAAATATAGAAAAGGTGAATTAATGTTGCTTAATACAAACTTTCACCAACTGATAAACTTTCCAAACCGTTTTACGGATGTGGACTCAGTATGTTAAAATAATCGCACCAGATGAGCAGACAGAAGCTGATTTTATTCGGATTCCATTGTCAGCAACAGGCCAGAGCTCCTAGTAAGGATAGATAGCCAGCTCCACACCAAGACAAAGAGCTGGAGGGTTTTTAAGCACTGGAATGAACTAACAGAAAAAGATTGTAACACATTAAGGAGGGAATCTGATCAATGGGATGTGTTGAGTACATTCAGTTATTGTCGAGTTTGCAGGTTTTCTTCCAGGGTTAAGCTTGCTGTGTTTGCCAGTTGATGCCCCTGGAAATTAGGCTTCTTTCCTGTGAAGACAGAGATAGGGCACTATCTTCCTTAATAGTTACCTTTCAAAGAAGTGACTAGTAGGTCCTAGAAAAGACTTCCTGGTAGTGTTATAGATTTACATCTCACAAGGCAGATAAAATAATTTACAACTGCAAGTTTTCTAGTCAGTGTTCTAAAAAAGGGAGTGAAGCGCCTATAGTATGGGAGAAACTTGTGTGCAGTTTAGTCAAGCTAACGGGAAGTTAACACTGCTTTGGTCAGATGTAAAGTGGGAACAAACACAGAACGTAACGATGACAAGCAAATGTGAATGGCAAAACATTTAGGGAAAAATAAAGATGAACAATTGGTCAAAATTTAGTAAAGTTTTCTTTTAAATTATTTAAAAGTAATTATTATAGAATAAAAATTGATAAACTGACCAACAAAAAATTTAAGGTTCTTTGTTGAAAACTAAGTATATGGTAATATCCTTGATTTCCTTATCACACACCAACCACATACATAACTTTGAAAAACATATTGTATGCCATAAAAATATGTGATAATTAAATGTAAATAGGAAAAATATATAAAGAAAAGAAAGTGAGTCATATTAAGCATTTAATTACTCTGTATTTTAAAAATAATCATATAGTCAATTGTGTAGGTTTGGGTTTGGGTATGTCAAAAGTGGGTTTAATAGACAATTCTACATATTTCTCAGTTTTCATGTAAAGTAATAGACTGAAGGAAAATTTTCAGTTAGGGGAGCATGGGATTCTGAACTTGACCTGTTTAAGACCCAAATCTGGCATGTATAGCTACATGAGCTTTAATGAATGATCAGTTCTTTCTTGTAAAATAAAAATAATGATAGCCACCTCATACACTCTTTGGCTAGATCTAACAAGATAGTACTACAAAACACCTAGTGCAGTGATTAGCATGTAGAAAATCGCTGTCGGGAACCAGCAGTTTGCGTAAAGGCTATGTCTCTGGACTCCCACGTAGTCGACCGCAGTTCCTGTCCCAGACCCGGTGGTTTAAAATTCACGCCAGGCACGTGTGTGTGCGTGCCCAAGATCCCGAGAGGAGAATGGAGGAGAAGGGATTGCGGTGTGACCATCACCCCGGGGGGGGGGGGGGGGGGGGGTGTGATTTTTCACTTTCTGTCTCTATGTCTCTCTCTGTCTGTCTGGCGAGCGCACATGCCCTATAGCGAAAACCTCTCTCAAAAAAAAAAAAAATCGCTGTCAAGTATCAGTTCCCTTCTCCTAACACCCATAATAGTGTTGTAATAAAGTTTAGATTAGAAAATATAATAAATTGTCTGATAGAAAAATGACTGTTTTTCTCCCATCTTCTTTTCTCCTCAAATGCACACAACATAACCCATATGACTGAAAGTTTAAAGCAAGAACCTTAAAGTTGTCAGTTTGGGAATCCCATGTTTCTATGCACCAATGACTTTCTATGACCTTAATTGAACCTCTGGGCCATTTCTCAAATAAATATAATAATAGAAAACATCTCTCCCTCACAAGGGTGCTTTTAGCATTACAGGAAGAAAAAATCTTTTTAAAGTACACAAGATGGAAGTACTGTTGTTATTAAATATGTGATGAATTGTTGCTAATTCATATTCTGTGATGCTGAAAGAGTCAGTAGCTTTAGAAAGCAAAGACTCTCTTGAGAGTCTTGGCCAGAAGAAACTGCATAATGGCAATTGAATTACATTTTAAACTGGGAAAAAAAAAAAAAAAGAAATCATTGAGAAACCTTAGTATCCCTACAGGGAAAAAAAATAAAAAATAGGATGCTATTATATTGCAGTAGAATACTTATACCACTGGAAGAGAAGTTTAATATGATCTCATTCCTTGGCAATATCTATAAGAAGCAAGTGCTTCACTGAGACATAGCCAAGAAATTTCCTTTTATAGAGCAATACAATGCCAAAGTATATGCTAATACAAAGCACTTAATCTAGTGTTTAGAAAATCAAGACCTTTACCAACATTAAGAAATTAACACATATATATTATCCTGGTCTGTACATATCATGTATTGCTAACCTATGTAGGCAATGAGTTTAAAAAAAATAATCAAATGAATATTGAATAAAAGCTTAACAAAGCTTACAATGATCTCTTTGTACATTGTAACATTACAGCCTGAAAAGAGACACTTTTTGTCTAAGAGGAGACAAATTTGATAAGAAAATCAATGCTTTAAATTAGATCCATATTCACTAGAAATGAATAGCAGGTTATAGTTAAAATAATGAACACATTAATTACAAATGATCCTTATGAATTCTTTATAGAGGTCGAGCTGCAAAGGCATATTCTGGTAAATGCTACTGCCCAGCAGCTAAGGCCACACGGGAGGCCTGAGTTTGGTTTCTAGCCCACACTGTGTCTGGCCTAACAACCTAAAGGCCAGACACAGGGGCACGTGCCTGTAGTTCCAGTTATTTGAGAGTATGAGGCAGTTAAATTCGGATGGAACAGTCTTATGTAATGAAAAAAAAAAAAATGAGACCAGCAATGGCATAATGGTTGTCACTGGACTCCCATTTAGTCAACCACAGTTCGAGTCTCTGTCCCAGTGACTTAAAATTCATGCTGCGTGCATGTGTATGTGTGTCCAAATACCCTCTAGGGTATGATTTCTCACTTTCTGTCTCTGTCTCTCCTGTGAGTGCATGCTCTCTATAGCAAAAAACTCTCTTTAAAAAAAAATTCATAGAAACTCCAAAACTTGGGAACATAGCCATAAACCACCTTTCTGTAAACAATTCTTGCAGGTCCTCATTTGTCCAAGAATAGCAAACATTCCTTTACTCACTCATTCATCAGATATTCATTAAAGGGTCATTTTCTCCATAAAATATTAGAAATACAAAAACAGCTTAAAAATTTTGTCTCTTGATCATGAGTTATGTAATCTAAATGACAGTAAAATCCATAAAGAAATGGTTCAAGTGAAATAAGAGAGCTTCTCTGATAGAAGTCTGTGTTAGTATAGTGCAAACATAAAAAGCGAGAAATCAACCATCACAGAAACTGCAGTGACTATTAAGAGAAGAATGATAGTAGAGGTGAAATTTGGTAATTAGGCAGATGTTTTTGTTATTGTTTTTGTTTTTTAGGAGAGATATTTTTGCTATAGCGTACATGCACTCACTGGAGAGAGAGAGAGAGAGACAGATGACAGAAAGTAAGAAATCACCCCTTCAGGAGGTTGGCCATACCACAATAACCTTCTCCTCTATTCTCCTCTGGGGATTTTGGGCACACATGCACATGCACCCAGTGTGAGTTTTAATTCACTGGGTCTGGGACTTGAACACAGTAGACCACATGGGAGTCAGCTATGTAACCATTATGCCATCTGATGGTCCCGGCAGACAAGAAAAGGTAATGTAGGCAGAGGAATGAGAATGCGCAAAACCAGAAATGTGTAAAATTCTGCAGGGTATCTGAGATTTGCATGTGAAGAAATACAGTTTGTGAATGAGATGGAGACTCTACAGGAAGGGAAGTATGTTTTAAGTTGTCAATGTAGTAGCAGGTAGTGGAGAAAAAGATAACCATTATGCCACAGTACTCAAAATGTATGAGACTTCAGAATGCTGCAGAAAATCCATGCAAGTGTCCTGTGACATTTTAAATTTCAGGAAAAATCTCTGTAACACTTGCAGAGCACAGTAAGACTACCAGTATTACGTTGTTAGACCCTAACTACTTAGCAAATTAAACTATTGAATATTTATTTTAGGTGAGGAATACTTTGCAGGGAATAACCAAGGCACAAAAGGGCTCCAAGACCTAAGGAATTTTGGAACCCATGTCCATGCCTTTTTTTTTCCCCCCTGGCTATAAGGCATGTGTACTCATTGAAGACAGAAAGTGGGTGGGGGGCAGGCAGTGAGAAAGCACCCACTCCAAGAGGGATGGCCACACTGCAATTGTTTCTCCTTCATTCTCGTTTTAGGCTGTGCCCAGTGTGTTTTCTCAAGTCACTGGGTCTGGAACTCATACTGCACAGGCAGCCTTGTGCGGTTCAACTGCCTCAATCTCCATGCCAACTGGTAACCTCAGCATGCACGTAACAACGTTTAATGAACAGGAAGCACAAAAGCATTTTAATGAGGGAAATAAAATTGGCAAATTGTATTTTGGGTTGATCATTCCAACAGTGGTGGAGAGCATTCCTTACAGAGCTTCCATTTTGGAAGCACAGAGAGTATTCTGAGATTGTAGGATTTAGACAAAAAAGAAACAATGAGATGTCGAGTGAATGATGAGAATATGTAACCAAAGGAATAACTACTACTACTCAGCCAGTGGCTTTTAACTTCTTGGTTGTTGTTCCTTTAAAATTCTGGATGATTTTGGCAACTCTTGAAATTATTTAGTTATATTCACAATTACTTAGTTGTTCCTTTAGCTGAATTTCATTTGCTGTTTATCTGAATAAAGCTATACATAGTCTGACGCAGAGCACTAGTCTAGCCCAGAGTAACATTCTTGCACATTCCATTGAAGTCATGTATTTTCAATGTGACATTGACATTGCATTACACCTTTAACTTACTGTACAAAAAAAGCATATAGACAAGTGGGATTACATCAGACTAAGAAGTTTCTGCATGGCCAAAGACACGGTAGTTAGTGTGAATCGACAGCCCTCAGAATGGGAAAATATTTTTGTAAATGGTGCATCAGATAAGGGACTGATAACCAGAATACACAAGGAACTAAAAAAGGTGTTTGGAAAAAAGATGAGCAGCCCTATTAAAAGATGGGAGAAGGAGATGAAGAAAACACTCTCTAAAGATGACATACAAATGGCCAAAAGGCATATGAAAAAATGTTCAACCTCCCTCATCATAAGGGAAATGCAGATAAAAACAACAATGAGGTACCACCTAACCCCAGTCAGATTGTCTAATATTAAAAAAACAAAAAATGATAAGTGTTGGCGGGGGTGTGGTGAAAGGGGAACTCTTTTACACTGCTGGTGGGAATGTAGATTGGTCCAACCACTGTGGAGAATAATTTGGAGATTCCTCAAAAATCTACAGATAGATCTGCCATATGATCCAGAGATCCCACTCCTCGGTATCTACCCAAAGGACAGAAGAATCCTTCATTGGAAAAGTGCTTGCACATCGATGTTTATTGCGGCACTATTCACAATTGCTAAGTCATGGAACCAACCCAGATGCCCCCGTATGGAGGAATGGATTGAAAAACTGTGGCACATATACTCTATGGAATACTACTCAGCCATAAAAACCAACAGAGCCCTGGCTTTTGACAGAAAGTGGAAGAATATGGAAGATGTACTGCTGAGTGAGGCAAGCCAGGCTATGAAGGAGAGACATTGTATGTCCCCACTTAACATATACCGTTTGTCTGCATTCTATGTCGGAAACTGATTGACTAACAGTTGAACAAACACAAGAGATGGGTGTGAATGTCAGATGAGGTGTATGTGGAGGAGTGGGGCCCAACGAAAGACATTTAGAGAAGGGATACAGAGGTAGAGCATTGACGGGATGGGGAGGTGTGGTGTTATCTGTTGAAGATATTTCGATCAACGGGTCTGGGGAGAAATGTTCACATATCGAAATGGTCTCATTGTAAGCCAAACAATATGATTGAAAGTATATACAAAAATAAATAAAGTAATTAATAAAAAAAAGCATATATTCTACTAATTGAGAAGCAGTGACCTAGCGTGATTAGCCAAGTGGAAACTGATACCAGAAGTATTTCCTTAGCATATATGACTCACACGACATCTACACACAATTCCTGGTTTCCCACACCCTGAAACTTCCCATGCTTCTGAAGTCCTTATTTGCAAGATCATTCTTTGACCTCTATAACCCAAGTTCTACATTCATAGAGAGTTCAAATTATGTCATTATTATGACTAATATTTACTGCACTGGGTGCTTTCTGAATCAGAGGCTCTTTTTAACATCTGACACAAATTATTTTACTTATTCCTTATACCTCCTCTGTGATGAAGATGGTGTCATCATTGCTCCCGTTTGCATGTTAGGAAACTGAAGCACAAATTTAAGCATGCTAAGCTGCATGGATATAAAGCTGGACCTAAGTTATGAGCCCGTATTTTTTTTTTTTTTTTTGAGAGGTTTTCGCTATAGGGCGCGTGCGCTCGCCAGACAGACAGAGAGAGACATAGAGACAGAAAGCGAGAAATCACCCCCCAGGGGGGATGGTCACACCGCAATCCCTTCTCCTCCATTCTCCTCTCGGGATCTTGGGCACGCACGCACACGCGCCCGGCATGAGTTTTAAGCCACCGGGTCCGGGACGCGAGCCGTGGTCGACTACGTGGGAGTCCAGCTACATAGCCATTACGCTAACTGCTGGTTCCCACGAGCCCGAATTTTATAATTCTAGAGTTTGCAGTATTAATAACTATACTGAATATCTTCTACATAGGAGCAATAACTAAATTTTGTGTTTATTTTTAATTATTTTAAGCATTAAGATATAGGCCTACCTACTTACAAAGATCTCTTTTTACTTAGATTATTTGGATAAAAATATCATTAATTTGATTTTAGAGAAAATATTACTGTGATTATCAAGACATATATAAATAAAAATATAATCCTGACTATTGCAGTTAGATGATCACATTAAAAATATAGTCTACCCAGTGCCCAGCAGGTGGCATGGAGGTTAAAGAGGCTGGACCCCACATGGCTGACAGTGCAGTTCGAATCCTGGACACAGAGGCTTGAAAACACCCAAGGTGCATGTGTGTGCATTTCCAGAATCCCTATGGGAAAATGGAGGAAAAGGGATTTCAGCATGGCCATCCTCTCTAGGTGGTGATTTCTCATTTTCTCTCAATCTCTCTGTCTCTTTTGAGTGAGCACAGGTGTCTTGTATCAAACTAAAAAAAAGAAAAAGAAAAATAAGTAGTCTCTCCAACTGCAACACTTTGGCACGATGGCATAGTCCTTAACTTTGTGGACAAAAGAAACAAATTTGTCAGTTTTTTTCATGTTTGTAAGGTCCTCAGAGATTGACAGACATTAATAAAATAATAAAGCATGGATGTTTTATTTGAAATGTTAGTTCATGGTACTGACATCTCAGTCTAGTCATGAAAATGCTAGTGCTTACCATTTGGGTTCTTTATTATATCAAAGTACAAAGGAGAAAGATTTGGAAAATAAATCAAAGATAATCCAAAAATTGCATGATGACCGTGAAGTTAGATCAATGAGATGCGGAGAGTCTTGGAACATAATTTACTTATGCCATTAAAAAAAAAAGCCTAAATAACTATAGCAAAGTACAGCCATTAAGTCTGGGGTGAACAGCGGTGGGGATGAAAACAGGAAGTAGATAATTATAAACAGAGAGAAAATCATGGTAAAAGATCAGGAAACAAGAAAAATTTTTCAGGGGAACTACAACCACAATATTTTAGAATAGCTCTCTATTGATTAATAGATCTATACGGGAAGATTATGAATGAAAAGTACACAAGAGGGTATAAGCATGACCATGTAATGACTAAAAGTTGCACTGAAATGCCTGGATATTTTCCTGAAAGAATTGATAGATTTTAAGTATATTTATTCTAGTTATAAGGGGGGAAGTATTTGGAGGTGTTCAAGCATTATATAGCTAAGAGATTTTTACCTTTTTTTAAATTACTAACATTTTACAAGTCTTACTCTGTGGCAGTAAGAACTTTTATATATTAATCACAAGAGTATTTTTCATATATTAGTTCATGTAATTTTAGAAAGCTATTTTTGGCATAACATTTGGAAAACTTTTGTTCTATAAATAAGAGTAAGTAAATGAAGACATTTCCTAAATGTATAAATATTGTATTAATTTTAGGGGGATAGTGAAAAACCACAATTACAGGTGCAAGCTCAAGGTGGCAAATAGACTCATAAGATCCAAATGAGCCTTTTTTTTATTGACTACATTTATTTAGCTTAATGACTGGACACAAGGTGGGATATGCAGCCATCACAGCATCTTCAAGTCAATTTTCCGTCTCTCAACAACTTCCAGGTATATCGTTTTTTGTTGTTTTTCTTCTAGCTTACCACATGGATGATTGACTTCCATGATTGACAGCAAAGGCATATGTATATCACATTGATATGTAGGAGCTGTATCTTCTGCTAATCCTTTGTACTTTTCAAGGCCATAGGCAACAAACTTCCATGCCAGTTTATAGTTCTAATTCACTGCTGACTTCATGCAACAAAGAAATGCCATTTTTCATGTTTCTTAGCTTCATGCCTTCCAAGGAAAGAGTGCTATGAGAAACTGAGATCATTCTCTGAGAGGCCCACATCAGACCATGTTATTGCTAAATTCTTTCTCACAGTTTCACCTCCATGACCTGAAGTCAATATCTCTACAAAACACATTCCTTAAATGTTCTGATTTTCTTTTCTTACAGATATATCTCTAATATTTTATACACAGAAAAAAAGTGAGCTAGTACACCTGTGACCAACAAGATTTAAAAATCAACAGGATATAGGTATCCTTCTCAAAACATTTAGTCTTAGCCAACATTGTTCACAAATTTTTTAGATATTTTCTAATCAATTGCACGGGCCTCCTTTTCATTTACTCCCATATGTATCTTTTAGAAATTATTAGAGATACTTAGATTGGGTTTAGTTTCTCTAAAGCCAAATTCACACAGATTTAGATACGTAATAATTTCTCTGAGGACAATGAAGTTGTATGGAGTTATTGATAATATTGCGTTTTAAAGTTTATTTTATTTCTTTTCTTTTTTAGAGAGATTTTTGCTATAGAGCATGTGCACTTGCTAGAAAGATAGAGCGAGACAGTAAGTGAGAAATCACCCTCCAGGTGGGATGGTCACACCTCAATCCCTTCTCCATTGTCATCTCAGGATCTTGGGTATGCAGGCTCATGCGTCTGCCATGAACGTCAAGCCACCAGGTCCAGGACTCAAACCACATTCAATTACGTGGAAATCCAGCAACACAATCATTAGGCCATCTGCTGGTCTCAAAGTTTATTTTATTTCTTTAATGAGCAAAGACATACACACACACACACACACACACACACACACACGGAGAGAGAGAGAGAAGACTCTCAATAGAGTCTTGAGTTTGCAATTCACCCTCAGCTTCAACCAGCCCCAGATCATGGGCAAACACACACTCAATATACTCAGGGAGATCACCTGACAGAACCTGGAACCTTTCCATATGGGTCAACCTTGCAGAATGTCACATTTTAACCTCTGTATCACTGTCTAAGTCCTAATAGGAAATTTTAAATCATATTTCCAATATATCTTTTTATCTAGTGGGTCATCATTAAAATATATTTCATTTTTTAAAATTTCTATATATAAGCCTCTAAAATACATTATTGCACCAAATAGCAGTAGATGAGAGATTAATGTTTAGCAAACAAACTACTCATTAATATTACACCAAATAACAGTAGGTAAGATATTAAAGTAATAATTAGCACACGAAACATTTATTTTTACCACACCGTAATTTTCCCATCCTTCCCAATAGAACCATCAACTCTTAACCCATATAAGGATGATAGCTAGAGTGTTCGGTAAACTCAGGATTCTTTGTGGCCTAGAGGCTTAGACATATCCCAGCTATGAAGGAACAGGATTTGCCTGACACTGGTTCCCATATATTTATGTAAAGCACAACACATTTACCCTACTGGGAGCACAGAATATTGCTCATTTGTCTGCTCAACACCCACTATGAAATTGCAAGATATAGTAGCTTTAGAGTCATGGTATGCTTGCTATAAAGGAATGATAACAAGGACCATATGTCTTAGTCAGGTCCTGCTATAATTTAGATGGTCTTTAGTAGTTGAATAGGTGTAGCTCTCTGGTTTAGACTTCTAAAACAACTAGGCATTTCTGCATAAACACAGCAGCAATCAACATAGCAGAGAGCCCTTCCTGGTAGAGGGACACAGGCCCTTTCAGAGTCCTGTCTTCACCTAGCATAATATCCCAAGTGGCATTTTCTTTCCTTCAGGAAACAAGAGTCTCAACAAGTACTTCTTTTCCCTTTCCAGAAATTGATGTTTTGTCTGTAAAGGTAAAAAAAATGACAAGTTAATTTTCTACCACGAACAAATAAGACAGCACTGGGGTCAGTTCTGGGTTGGTCATACTGCATAAACTATCTAGTCTTGGATATTCTTAGGAATACATATAATCCAGCTCAAGGCAATATAGCATCTTAAGCCATATGCTCACCTAGCTGAAAAAAGAGCAACTCCAATCCTCATCTAAACCATCATGTCTGATAACTCAAAAGAAAAAGTTTGTGATATACAAAGGGCAAAGATTTGCATCACAACATAATTTCCCAACCTTTCAGTCACAAGACACAGAAATCTTTCTAAAGGCTGTTCCTCCTTTGCTACCCCTCATATTTGGTTGAAGCACATACCCACTTGGCATTCTTAACCAAACCTTCCCATCCTTGGAATCTTTTATCTTTCAAAACAAACATTCTAATTGCTCATCATATTTTCCATTAATTATTTGAATTAAGCTACACCTATGTGTTGAAAGTGTTATATGAGGGGTTTTCCAAAAGGTCACAGAAAAAATGTATACTATGAGAAATCTATGTGTGGATTTCAAAATCTCTTTGTACCAAAATAAACTCAAATTTTAATTCCATTTTTTTTACACACTTTTAAAGTTACCTCCTATGGCTATTACATAGTTCTTTTTGTCTCATTTTTGGTTAACTGGCCATGGTAAAATGTATTCTCTGTAAAATATTGGAAGGGAAGTCAAATACATGTCTATTCATTACAAGAGTCATTGAAATACTGCAGGAGCAGTGACCAGTGACCTTTGAAATCCATCTGCCAGTAATATGCTGGCCATTGACCTCATGAAACTCCCCAATGCTGGGACGTCTTTTGCTCTTGATAGCATTCAGAACAATCTGTCACTGTATTAGTGTCTTTTATAGAAAGCATTGGTATGTGCTGTAGTTTCCAATTGTCATTGGATGACTTAAGCACCATTGTGCAGCTCATCTCATATACTCAACTCTTTTTCCCCATAAGTAAGTATACTGAAATACCTGCCTTGGCTTTTCAATGCTACTCTGAGACATAACTGGGTTCTCGTGGATGGCACCTGCAAATATATGTTACCCTAGGAGTTTCAATAGGAACTTCCACATTACCTCCCCCTATCAATTAACATATTCTTCTGTATCTGTGCACCAAGGAACAAGTTACCCAATTGTCCCAATCATGGGGATGGCCCAGGAGTCCTTACATAGTCATACATTACCCTGAGGCCAGGGACAAAATTCTTTCTGCACTGTCACAAGTACGACTCTCATTTTGGCCTACTACACAGTACCTAGAATTGCCTCCATCAGCTAGGATTGCTATTGTCCACTAGCAGACAGTAGTAGCTTCACCATTTCCACCATTCACTATGAGAACTTCCATCAGCAAATCGGGTGGATGTTTTGCTTCAGCAGGGTTCAGACCCTTTGGCAATAAAAGTGAGTAGCTCTTCAGGAGTTCCACTGTAGAGAGGGAGACACTACTTACTCATTGATAGAATGCACTCCTTCAGAGCTGATCTTAGCATATTCACAAATATGTCATTAATATTTTCTCAAGGAATTTGTTGTATAACTCTTTCTTTATCAGAATCTCCTTTTTATATTGCCCATAGCACCACAGATAACTCAAGTCTTAATATGAGGTGATTTTTTTTTTCAGGTATGAAGACTTTATCAAAACCAAACAGTATGCCAGTAACTCTTTCTAAAATGGGCTATTCTCAGATATGGTAATAGGGTGTTTTTGCGGTACAAAAGTCTAGCATTCTAAGGCTTTTTTCAGGGACTTGATCAGTTCTGCGTGTGTTTTAGTGGAATTCTATGAAAGCATTGGTTATGCCAGGTAGGATCATGATAAGAGAAGAGATACCTGGTAGTGCTATCCTCTTTGCTTGAATGTGTAACTGAAAAGGGTAGGAAGCAAGAACAAGTCCTTGCACTTATTGGCCTATTGACTGTTGAGACATTTGTTCTTTGCAAGTCCCGCAACCCCCACACAGAGAATGCTGAACCACCTGAGAGAGAGACAGCGAGAAAGAGGGAAAAGGAGAAATCATCCCCAGTGGAAAGATTACAGTATGTCCATTCTACACATTCCCAGCCTTAGCTTTCTTTTTGGCTTCTTAATATTGTCTTCTTACTTAGTTCAAATATAGTACTTTACGTATACCTAACAGTATACAATTATTTGTTCATAATTGGCACATAATATTCATTTATTAGAACATATTTGTTCACATACACCAGGATATTCTATTTTAACCAAAATGCATGGCCTTGAAACTTCCCCTTTGGGGTAGGGCAAAATGTCCTAGGTGTCAGGTCAATCCCTATTGGTTTCTACTGTCTTATCCTATGGTGCACATTTAGTACACTGAGATAGCATCCTTAGTTTCTGTTAAACAGCATCATTGGATTTAAATTAAGCCAGTCTGCATTAAAGGAAGCATATCTCATGGGATTCATTAAGGAAGGCAGCTGCAGATATGAAAATGTTCTTCTTCCCAACTAGTGATAATGAGTCAGTTAGATCTTTTCAGAGAATCAGTAAATTTTTATTTTTTTATCCCTTAACAGTGCATAGTAACAGCTATAATAACAACTCTATCTGATTCGCTCTTTCCTTATATTTTTAACTGGCATTCCCTTGTTTTCCCTTGACTAGTCATTTTACCAGTTTCCTGAAGATAAATCTATGTAAAGCAGACACCCAGGCATCAAATTCTCATCAGAATCTCCTCCCAAACCCTATCTCATCTCATTTCCTGCCACACAGTGATTCGGCCCAAGGATCTGAAAGCCAGGCTTGTTCTGTAGCACCACAGCTGTCCTCAGCTGGCAATCAGAGTCAGCTGGAGACGGGTAGGCTTTAATGTCCTACTCGTTTTACTTAACATTATAGAAGGAAATAAGTTAGGGCAGGTTGCAGGGATAGCACCTTCAGCTCATCATCCTCTCATCCCGGCAGCTACCCAAGTACACAAAAGCATATAAAAGAGGAGGCAATTTTTTGTGTGTCTGCACCCACTTAGGCATTATGGCTGCAATAGACAAGAGCCAAAGTACACAAGCGAGTGACCTTTACTCATGAAAACTACAGCTTCAATTTCCCACTAACTTTTTACATCATAGTATGAAATGCTCATGCCCATGGCAACTCACAGTCCCTAATCTCAGGCTCATGCTGTGTTCCACAAAACAAATGAGACAGTCAAAGTATTTTTCATTTTTTCTAAAATCCACTATTCCCAAGTAAACAGTTCTTTAAAAATCTAAGCTCATTCTGAGACAATCCTAATAGTAAAATCTTTATTCACAAAATTACATGCATATATGTATTTATGTGATTAAATGCCAATGTATTATTCACTTTTTTATTTGTAAAACCAGTCCACTTTAATGTTTCTGCAAAATTTAACAAATAGTCTTTGGATGACTGCAGACATATAAGACCAGCTGTATTCAGAAACATCACAGTCATGGTGGTGTTCCACATTGTTGTACCATCTTCAAAAATTACAAGTTCTGGGACCTGCAGTTAGCATAATGGCTATGTCGCTGAACTCCCATATAGTCGACCATGGTTCAAGTCCTGGACCCAGTGGCTTAAACTCACACTGGGCGCATGTGCATGTGTGCTCAAGATCCCTAGAGGAGAATGGAGGAGAAAGGGATTGGGGCATGGCCATCTCCCCAGGGGTTGATTTCTGTCTTTCTGTCTCTCTGTCTTTCTGGCGAGTGCACGCACCCTATAGGAAAAAACCTCTACAAAAAAAAAAAATTACAAGTTCTGTACTTATAGTTTTCATTTATAACACTCCTTTCAGTTATACTTTTCAAATTGGTGAATTATAATACATACAGCAGAGGCATAAAATGTTAATCGATAGTATGATATATAGTACTTACAATGAATACTCATGCACCCACCCCACAAATGAGAAACTGAATATTATCAGCATCTCCAAAGCCTTCACAGTGTCGCTTCTCAGACTAAACCCCCTCCAAGTATTCCCTAGTCTCATCCAAATGGTTGACTTTTGTAATAATTACATCTTTATGCTTCTTTACAGGTTTCCCACTAAGTATACACTGCTAACCAGTACAGTTTAATTTTTTCTATTAAATTTTATGTAAGTGTTGAGTATTGACTTTTATGTCTTTTCTTTTTTTTCCTCAGAGTTGTTTTTCTAAGAGTCAGTCGTGTCATAGTGTGCAGTGGTTATTTTTTTCCCCACTATTTTATAATATTCTGTTATAATATAATATTCTTTAACATTCTATTACAATATTCTATTCCAAATATTCTATTATACTTTATATATTCTATTACATAAAAATATCACAGCTTATTTAGTTCAGTATCTTATTCACAGTCATTTGTGTTCTTTCAAATTAGCGTAACACAAACGGTGCTTCTCTTGCAATATTCTTCTCAATCTTCTCAGGTAAGCACTACCATTTTTGTTTTTCAGAAAAATAAAGTGATGGATAGAAAAAATATAATTTTCTTAATATCATTCAGATGGTAGAATTGGATTTAAATCCAACTCTGTGACTCCAGGTTTTACGTTCTTCATTTCTTCACTAAGCTCTTGCAATTAGAAATAAAAGATTAAACAAAAGCAGTGACGATCTAGATTTTAAAAAAAGGACAAATTACATCAACTTCTAAGAACATAGATTCACTATGAGTTAGTGATTAATTTTAAATAGTTGCAGAAATAGATGGAAACTCAATGGCAATATCATTTACTAAAGATCTAGCTTGAATGAGTGACTGGTGGTATCATTCACTGAGATATTGGTTAAGTACAGAAAAAGAGCTAGTGCGGGCAGATCAAGAATTCAGTTTGGGGACCAGCAGATGGTGTAACGGTTACCTTACTGGACTCCCACATAGTTGACCGCGATTTGAGTCCCAGACCCAGTGGCTTAAAACTCATGTCGAATGTGGTGTGTGTGTGTGCCCAAGATCCTGAGAGGAGAATGGAGGAAAAGCAATTGCGGTGTGGCCATCCTCCCTGGGGAATTATTTCTCACTTTCTGAGACTCTGTCTCTCCATCAAGCACTTGTCCCCTGTAGAAAAAAATCTCTCTCTCTAAAAAAAAAAAAAAAAAAAAAAAAAAAAAAAAAAAAATTAGTTTGAATTTGAACATACTTCATTTGGTACTGTCAAGGCGTTTTCATTTGGTGCTGTCAAGGCGTTGTGACGGACCTACATCAATTGAGAACTCACAACAAGTCAAGAAGTGGTTCTAAAATTTTTACACGTATTAACTCACTTGATTCTCACAGTAAATATGTCATGTGGACCCTACTATTGTGCCCATTTTATAGGTGATAAAGCCGAGGCAAAGAGAGGCTCAGTGGTATTGCAGCATTGCAAAGCTAGTTGATGAGCCAAGATATTAACATAAGTGGCTGTTTCAAGAGCTGTATTTAAGCACAAATATTTAATGTCTCTTGATAAAAGGTCTTGAACAATAGGCAATTAAATATACAGATTTGATGTTTAGATAAGAAACCTAGGCTTGATATATAATCTGAAGGAGGTCAGTATATACACGTCAGTGAACAGTTACAGTGCAATCCCTGCAGCTATGTCAGTGGTTCTCAGTCAGATGTCATTTTGCCTTCCAGGAAACATTTGATAATGTTTGCAGACGTTTTTATTTACTATTAATAGAGGTGGGTGTTATTTGTGTCTAGTGAGTAGAGGCCAGGGATGCTGCCAAACCTCCTAAATGCACATGACAGCCTCTCACAATAAAGAATTATCCTGTTCAAATGTTCCTGTCCAGCACACATCAATCACTGAAGTGGGCCCATGCAGGTAAACAGAGTGGGATGAGTGAGGAAACTTCTCAGCTAAGAAGTGTTTTGTGGTAATATATCCTTTCCTCCTAAGTAGGAATGCAGCAGTGCATCATGATGTCCATCATAGCTGTAGCCAGGAGACCAGGAAGTGCCATTGATGAAACCCTGCCATAGGGGGAGCCTTGCATGATTTTTTTGTTGGTTTTTGTTTTTAGATTGTTGCTATAGGTCATGTGTGCTCACTGGAGAGAGACAGAGAGGGAAAGTGAAAAATAACTCCTTGGCATAATGAGCATGCTGCAATCCCTTCTTTCCTTTTTCCTCGTTGGATCTGGGTTATGCACACACACTCATTCAACATGACTTTTGAGTTTTTCAAGCCACGAGGTCCAAGACTCAAACCATGCAGTTGGCCATGTGGGAGCCAGCACCTTAAATTAGCACCTGCTGATTTGGGAGCCCTACTTTTGTCCACTGGCTTGGATCAACAGTGTATTGATCATGTCTGTTTTATTTATTTTAATTCTGATGCTTTGGAACTTTGGGGCTTTGCTAACTCTGGAAACTCCCCCTCCCAAGGCTAGTGATTGTCCAGAGCTGGAATAGAACTAGCCCAGAACCTTGCCTTTCATTCTCAAATGGACAATCCAGAGTCCTCACAACCTTCCACTTCCTTTATTGGACTTTCACACTCAGGGTCAATCACCCCAATTACCCCATCCTAATTACCCCAGAGACAACTCACAGCATCTTGAAAAACAAGAACCTGCTGGGACCAGCAGTTAGCATAATGGCTATGTCGCCGGACTCCCATGAAACCAACCATGGTTTGAGTCCCGGATCCAGTGACTTAAACTCACTCCGGATGTGTGTGTGTGCTGGCCCAAGATCCCGAGAGGAGATTGGAGAAGGGATTGCAGCATGACCATCCCCCCAGGGGGTGATTTCTGCTTTCTGTATCTCTGTCTCTGTCTTTCTGGCAAGCGCACTCACCCTATAGCAAAAACCTCTCCAAAACAAAAAAAGAAATTAAAAAAAAAAAAAAAAGAAAAACAAGAACCTGCTGAAATTATTCAAACAAGCCATTAGACTCTTGCTCACATTCTTTCTCCTCTCTCCCAAATCCCTCTAAACCCTGACTGACCCTGGTGCTTTCTCATTTGACCCTGTGTGGCCCTACGTGCCCTGTCCTCTTGGGGATTGTGAGTAATAAACTATCTTTACAATGGCAGTTGTCTCCTGTCTCCTGATCTGTTTGTCTTACCTTACCTGAATAACGGTAAAACCTGCATTTTAAAACAAGCAGATGATTCAAATGATTGATTTGTTTCTGTTCAGTTTTTTCTTATTATATATATTTTTTTCTTTTGTATTGAAAGCATTAAAATGTATAACTTCCCTGCACATAGTTTTGGCTGCAGGAGTGTTATATTTTTTTGCTACACCCGTGTACATTTTTACTTATTTTAAATCTGTTTATTCTCCATGAGAAAAAGTGTATCCACACATGGTTTTGGGTCATAAGCATTATAGGTGAGTTTCTTTATGTTATTCACTGTCCACCTATTGCCAATACATCCTACTCCATGATTTTAAACTAGAAGGTTTATAGGCAGAAAACTTTCATCAATTATTTCATAACATATTATTACTTTTATTGCTTTGAAAATAATCAGTAATCCCCCTTGATCCATCTTAATGAGCCATGCATTGTTTATTTCCAAATAATTAATTTTCAATTTCTGTTTTTAATTTTTTTTATTATGATCTAATAATGTGACATGCATAATTTCAGCTTTTTGTGTAATTGATTTAAATCTTTTGTGACCTATTGGATGGTCAATTTTTGTGAAATACATTAACTTTTTGTTTTTAAGAGATATTTTTGATATAGGGTGCATACACTCACTGGAGAGACAGACAGAAAGTGAGAACTCACCTGCCAGGGGGTATAGACACACTGCAATCCCTTCTCCTCCATTCTCCTCTCAGGATTTTTGTGCAAGCATGCACATGTACCTGACATGAACTTTAAACTGCCAGGTATGGTACTTAAACTATGGCTGGCCATGTCAGATTCCAGCAATGTAACCATTACACTGTCTGCTGGTCCCTATGTTAGCTTTTTTTTTTTTTTTTTTTGGAGAGGTTTTTCGCTATAGGGCGCGTGCGCTCGCCAGACAGACAGAGAGAGACAGAGAGGCAGAAAGCAGGAAATCACCCCCCAGGGGGGATGGCCACGCCGCAACCCCTTCTCCTCCATTCTCCTCTCAGGATCTTGGGCATGCACGCACACGCGCCCGGTGTGAGTTGTAAGCCACCGGGTCCGAGACGTGAACCGCGGTCGACTACATGGGAGTCCAGCGACATAGCCATTACGCTAACTGCTGGTTCCCCCTATGTTAGCTTTTAAAAGAAAGTGTAAGCACTGTTTATGTGGACTATATTAAATAAGTTATAAATTAGGGTATTACATAAATTATGTAATTTTTTCCTACATGAGTCTTCAAAAACTGGGAATTGTATCTTCAAAACCATATTTCTTTTCTAGTTTTTCTGTGCAAAGTTCTATGACAGTTCTCACTTTCTTTTATAGCTGTGTTATTTGTCATCAATGGCTTATGCCTCCAATATCTCCCTTGTGAATGTATCTTTTTTTCATATAAAATAAGTCATTTCTTTTTCTAATTTTATGATAATTTATTTGTCTCAAAACTTTATATAGCTGATTTTAGTGGTATGCTTATTTTTTCTTTGCCTTTACTTAATATATACCTCTGCCTGTCTTTTCCATTTTCCCTTCTTTCTTTCTCTCTTTTTAAACTTTTCTATGTCACATTCTCTTAAATTTCTCTTTTGGAAATAACATATAATTTGACTTTGTCTTTAATAGGAGAGTTTAACTCATTCAAGATAAACAATTTTAAGGTTGTTATGTCTGAAAAGTTTATTCATTTGCCCTCTCAGTTTCAACTTCCTTTTGTTATGTGCTGTTTTTGTTTTTTAATGCTTCTTTACTTTTCTATTTGGTTCTTTATAGACTGTGATTTGTATCACCTTTTCTGCTTGTCTAAAACATAAATCTTTGTAAAATATAAAACTTTTTCAAATTTATCCTATTTAAAGAATTACTTTCGTATTTTATTTCATAACCTGTTTATACCATTTAATTCAACTTACTATGTTTCACTGTTTTTAATGCCTAACTGTGGGCATTCTTTATTTTACTTGGATTTCTCTTAACTAGATAAATGCATGTATTTGAGCAACTTTTTTCCATGAAGAGTCCTTTTTATTGTACTTTTAAATTTCTATGTTTTTCTCAATTCACATCCTTCCCTTGTCAATCTATTAAAATTTTGCCTCATATTTTATTTTTTTCTTGAGTTCATAGTTTTTAAATTGTATTTTGTATACAAACAGATGTTTTTAAACCTGTACTTTGAATTTCTGATAATTTTTTTCTGTGTGTCCTGTAGCTCAAATGTTGCCATATTTCTCTTATGTAGCATTCGTTAATACATCCACATGTCCTTTCTGTCTGTTGATCCAAATAAATAGAAATATATTGAGATAAGATATTTCTTCATAAACATTTTGTCTGAATTAATTAGCCATCTATTACAACCTCTGCTAAAGTGGATTTTAAGCCGAGTTGATGAATACGCAGATCCTCTAACAATATTTCTTATGTCCAGTAGACATTGTTTTTTTGGTATCTATTTGTCTTTTGAGAAGGATAATTTCTGTCTTGATGATTTGAAATATTCTTTTAATCTCCATTATCTAGACACAATGAAAAGAAAATGGCAGAAGCATGCACCCAGGATGAACAGTGGTCCTTTCACAATACCCTCCCACAGCCACTTCCTCATCCCAGAACAGAGAACACCAGTGTCCTTCCAGTTTTGCCAGTGGCAGAAATGAAATAAGAATTTTATTTTGAAGTTAACAGAAAGAGCTACCAGTAGGAGAAACTGGAAGACAGAGTGGCCCCTAAATGTTTTAGAAAGCAATTCCTTTGGCAAAATCTAAGGGAAAAAAAAAGTATAGTATTGTCCTTGGTACAGACATTGTGCACTGAGGCCAGGAGGCCATCTGTGGCAGAACAATGAAGACTAAGGACCTTTAGGTTTGACACATTTATTATCCCTCAAGAGACACAATAAGAGTCAGTATCATCCTGCCTGAAAGAAAGTTGCAATTTGTGTGAGTAATATTGGTTGTCTTAATTTGGGGGATTGTAAATCTTTGTGTTTTAATATTTTTATATAAATTCCAGTTCAGAATCGGGAAACACTTAGCCAAGTACTGCAAATAAGGTGATTCTGTTGCTTGTACAGATTGTCTTTGAGTTACAATGATTTGGCTTACAATTTTTTGACTTTATGATGTAAATCACTCCATTGTAAGTCAAGGAGCACCTATATTCATCATTTTAGAAATGCAACACATCTCCTTAGATCGTTTTAGGATTTCATATTAACATTTATTTCACAATGCATATTGTACTATTATTGTCTAGTGGTTTAAAAAGGATTCATTTGTTTACCTGTAGGTATCTACCTGGCCCTTCTGTTCTCCCACAACTGGTGTTTACTAACCCCACCCACAGCCCTGCAGATTTTAGAGCAAACCTGACCTACTCAGTTCTAGCTCATCCTCCTGACACTGAGTATTGTCACCTGTGTCACTGGTTTTGTCATCGTTTAGAAAAATTTCCCTTGGTTTTATTTTTGCAAGTGAGTTTTGAAGACTGGGTGCCTGCCTTTCCCTATGGGGACTCAAATCCCTCACTTGGTTACCTACCCAATACTTTCCATCCTCTGGGTTTATCCACCTCCACCACAAAGAGAGATTGTAATCCTGCCTTGAAATTCAAGACCTGCTGCTGGTTAGAGAAGGACATTTGGAGGTTGCCTCTTTACCTCCAGCTGGTCTCTCTTAGTAGCCTTCTTCTGACATGACAGCTACAAACTAACATGTGTTGTGATTTCTTTTCTTTCTCTCTCTTACTTTCCTTTTAATTTAATTTTTATTTATTTACTTTAGAGAGATTTTGCTATAGGGCACATGTGCTTGCCAGAGAGACAGAATGTGAGAAATCAAACCCCATAGGGGATAGCCATACCGCAATATCTTCTCCACCAGTCTCTTCTTGGGATTTTGGGCACACATGCACACATGTCTGGAATGAGTTTTAAGTCGCTGAGACCAGGACTTGAACTGCTGTCGACTACATGGTAGTCCAGCAATGTAACCGTTATGCTATCTACTGATTCTGTGATTCCTTTTCAACATTGTATTCTACATCCTGAACTTTTATTTTTTTAACACTGGGCAGCAAGTTTTTTTCACCATTATGATTAAGCCTATCTCTAGGTGAAGGTTCCTCCTGGATTATCCAAATCCCTATTTGCTGGACCATACCTGGTCATATTTAAAAATGAGAAAGTGCCAGATAAGCAACATATTCTTATCTCTGGTTTATGCTAGACAGTTTCTTTCTTCTCATTCCAAACAACCCTACAGCCAACCTGTCACCGAATAGGATGGTTTCACAACCAAAATATATTTCAAAGCCGACCAATTCTAACAGATTTCACTAAAGGTCCCTGTATCAAGTCATGATTATCTTTGACCTAGAATAAAGTGGCTTTTAGTGCCTTCCTGATGTTCACTCCTGCTTCTGTCCCCAGCCTTTCACTAGGAGGCCAGGAAGAGGATCCAGTCCCTCTCCTATTTTATACTCTCAGGCCCTTGGAATTGCGTTAGCGTATTCCTAAAGTGTAAGCTCCGACTCATGCCTTTCATTTCAGCCATGCTTTTCCTCTCACTTATGCTCTTCTCACACCGGATAGCATTCAAGATGATTGTGCGTGTGAAAGAGAGAGAAGGGGAGAGAGGCACATGGGCTCTCCATGCCGCCATCCTCCTGCCTCAGTTTCTCCAGTTACTGGGCCTATAATTACCATACTCTTTTAGGGTGAGTAGGGAATTGAACCTGGCCTCCCACATGGCCTCACCCTGCAGAGCAGCAGTGTTAGACAGGTGCTGCCCGGGCTGGGTCTGTTTTTAGAATTTTAGAGGTGCTGCATGTATTTTTAGGATTTTGAAGGTATTATTGATATTCTGTCCCATCTGGAATCCTTTCAACTTCGCTCTTGTGGACAAATGCCGATGAATTTATCTTTTTGGTCCCTGCACCTTCTCAGATGGTACATCCTCAAAGCGGCCCTTACTGACCTCCCTATTGGATTACTCTGCTCTATTCTCTGATAGCACCTGTACTTTCTGTTGGTAGCATTTCTAACTAAAAAAAAAAAAAAAAAAAAAAATGTTTGTGGGCCAACAGGTGGCATGGCAGTTAAGGCCCTGCATCACACATGGCTAACCATGCAATTCCAGTCCCAGGTCCAGCAACTTGAAAAATATGCTGGGCCAGTATGCATGCATACCCAAAGTCCCAAGAAGAGAATGGAGGAGAAGGGATTGTGGCGTGGCCATCTTTCCTGGGGGGGGGGGGGGGGTGATTTCTCACTTTCTCTCTTTCCCTACCCACTGCTCACCTCATCTCTCTCTGGTGAGCATATGCGCCCTATGGCAAAATCTAAAAAAAGAAAAGAGAGAGAGAGAAAGCTGTTTGTTTAAATACTTGTTTGTTTATTTATTTATTTATTTATTTATTTATTAGTATCCTGTCAACTTCATGATGATATCTGTTTGATTCCTCACATCCTGACTAGGGCCTAGCAGGATGTTGCATAAACAGAGACTTGAACATTTTTCATCAATAAATTTACAATACCGGATGAACATGAAATGTCAGCCACTTACCAATAATATTAAGTATTTCTTATTAATAAATGCTATACCTAGTGACAATGCTAGATATGTGATGATAGTCTATGTGGAAATGTATCTATCCATCTATCTATTTTTTTTTTTACATACAGAAAAAAAGTAAAGAGAGGAATGTAAGGCAATGCAAAGGAAATATTTCTTTTTCTAAATTTTGCCATAGGATGTATGTACTCACCTGAGAGAGACAAGAGAGACGGAGAGGTTGAAAGCACCCCACAGTGATGCGCTGTCCTACTGCAATCCCTTCTCCTCCATTTCTCCACTCCGTCAGGATTTGGGGCACATATGCATATGTACCCAGTGTATTTTTCAAGCTTCAGGGACTGAGATTCAATTCACATGGTTAGTTGGCCCTGTGGGATCTGGCTTCCTTAACTACCAGGCCACAGGGCCAGCCTGAAAGGGGATAATTTAGTGACAAATAGTAACCGATTTAAAAGTCTCAATTCTGTGGATATGCCAAAGTTCTTTGTAACTTTTTTTTTATTGTTCATACAAACTATTTATCTGATGTTGGGGTACAACCAGTATTTCTATTTTTTCACAGTTTGAGATGAAATAGATTAAAACTATGTTTTTCCAAAAGTCATTTAACGGGTAAGAAGATCAATATGTTTTTTAACTTTTCATCTTTAGTTTTGTCTGAAAACTGCAGATAAAGCAGGTTCCTGAAACTTATACCTTCACTCTGTTCTGTGCACCTAACTTTATTCTGTGCATCTGTTTTCATGCCCCCTCCAAAGCATCTGAGTCCTGCAGAATTCTGAAAAGACACATGAAGTGAGCTACTCTGAAAGAGCCCCCTGGTGACCTTTGTTCACTATCCAGTCTTCTGATTTTACCCACCTGTGAGTTCATGCTTAGGATCCTGTAAGTAAATAGTGGTTCTCAGAAGTTAATGTTTACATCTCCATGGAAGAGTTGATAAAGTTTTAACACAAATGCAGATTCCTGAATCTTATCAAAGAAACTTAGATTTGGTAATTCTGAACAGGAGCTGAACTATCTGAATTTAAAAAAAAAAAAAAAAAAAAAAAACAGTATGCATTGTTAGACTGAGATCTATAGAAAACTCATTGAAAAAAAATCTACCAGTGGCTATTTGGATGTGTTTTAATGGGTGACTTATTGTCTGACATGGACACAACATCCTACTGCTTAAGAATTGCATCACTAAAGTGGCCGTCTCTGTATAGGACCAGCCTTATTTAAAGGAAACAAGGTTTCTCACAAAGTAGCATTCATTTATTCAGTATTACTTTGACAATTCATAATATATGCTTTTTTTTCAGTTAATGCAATGTTTTTTGTTACTGTTTTTGTTTTAAAACACTTTACTGAGGTATGGTGAACATGTTTTTATTTAATGTATACAATTCAATGAGTCTGGGAATAAATATGTACCCTTGAAACCATCACTGCCAAGACCATAGACATAACATCACATCCTCAAATCTCCTCCCACTTTTTATTATTTGTTTAAACTTCTTTGTATGTGGTGAGAAGACAACATAAGATCTATTGTCTGTATAGCAGTATTGTTAGCAATAGGCACTGTGTTGTATAGATCTCTAAATTTTATCTTGCATAACTAAATTGTTCAGTTAATGTCTTAAAAGACTTAAATTCTTTAAACTTTATATTTTATCAGCTATTAATGCAATAAATACAAACAGTATGGATTTGACTTGTGAATTATTTTCCTATTCTACCACTTGGATGGTATAGGTAAAATGATTTCTGAACAGTATGTTTAAAAAAATGACTTAACAGCCAAGCAGATATAGTGACATGCACCTGTAATCTGAGCTATTTGGGGGTAGAGAGAAGCCTCTGAAGGAGGGCTATAAATTCACAGTCATATTGGGCAACATAGTGAGGTCCCGTCTATAAACAAAAAGAAAAAAGAAGAAAAAGAAAGAAAGAAAGAAAGAAAGAAAGAAAGAAAGAAAGAAAGAAAGAAAGAAAGGAAGAAAAAAAAAACAGAAAGGAAGGAAGGAAGGAAGGAAGGAAGGAAGGAAGGAAAAGAAAGGGAAGGAGAATGAAAGAGGGAGAGAAGGGAAAAAAAGAAGAGAAAAATGACTTAATAAGCTTTAAATGAGCTTAGCAAGAAAAGTAAACATCCACTAGTAAATATATAGATAAAATTTGCATTATGGTACCTTGCATTTTTACTACTATATTGTCTTGGATTACCAGCAAGAAGCTCCCTTCCAAACCAAAATGATAGTTGAAATGTGATGCTTTGCATCAGACACTTGACTAAAATATCACTCATCAAATTTCTGAAAGTCAAACTGCAGGTGGTCCTGAATTTATTTTAGATGTCTGCTATTTTTCTCCATTTGAAATCTCTTTCATGTAAAACAAGTTAAAGAAATATCAGGAAGCAAATTATTGGATATTATGTATTTATTTTAATCAACATAGGGGAATTAACTCAATGACTGTAATACATCATCTGGATTCAGCTACATTATGTGCCTTCTCCTTTTAGATGAAAGACTAAAATTTTCTGTGGTTCGTTAAGTATAATATGGCTTCCTCTCTTTTTAATTAAGTTTGAATTCAAATAAATTGTTATTTTCACATTAAGTACCATTCTTCTCCCCATTTGAAGACCTACCACCTTATGTTTCTATCAGATAATCATATACAGGCTGATATAATTTTTCGTGCTTCTCAAAATCCTTATACATTCTATTACATTTATGCTTTGAAAAACAATATTAATCCTATAATTCTCTATTTGTGTCAGAACTGAAGCAGTGTGTGTTCATTAGCTTCTTTTTTAAAGTGAAGAAAACACAATGTATTTACTTCCATCTCCCAATTTTCAGTTGTATAATTTACATGCTTACTTTTAAAATTGTTTATCTTTTCTTTGAAAACATTTTATATCCCTAGTCTTGTTTTATACAAAATTACAATTATTGTTGCAGTTATTTATTTAAATATTTTAATGATCACAATCATAATTACATGGCTCAATTCTCATTATTTCAAAATGTGTTTTTCTTGATTTTCATAGAAATAAAAGCTCACTGTTAAAAAGCTCACTGTTAAAAAGGCTATCTAAAAATGTAACAATAAAATAATAATAGCCAATGATTCCACAGAAAAATATCTGTGTTTTTATTTTCAGACTTTTTTAATACATATTTGTAAAAAGTTTTCTAAAAGGGATTATAAAGTTTCATTCACCTTGCTGTTCCAGGACTGCATTTCATTTACAAATGAATTATGTTTTATTTTTTCATATCATTACATATATTTATATTTAACATATATATGTTTATGTGTATTCACAATTGATATATTTCAAATTGAAGTAAAATGTGCAATTACATAAAAGCATCATTCAATTTATTATCAATTTTTATGTACTTTTAGACTAGTTAACTTTTTTTCTGGCTACTATGAACAATAATATAATAATATTCTTAAGTTCCTTTAGATCTATTCCTGGAGAGAAAATTCCTTGTTCAAAGGTGTTGGCAAGGCTTTGTAGTAAAGGATATTTACCTACACTGTTGATGGGAATATAAATTGACTAAAATATCACTCATCAAATTTCTGAAAGTCAAACTGCAGGTAGTCCTGAATTTATAAATTAGTTCAGCCACTGTGGAGAAAAATATGGAGTTTCCTCAAAGACCTATAAATAGAACTACCATAGATCCAACAATTCCACTCCTGGGTATTTATCCATAGGATAGAAATACACTCAGTTAGAAAAACAACTTGTACATTTATGTTTATTGTAGCATTATTCACAATTGCTAAAACATAGAACCAATACAAAAGTCCATGAACAGATGAATGGATTGGAAAAATATGGTACATATACACTATGGAATACTACTCAGCGATCAAAAACATTAAGACACTGGCATCTGTAGACAGTGGACAAATATTGAAAATTTACTGCTTAGTGAAACAAGCCAGACTATGAAAGAGAGGCATTGTATGTCCCCATTCAATATGTACTGAATGTCAGCACTCTATGGCAGAAATAAAAGACTGGAAGGTATAAAAGCATGGAAAGCAATGGTGATATGAGAGACAGTGTTGGAAGAGGGTGAGAAATGGGGGAGGGTGAAAGGGAGGGAATCAAAAGAAGAATTAAAACATTTATGGACATAAAAATGGAAAATTATCTGTTGATAATAATGTGTATGGCAATATCTTTGAACCAATGTAGTGTATTCATAATGGGAATATTCATTCGGTATGGTCTGTAACAATACACAGCAGTTGAAGGTAAAAAAATAAGTGAATAAATAAATAAGAAGGTGTTTGCTTTACATTTTGACATAGGGTATTTGTAAATGGTCACATTTAGTGTGTATGAGAGTGGTTCTTCATCTTCATTTTTTAAGTCATATGACATCATAAGGGTTTTTTAAAAATAATTTTCATATTGAAAAACAATGGCATATATACACTATGGAATACTATTCAGCCATAAAAAAAAATTAGACCCTGACATTTGATACAAAGTGGATGAACATGGACTATATAATGTTAAGCGATGTGAGCCAGGATATAAAAGACAGGCATTGGAGACCAGCAGTTGGTGGAATGGCTATATCGCTGGACTCCCATAGAGTTGACCACAGTTCGAGTTCCGGAACCGAAACTCATGCCTGGCATGTGTGCATGCATGCCCAAGATTCCTAGAGGAGAATGGAGGAGAAGAGATTGCTATGTGGCCATTCCCCGTGGGGGGTGATTTCTCGCTTTATCTCTGTGTCTCTCTCTGTCATGTGCCCTATAGCAAAAACCTCTCCAAAAAAAGAAAGGCATTGTATGTTTCTTCCATAATATATACCAAATGTCTGTACTCCATGGCAGAAACCGAAAATTTTAAAGATAATAGCAGGGAGGGCAACCCTATATACTAAAAATAGTACAGAGAAAGGGGTGGGTAATAGGAGGTTGGAGGGAGGGGATGAAGGAGAAAAAATGTGAAGCATTTAACAGACACAAAAATGAAGTTATCTATTGATGATAATGTATTAATATATGATGCTATCTTTAATATGCACTGTATTCATGCTGGAGAATTTTATTTCGTACACTATAAATGTCAATGTTTTTAAAGTAATAAATAAATAAATAATCACGTTTCAACTTGTATTTCACTGAGTATATGTAATGATCAATAAGGACTGGTTGCCTAATTTGCTGGATCCAGTGAAAAATGAAAATCCCAGGCCCTCTCTTAAAAAATTATTAAGACTTCAAGACTGTGTCAGTAGAACATTACATTAAGCATGGAGCCTTTATCAACTTGGGTCCCCCTGTGACTATAGTTTGTGAATTCATGAAGCTGGCCCTTGCTTTTTAAAAGCACATTAGTCCCTCAAATAAGAACCACTGCCTCAAATAAGGACCAGTGGCTCTTTTTTTTTTTTTTGAGAGGTTTTCGCTAGAGGGCGCATGCGCTCTCCAGACAGACAGAGAGAGACAGAGAGATAGAAAGCGAGAAATCACCCCCCAGGGGGGGATGGCCATGCTGCAATCCCTTCTCCTCCATTCTCCTCTTGGGATCTTGGGCACGCATGCACACACGCCCGGTGTGAGTTTAAGCCGCCAGGTCCAGGACTTGAACCGCGGTTGACTACGTGGGAGTCCAGCAACATAGCCATTACGCTAACTGCTGGTCCCGGAACCAGTGGTTCTTATTTATTTTTTAAAATTCTACTATGTATATTTATTTCTTTGTTAAGAAGTTCTTACACAGTCCCACACCTAAGTTATGGAAACATGTATTCAATTTAAATTATATATTTATGATTTCTTTTGGCTTGTATTTAAGTTATATTTAAATATTTAATCTACTTGTAAAGCTTTTTACTTGAGGTCAGATCTTAACTGAATTTTCTTCTCCCCACACCAGTTATTCAGATGACCTAACATCATTTATCTTGTAATCTATATTTCCCCCAGTGATTAGAAGTGCCACATTTTTCATATGCCCACAGGAACACAGAAATCAATTTCAGGATTTTCTACTGAGTTTCATTGATCTAACTGACTGATCTTTCCCTCTAACCATACTATTTCAATCACTGTAGCTCTATGATTCTACTCATTTTTCTTCAGAATTTTTCCAGTATTTTCTTACCAGCATTTTTAAATTATTTCATCAAGTTGTAGAATGAAGCCCTTGGGACTTTGATTGCAATATGTTGATTAAGCTGGATAAATTGATGTCTTTAAACATTAACTTTTCACCTAAAACCAGAGTATGAGTAATTACTTGTTTTTTCATGCACCTCAGTAAAATATATTAATGGCTTTCTTCATATAGATCCTGGCACATTATTAAGTTTATTCTCCTTTGTCAATTTGAACTTTTCAAAGAGAATTATACTGCTAATTTTGTATATTAATTTTGCTATTAGTCACAGTGTGGTTTGCTTCTCAAAATCAGCTTTCCACATTTCCTCATTCTGCTCTGTGCCACAAAAAGAGATTCTTTGTGAACTGAATTGATCAAGTTCCCTGTACTCTGCCTTTTAGTAAGCTTTGGTCACTGAAAAACATCAACACAAAATTGGAGGGTGAAAATAAAATTAGATTACAGTTTGAATTAGCCCAGAAAAAAAGATTTATTTGGGAATTTTGTCAGCACAAAGAGGATATCATTGCAAACTGCAGAAAAGCAACTTCGGTGCCACAAAAATTTAGTTGAACTCTCTTTAAGTCATCTGTTTACTGGGTACCATCCAATCATTTACTCGGAGCTTAAGTTGAAGGGGTTAGCAAAGTATTAGGTTTTATTACCAATTCAATTGTTTAGCTGCTCAAGAAGAGAGTGAGATTTCTAATCTCAAGCCATCAAAGCAAAGGGATTTTCATTTTGAAAATTATTTCATCCAATACTATATCCACCAACTGTTACAAGAACGTGTGATATGGATTATTCTAATTTATGATGAACTTGCCATATTAGTATAAATTTTAAAGAGATTTAATGATGTCACTTTCTGCTGTTTCTTTCTTTGTTACACAGGTAGTTTTTCCTCTGCACCAGGATCTTTTCACCAACAAGTCTCCATTTACAGATTGCAGCTTAATCAATACAGGTTTACACATCCCTTAATCTAATGAAACTTTCTACATTAACCAACTGTCACATCTGAGAAGCATAACGAAGACTGTTCTTTTGGACACTTTCCTGTCTACGCATCCTTACATTCTCTATCAACAGGTGGCAGGGATTGAGGCCTCATATCTTCAGCACATATCCTTTAAAATAAAGAGATATTAAAGAGAGTATTATGGAATTTAAGCATAGTATTTTGGTTATAGTTTCACTTTATAACTCCCGCTTCAAAACATTCTTTGTGTGTTTTTTTTGTTTGTTTGTTTTTTGTTTTGATAGTAACATGGGCACTTTCAGAGCATTTTTTTGGTTTTTTTCTCAAGGAAAGGTTTTTTTTTTTTTCCTCTAAGAATAATCTTTGTGTAGTTGTATTCTACTACTCTTATTAGACAAATCTATTCCTTTTCATTTTCTTCATCCTGATTTCTCCTAGGAACTTAGGTATAATCTGGTGTTTGCCCAAACAGCACATGGGAAGATATATTCTTCCTGCCTTCACTGCCCATGTAATATACTTTTTCAGATTATTCCTCTAATGTTTTAAACTAGGAAGGCAATTAGCAAAATTTAGTAATCCAGGATTATATAAATAATGTGTTAGAGCCAACTCAGAGATGCAATGGTGTGCACTGCCCAAGTGCTGCTGTATTCACATGGAAGAGCATGGCTTTGGTTCCCTGATCAACCTGCATACAGTTGGCATGCATGGCGGGGGAGGGTGGGGGGTGGCAGCATGAGACCTTATTCACAGTGCTCTCTCTCTTTCTTTCTTGCTCTCATTTTCATGAAAGAAATAAGCTTTAAAAAGATTATTTTATACTAGAAAGGCTATTAATTTAGTAATCCAGCATTTTAAAAATAATATTTTTAACTAAAAAGGCAATTAGCATAAGTTTAGTAAACTAGCATTCTAAAAAAAAAAAATAAAATGGAGGGAGACTAGGGCATGAGCAGGCTTACTGTAATTTAATGTATATGTGATTTCCTCTTTGAAACAGTGAATCAGGATGCCACTATCTACTGGTTTCCTTCTTTAGACACATTTTCTTAAGTGACTCCAAGCTCAGATAGTTCTGAAGGTACTTTATCAAAGAAACTAAAGTGTTCTAAGAGAGGTGACTCCTGCTTGCTCTGTATTGTATGTGTATTGCCTTCCTGGCTCTGTACTAGAAATTATAAAGTGCCAGAATTTCCTGCCATTTTCTGTAATGCCAACTACTGATAAACTGAGGCAATCTTGTCTTGATTTGTTTCCAGGTAAATTACTTCAAGTTCCAAGTAGACTGATTAGCCATAATTTCTAATACGATGCAGGCTTTTCCCTATTTTCACCTTCTTTTGGACATTTAGTCATTAATTACTAGGTAATGACCAGTGTCGTGTTAACAATGCGGTTAGGTGTACCAGCTTTCACTTGCTTTATTCTTCTGGAAGTCATCTTCAATTGCTTCTCATTCACAGACATAATAAAACTTGCCTCAGCAATTTTTGTCCGAAATGCTTAATGAAAACTTTAATCACCTGATTTCAGTCTTCTGTACTTACATTGAAAAGTAGATTTGTGAACTCCCTAATGTGTCATCCTTATATCTCTCCCTCTGCTTTTTTAATCGATATTTTCCATATCCAATTTCATATCAAGTCTTGAGGCTTCAATTATTCTACTTTGTGGGTGACTCTCAAATCTTCCTCCCTACTGTTTCATTTCCTATAGGCTCTGGTCCAACTATTCAGATGACTGTATCAGAGCAGGGTCTGTTCCTGCCCTGAATATTGTGATGATGCCTTAAATCAAATCAGCATGTCCCAAAACTGAGCTTGTCATCCTCTGTCTTCAAAATATCTCTATCTGTGTACTCATATTTTCATTTGTTTATTCATTCATTGTTGTATTTATTCAAGGCTTTCTTTGAACCAGGCCTTGTTTCTGGGAGTAATTAGAGACTACTGTAGATAAGGACATTGCCCAGAGGAAGTTTAACTGAAATAAGAGGCACATATGCACACAAATAAGCAGACAAATAAGATTCGATATCATAAATGCCAAGAGAGGATGAGTTTTGCGTAAGTAAAAAAGGGCGAATCTAATCCCAACCTAGGAGTCAGAAAAGGCTTCTTAAACTGAGGTACTAAAGCTTTAATAGTAATTAGTCATGTGAGGAGAGTGTCCCAGGTAGAGAGAACTGTAGTGTGGAAGTAAGAAAGAACATGGCACATAAGCAAGCTTAAAAATAGAAAATAGCTCAGTATAGCTACAATGAAGGAGGTATAAAATGTGTACTTTGGAGATCTAATGGGTAATCAGCAGCCAGTGCTTAAAGGCTTATGAAGTTGTATTAGACTTTGGACTTTACCCTTAGGACAGAGCAAGTATTGGAAGGTTCTGAGAATTACACAATCAAATTTGAATTTTAGAAAGATCATTTTGCAGCAGTGTGGAGGATGGATTGAAGGGTTAAGGGCAGGTGAAAGATAATTGGAACAAATGAGAAGTGATAACATCTTTGACTGGTGTGGTATCACTAGAGATAAAGAAAGGTTAAAATAAAACGTATTTTGAATAATTAGTGAGTTCTTTGGATGGATCCTGAGGAAGAAAAAGAGACAAGTATTTGTCACATGAGCAATGGAAGGTATAAGGAGATTTTCCACTGAGCAATGGAGTAGAACAGGTTAGGGAGCTAAGTGGGAATTTAATCTTTCACATGTTGCATTTGAGTTTCTTATAATATTCCTAAAAAATAGTTAATAGGAAGTTAATGATCTGGAGGTCTGAAGAAAAACTTGAACTAAAAATTTGCTTAGGACCTTAGGACACTGATAAAGACATGAAACTGAGCAGAGATTGCCAACAGTGAGTACATAGCATGAGAAGAGAGTCCCCAGACGACTGCCAACAGTGAGTACATAGCATGAGAGTCCCCAGACGACTGCCAACAGTGAGTACGTAGCATGAGAAGAGTGTCCCCAGACAAAAGAAGGTCTATTTAAGGCTAGATCAAGAAAGAGAAGCCTACAAAGGAGACCACGAGATTATCAGAGAAGTAGGAAAAATGATGATGTGCCTAAAGCTATCATGTTTTGAATATGTATGTACACTGAGAATGAATGTAGTAAGCACTTTGTATGGATTGTCTAATGTCAACTTAGAGAGTGTGAGGTCTAGAAAATCAGAGAAAGTAAGACAAATGCAAAATATTGTAGAGTTGGATGTATTCAGAATATCAAGTGTGGTATAGACTGAAATGTATTTATCACATTTAGTGCAAGGAAATTATTGAAGACCTTGAGAAAAGCAGTTCCTGATGAGTGTTGGGGGCACTAAAAATTATACTAAAAGGGCTTCTGGTGTCCCTTACAGTCACGGCTGCTGCCACCATTGCTGTCCGGCGGCACTGAGGCTCCTCTTTTCCCTTGACCCCGAAAGGCAACACAGAAAAGACAGAGGAGCAGCGCACGCACCCTATAGCAAAAACCTCTCAAAAAAAACCAAACAAACAAAAAAAAAAACTTAAAAAAAAAAAAAGGAAAAGACAGAGGAACTGGAAGAGGACGACAATGAGCAGCTACATGGGAGTCCCGCAACATAGCCATGACACCATCTGCTGGTCCCTCTTTTACTTTTTTAAATGCCAAATTAATGTTCATTTATTGTACAAATACATTCTTAAATATATATATATATATATATATATATATATATATATACAAAAATTGAAATTCCAATTCCCAGAAAAAAAACACTATTAAATTATTTAGTATATATATTTCTAGAAAATTTCCTGCCCCCCCCCACATATTATGTCTTCGTTGTTTTCTCTTTTCTCCCTCTCTTTGCTCACTCATATGTGTCTATATATATGTGTATGTATGTATATATGTATTTGTGTATGTATGTATGCATAAATAAAACAGAATTTAAATATTTTTTCTCTACATACAGATAATTGTGGTAGGCAGAATAATAGGTCTCCAAAAACATATGCACTCTATGATCCATAACCTGTGACTCTATTACCTTACCTGACAGTGCTTTGCATATGTGATTAAGGTTTAGAATCTTTAGATGGGAAAATTATTCTTAGTTATTTAATTGAGACTAATATAATCTAATCTACTCAAGAGTTGGAGAAGAAAGCAGAAGAGTTCTTCTCACATTATATATGACCTGATATTGCTGGCTTTGACAATGGGAGAAGGCATGATCCAGATAAGGTCAAGGATTCTAGCAACTGGGACCAGTCCACATTTGACAATTAGCAAGAAAACAGACCCAGTTACACAACTGCAAGGTATTGAATGCTGCCAACAAATTGAATAATTGAGGTAACAGAATCTCCTCTATAGCCTCCAGTAAGCAAGACAGTGCTATTGACACCTTGACTTTTAGCCTAGGGAGACCTATGATTTCTAACCTATTGATGTGTGGGATGGTGAATTTGCTGTGCCACTAAATTTGCATTAATTTGTCAAGGCAACAATACAAAACTAATGTGGATATAAATTTTTATATGTAGCTATTTATTGAAATATAGTTTTGCAATTGCATTTTTCTCAAAATATGTGAACCTCTTTTCATGTCATTTACAAACCGAGCTCACTTATACACACAGTTTTGCATAATATGGGTGTAGTTTTGTATGACAAATTCTTAAAAATAAAATAGTTCACTTAAACAATGAATACACTTTATCAGATGCACCCAAATTGCCCTTCGAGAAGGTACTATCAATTAATATCCCCAAGTTATATGTGAGAATGTTCATATAATCAAATCCTTGCTAAAAGTAAATATCATCAGTCATTTTAATGCCAGAGACTTTGCCCTTTATGGAAATGAAGATTATTTTTAAAATTATTGAATGCCATTATTTCTTCTTTTTCTGAATCTCACACTTTTCTAATATGACATATTATAGATCCATATGTGATTATGTAAGAATGTCCTCTTGTCCTGGGAGATTTTTTTTTTACTGTCTATGATGAATTGGCAGTATAAAAATGATTAAGTCAGAAAATATTTAAAGACTATGTAGAATAAAATGACTATATTCCTGAGTCCCAAAGCTTTTTGCTTGGACTGAACTCACTGTACAACTAACTGTTCACATTGGGTTAGACACTTCTTGTACCATAGTTGATGATGGTACAGTTGATGATGCTATCCTGAAGCCAGTTTCACTCCTCAGTCTCTTCCTATCATCAACAGTCCTCCCAGTCCAGATTCTGTAAGTATTTGTTTCTAAGTAACCTAAATAAAAACAGAAGTGTTGGGATATTTCACAAACACATAAGAGCTAATATTCAGTGAGTTAGGGTATGGTTTCAATCAAGCTGGACTCAGAGAAGGCTTTTAAGGGAAATATATGTAAAATTACACTTGCTTACCAGGTGTCCCCAGATTCCTACTAGGCCTTCTTTCTTCAATTTCTATATTAAAAATATTTTAATATTTTAAAATATTACGAAATGTATGTACCCACCACTCAATTAAAATTTGGTCTTATTTGCTTAAAATGGAGGATTTTTCTTTCTTTCCTCAAGTAGTTTTTAGTGCTTCTTTATAAAACATCATACTGCTAATGGATTGTTGCTGTTTTAATTGATATCGTTGCCATTGTAGTTGATTCCAATATTATTACTACTACTTTGGTTACTGTAAGAATAATTTTTGCTAAGATTCAAATCTTTAGTGTTTGCTGATTTGTTGTGGCTTTGACAGTCTGTACTTTTTTTTTTTTTTTTTTTTTTTTTGGAGAGGTTTTTGCTATAGGGCGCGTGCGCTCGCCAGACAGACACAGAGAGACAGAGAGACAGAAAGCAGGAAATCACCCCCCAGGGGGGATGGCCACGCCGCAATCCCTTCTCCTCCATTCTCCTCTCGGGATCTTGGGCACGCACGCACACGCGCCCGGCGTGAGTTTAAGCCACCGGGTCCGGGACTCGAACCGCGGTCGACTACGTGGGAGTCCAGCGACATAGCCATTACGCTAACTGCTGGTCCCGACAGTCTGTACGTTTTTAAAAGTTTAATGTTATATTATTTTCAAATGTGGGGACATCAAGTTATTTTTAGCATTTTTTGATGACTTTTATTAGCTTATGGTGCTTGTATAACTCTTTCTGCATTCTTGTCATTGTATTTTTTTTCTTTGAGCAACTTGAATGAGCCATTTATCATTATGAATCATCAATTCATAAGTTATTATTTAATCCCTTTATCTCTTCAAGTGGCTACCATTTTGTTACTGTTTTATAATTTCATTGAAGTTTGGTCAAAAATACAGTTTACATATGAATTACTTAGTATTTCTTAAAACAAACTTTTTGACCTAGAATGTGGTAAAGCTTTGCATATGTTAATTTTTGAGTAAAGATAAAGTGAATTACTTTTCAGATACAAGATACTAAGTATAATAAATCAATACCATTAAATGTTTAGTTCAAATCATGTATAGTCTAGAATTTTTATACTCCATCTCTTATTTCCGAATGAGGCCCATGTTTAAAATCTCATTGTGATCATTAGTTTTGTAAATTAACCTGTCAAATAAAAAATAAAAAGCTTATGATGTAAGATTAAGTTGTCTCATTTCTTTGGGTGAATATTATGATCTCGGAATTTAGGATGAGTCTCTACCCAAACCTAAATTCTCCCTGTGTTTTTGACACTTAAGAATATTCTCTCCCTGTCTTCTTTTTTTCTCTCACTCTGCTACCTACCAAATGTGCACCTTCTGGGGGCGAGCAAGTAGGGTGGTGGTTAAGGCACTGTATTCCCAGATGTATGACCCTCATTCAAGTATCAGACATGGTGGCTTGGAAATCACACTGGGTGCATGTGCGTGTCCACAATCCCGAGAGGAACACCAAGGAGAAAGAATTGAGGCATGGCCATCCTCCCTGGGGCATGATTTCTCACTGCTCCTTTCTCCGTCTCTCTGAGGCTAGCACTTACAACCTATGGCAAATACCTTAAAAAAAATCCAAAAAACCCACACATTTAAAAATGTCCTTCAGTTAGTATTTCTATGTGCATAGGAAAGAGACCTATTGATATTTATATGGTTAGGTTCACTTAGTGTTACACTTACCAATACGTTTTTTCTTGATGTTTAGAGTAAGGTAGAATGGAGAATTAGTACTTTTTCTTTCTTCCTGATACTGCTATCTTAGGTTGCATTGACAAAAAATACTTTCTGAAATGGAATCTCATTCTTTTATTCTGCTCTGACTACCAAAATTAAAGGTATTATCAAGATGTTTTGAAGGGGTCAGCAGGTGGCGTGGTGGCTCAGGTGCTGGACTCCCATGTGCCTGACCATGGTTCAAGTCCTGGACCTGGCGGCTTGTTTTCTCCCTCTCCCTTTCTCTCTCTGCCTCTCTCTCTCTGATCAAATTAGAATCTAATAATAATAAGTAAAACTAAATAAAATAGTTCTTTAAAAATGTTCATTTATTTGTAGGGTTTTTGTTTTGTTTTGTTTTGTTTTAGAGGACATATTATTGTGTGTTGTGTAGCTCCATAGATAATTAGGACCAAAGTACGGAAGAGACAGAGAAATGTACTTAGGCTTATTTTGACAAAAACTTCAAAGCAAGTCTTTATAAGAATCTGCTGTCTATTCTTGGCTGTTTCTAAGCAAAGTACAGTAACAACCTGTTAGGAGTGTTATAGAAGAGACTGTTCTAAGAGAAACAATGCAACTGAAATTTAATGTCTCTTTACGTTATGAAATTCTATTACTTTCCACAAACCCAACAAAGTTGTAGAAGACGAAGCCCAAAGTAATTGGTGGGGCGGGGGTGTGGGTGTGGATTAAGCCTAAATCATGTACCTCCAGTTAGTAAAAGTTTTCGGATGGGCAGGTTAGTATAGGTAGAGAGTATCACTGAGCAGTAGGAGAGATGGCACATATCTAGTCACGGTGCATTAGTGTCTGACAGCAGATCAATCAGAGGTGAACTTTTTGCAACCATTTTTGTAGAAAAGAGTGACCCTAAATTTCTTCCATTTCCATCACTCAGGAGTAATCAAGACCAGGGTAAGTGCTTAAATCAGAGAAGGAGAAGTTTTCACCAGAGGGTCTCAGCATGTATAGTTGGGAGTTACCTACACTGTGCTTAATCCTGGGGTGTGGGCCAATTCTTAGAAAAGTCTTTATTAATGGGTCAATAAGTCACCCTGACATTGGTGGCCAAGAGAAGACCTCAGCACATATAGTTGGGAGTTACCTACACCGTGTTTAATCCTGGGGTGTGGGCCAATTCTTAGGAAAGTCTTTACAAATGGGTCAAAAAGTCACCCTGACATCAGTGGCCAAGGGCAGGTCTGTGCATTTACAGAGCTCTTGCTCTGTATTCGTAACATAATAAGGCCGGATTCTTCTTTGATCTGCATCATAATTTGTAAATTTATAAAGAATGAGATTAGATTGAATTCCTTGCTATCAAGATGTCGACAGGTTCTCAGGATCTCTGGGTACTTATGGTAGAAGGAAGAGAGAATTAGGGAGAAGGATGGAAGTTTTGATCCTTGAACTGTCTGCTGCTTTAAGCTCGTAGAAGTTTTGGTGTTTCATTCGAGGGGTTTCTTGACATGGTATTTCTTTGCATTCAAAACTGCTCAAAGTTACCTTAGTTATACTGTTATAAAGCAAGATATGATACAAAGAACAGAACTATTATTTCATTAATAAGAAAATAATTGCTGTGTTTCATATTACTCATTATGCATCTAACAAAGATTAATAAGTAAAGCAGTCACTATGTACTAGAATAGCCATGAAAGTACAATCCAGGTGGACATTGAAACATACTGTGATAGATGATTAGACTTTTGTTTCTGGATTTATTTTGTTTATTGTTTCGTTTTTTATTTGTTTTATTGATACTTAGAATCTAAAACTACTTCTGATTCTGGAAGAATGCCACAGTGTGTGTCTTGTGCCCTATTTCTCATTAAGGAAGTAGAAAGGACTGGCTTTCACCTTAAGGAAGCTAAATGAGCATAGACATGTAGCCTAGGCCTACCTAATTAGATGATCTCAACCAAAAATTTGAATCCTAAGGAAATGAAACAGATAATACAGGCAGAATTGAGAAGTTATTCACTGCGGTGTCAATGACACCAAGAATGCAGTGCGGGGTAATAATGGCAGTGCCCAAATTGGTTCTTTTGCATGAGGTTAGGTTCCAGTCTCAGACTCTCTTGATTCTTAATTGCCATCACCTAATGTACCAGCCTTCACCTTCCTGCTGCAATCTACTCAACAGTATTTCTCACGGTCTAATTATGTTTAGGTTTGCCAGATTATTTCTGTTGCTTTCAAAAAGAGAACTCTAATTAATGCAGTTAGAAAGGAATAAAGAAATAATAATCATGATTCTTCTCACCTAAGATGACTTCTCATCATAATGAACAAAGATGTAAAATGGTGTGATAGGTCTAGGAAATCTTATGAAACTTCCAGCACTGGAGGTAAACAAAGACATTACATTTCCAGGAGAAAAATGTAATACCTATTGAAATAGAGACAAGAAAAAACTAGCTCAAGGTAAAAACAGTTGCCTAGATCTAGGAAATAAGGAGAATGATCTTGCCTGCTACTGCCAAAATATTAATACATAAATAAGTGAATAAATAAATAAACTGATGCTTCTTTTCTAGTAGCAAAATCAACCTCAATGATACTATGGGGTGGGGATTGTTATATTAATACAAGATAATTACGAGAAATGACAGGCATTTGGTTTAGTTCACTGCGTTGAAAATCAGTCTTGACAAATACGTAATGAAAAAAAAATGTGCCTTTTCCCCTTTCATTCTTCTTTGGATTATTTTTCTTTGGACTTTCAGTGATTGATTATTCTATATGCAATACATTTTAAATGTCTATTTACTGTACAAAATCAATTTATGTGCAGCTTTTTTCTCTTCCAGGAAACTATCTATTAAATGAACTGCATATTCCTCTAGTGTTATATTTTAATTAAAAAAAAAATGTGTGCTAATAGTTAAAAAAGAAAAGAAATGCTACAGAGTTAAACTGAAAATTCTTTTTCATTCCCTATCCCTTTGATTATATAGGTGACCACACATGTTCTTTCAGATATTTCATATAAAATTGATATAAATTAATGTCACCTATTAGTATTAACTTAATAATCACCCATTTATCTTGGAGACACTTCCAATAAGTACCTATATATACACCAAATTCTTTCATTTAGAAAACTATTTATTCAAAAATATATGCAAGAAATAGAAAATGAAACCTGGCCATAATTATGGCCTTTCCACATGTGAAAGAAAATGCCAAGATTTAGCATGCAAAAACATTATCTATGTGATAACAAAACAAAACATTACGTTATACTTACAGAGATGTAGAGAATAATACATATGTATATACACACAGCCATTTTGTTAAAAAAAAAAAAAGAATGTGTAAAGGAAAAAGAATATTGACAGTATTATGTCTGTCAATGAAATCTCAGTATTCCCTAAAGAATAGCAGGGGACAACCAAGCCCATAAGAGTTACAGGATGGAAATTAGCTGCAATCCAATTTAGTTTATGGAGACTACTCAGATCAGGATGGTAATGCAATGAGAATATACACTAATTTATTTACACTGGCACTTATAAAGTAGCCAGTTTTTAACTAAGTGGACATACATTAATATATTTATAACATTAAATCCCTTCCTTCTCACTCCACATTAGAAAGTCTATTAACAATCCCTATATAATATGAGAGTAGAAAACAATGATTCTCTCAATAGATGCAGAAAATCATTTAATCAATTAAATAATTAATATTGTAAAAAATATTTTGGAAATGTATATAGAACACATAATAATATTGATAAAATATATTCCAAAACTCTACATCAAACATTATACTTCATGATAAAACTTCAGCAATATTGGAGTAAAGTCAAGAATGAGATAAGAATGTTCTCAGTACTTGCATTAAACATTGTACTGGAGGTTCTGTTAATAAATAAGAGAAAAATGAATAAATTGTTTAAAAAGTATAAAAGAATAGAAAAAATATTATTTACCAGGATATGATACCAATATAAAATATCCAGAAATGTAACAAAGAAATGAAGCAATCAAACAAATCAGCAGACCTTCTAGAGATGAGACCAATGTACAGAAATCAATGTCCTTTTATGGAACATTAATAATCAATTAGAAAATGCAACTTAAAAACAGACACCTTCAATTTTAGCACTAAAACCTATAAGCCTACCAAATGAAAGATGTTCTAAACTTTAGTTAATGAAATTGCAAAGCATTATATAACTTATGTACTGTATTACTTGAATAAATATACCATGTTCATGGAGAAGTAGACATTTTCCTGAAATAATCTGCAAATTTAAATCTTAAATTACATTAAGGGCCAATCGAAATCTAAATGGTGAACTCTGCCCCAATGGAAATTGGCTGGCTCATCCTAAGATTTATATGAACAATGGAACCATGGATAGCTAAGGTAATTATAAGAATAATGATAAGAAGCAGGGGCCTGCAAAAACGTTTGAAAACAGAGTTGAGCGCACATATGTGAAGTACGTTATTATTTGCCTTTTTCATCTCTAAAATATTTTATAATGACACTTTGCAACTTTTAGAAAAGACCAATTTATGATTTCTGGTTGAAAGAATCTTACGAAGGAAAAAACATACAATCATAATGTAAAATAATATTAAATTCAAGAAGCATACCCTGGAATATAAAGGTTTAGATCACTAAAAGACACCATTAAAACTAAAAAACCTGGGTCCAGCAGATGGTGTAATGGCTATGTTGCTGGACTTCCACGTAGTAACTGCAATTTGAGTCCTTGATCCCGTGCCTTCTTAAAACTTACGGTGGCCACAGGTATGCCCAAAATCCCAAGAGGAGAATGAAGGAGAAGGGATTGAGGCTGGTCATCCCTCCAGGGAGTGACTTCTTGCTTTCTATCTGTTTCTCTCTGTCTCTCTGGTGAGCACACACACCCTAAAGGAAAAAAATCTAAAGAAAAAAGACTACCACAAATTAAGATTTTTTTTTTTTTTTTTGCAGCATGATCAATAAGAGAGATGTATTAAAACCATAAAGATTATCTAAAATTAGTTTTCAAAAATAAACAATTCAATACAATGAGCAAAAAATTAAGAACAGAAACCCTAATAGCCACAGCTGTATAAAAAAAATCCACATCTCCATGAGCAAGGGGAAAAATGCAAATTAAGAGTATTGAGATGTGATTGTCAGGCAAAAGTTTAAGTCTGACAATAGCAGATCTTATGGATAATGATGTTCTACACTAGCTGATGTGAAATGGTTCTTTATATACCTGAACCTCAAAACTTAAATGTATCGGAAAAAAGAAGTTGAAGGGGGAAGTGGAGTAAGACTCATTTATTTACTTAAAATACAAGTATTTTTAGGACATTGTACATGTATAACTATTTCCAAACAAGCAAGGGAATGAGTGATACAAAATTCAGCCATGAAAGGAGATGCTTTTGGAAACCTTCACAGAAGGCTTCAAAACAGTTAAGATTCGTAGTAGGTGCGTGGGTATTTTATTATTCCTTAAAATGTGTACATATGACATATACTCATAAATATATTTCAAAATTAAAATTTATTTTTAAAAATCCAGTGACATTTTAAGATCTTTTAAAAAATGTTCAAATTAGTAAATTCTAGTCTCTGACAAAACTCTTCGCATCACTAAATGCCAGCTTGTGAGCCACGATTTCCTTGTTACTATGTATCCATAACAAGAGAGAATTCTCTTGACTACTAAGGCTGATGTAAGATAGAAACCTTCAGCGTAAGCTCTATTTCAAAATTTATTTTTCTTCACACCTGCCTTATTCTCAATTATTTCTGTTAAGGTACTGCAGTAAAATGTAATTTTATAGAATACATGTGCAGGTTTAAAATGTCATTTTTGTCTACCTCGGACTTCCAAGTCAAGTTCCATTCTCTAAAAAGGCAAAAACACTCCTTTAACATACAAAGTTTGAAAACAAGCAGTGTACTCCAGTTAAAACTTCTGAAAGCTTAGCATTAAACTCTTCTCCTATCCCCCCAAAGAACCCCTTGACCTCTATTAGAGCTTCCCGGATGAGCTTTATAGGGGTCAGTCATCGGTTGCAGAAAGCTGAGTCCAGGCTGACCTCGCCCCGGAGCTTTTTCTCCACTCGCCTGGCAGGCTCAGAAGTGCACCCTCTGCTCCGAGCCCCCACGCCCCAGGGACCCCGGGACTAGTGCCAGGAGGACTCTTGCCCCGCCCCCTCGGCCGGCTCCGTCCTCGCCCCGCCCCCTCGGGGCATCCGGAACGCCCTGCGCGCGCCTTTTGGGAGGCGGGGCTGTTCCGGCCCGCAGCGAGGGGGCGGTCGGCTTTCTCTGTACTCCTTGCCTCTGCCGAGTCTGCGAACCCTTGGTGGTGGTCAGCGCCCAGGTCCCGGTGAGTAGCTGCCGAGACAGGGCCCCGCGTACGCGGCGGCGGCGGACACGAGGTCCACGGCGAGCGCCTGCGTGCTGGCCCACCAGCCAATCTGCTCGCCGCTTTCCTGCCGACGCCCTTTGACCCCGCGCCCCTGGGGCGACTGTGGGCTGCGCAGAGATCAGAGCTTCGGGACCCTTAGGCGGCTGATCCTGCCACTCTTTGCCCTGATTTTTGTCTGGGTTAGTTTTATTGCCTTTTTACCCTGCTTTACCCCGACCCCACAGGCCTCGTTTTCGCCTCCTCTTTGGAGCGGAGCCTCCTGTCGCCGCTGTTGTTCCACCTCTTTCCAGCAAATTGGGAATTTAGAGACAAAAGAAGCCTTTTTCATTCCTGGTCCTTGTACCCGCTGTGTCTAGGCCTTTAGCTGACGCGGATAGTGAAGGGCCAGTGCCTACCGGCCCGGCCCTGGCGGGAAGGTCGCAGTCGCCGGGCTCCCTGCACCTTTGGGCGAGGGGAGAAGCGAGCAGGATGGCGAGGCCAGCGAGGGGAAGGGTTTCCGTGCACCTGCGAACGCGCCGCCACTGTCATAAGCTGATGCCCTTCGCCGAGTGTCAGGATGCGGCTGTGCTGGAGGAGTGGGGGCGTTTTACCGTTTCCAAAGGGAAGCTTGACGTACAGGCAGTTAAAACAGTTTGCTTAATTTTATTAGTGCAAGATCCTACGGATAAGTGTTAGGAGGAAAATGTTAAAGGGCTTAAAAAATAAGGGAGGATAATGTTATCATATGAACTTTAAAAAAAATAAAATAACGCGACGGGAATGGCTGTTCATAGCAAAGTATTTAAGCATTAGTTCGAAAGAAACGTACAAACTAAAACTAGGTGATACTAAGTCATGTTTTCAAGTCCCTTTTCTGACCACATGTTACTCTGTTCATATGGAACTGAAAAAACAATGGAGGCCTGTAAATTTTGTGGATATTCAGTCTCTACTCATAAACCATGTCTAGAGTGGTTGTTATTCGTATGAACAGAAAGTAAATAGAATAAACCTGCCTTTGGATTGTTTGGGCTACAGTTAAGTAGGTAACAGTTAATCGGTTTTTAAGTCTATACTCCCCAAAGAAAACATGGTCACGTGTAAGCAGCTTTCATCCAAGTCACAAAATATTTTCTGTGGTAAATTCTTTAAAGTTGATTTGTCCTCTATCTTGTGGGAAAGCAGACTACCCTGGGGGTAAGAGCCTGAGTTCTAGAACCACTTCCTCTGCCCCTTGCTAGTTGCTTAACCTCATACAGATTGCTTAGCCACTTGCTAGCCCAGACTTTAAAAAGTTACCATTACTGTGCTCAGTTTCATGATCTATCAAATGGTTGTAAAAAGTTCTACTACTTCACAGATTGTTGGGAAGATCAAAATGAAAGAATGAGTTTGTTGTCTAACTGAATTTCTCATAACGGGAGGGTGCAATTGTTTACAATAACCCTGACCTGGGCAAGGACACCTTGAGGAAGAAACTGAAGTTCCAGATGTGTCTTCTATTAGTTTATCTCAAGTGGGTTCATAAAAACTAAAATTAGAAAAAAAACAATGTCAAGGAAAAAAAGGCACCACCGACTGTAATCGAATTGCTAATAATAATTAAAAGGTACTTTTTTGGCTATTCTTAATCATGTGATTATAGCAAATACTCCCCCCCCCCCCATAGGGCAAGTGCCCTCGCCAGCCAGACAGAGAGAGACATAGAGACAGAAAGCGAGAAATCACCCCCCCAGGGGGGATGGTCATGCTGCAATCCCTTCTCCATTCTCCTCTCGGGATCTTGGGCACGCACGCACACGCGCCCGGCGTGAGTTGTAAGCCACCGGGTCCGAGACGCGAACCGCGGTCGACTACGTGGGAGTCCAGCAACATAGCCTTTACGCTAACTGCTGTTTCCCTATAGCAAATACTTTTTTAAATATTTGATTTTATACTGCTTCAGGGTCTCTTATATCACTTAATTAGCTGAGTACATGTAATAACTTTATAACTTTTATTGTACCTCTTTAGACCTCCAAGTTAATTATCAAAAGATTAAAAGCACAAGCTTAAAACTAGAAATTATTTCAAGACAATCTGTTATGAATAATATAAACTGTCCTTATAGAGAAAAACAATTCTTTCAATAGCCCATTATTTAAGTAGGTTCTTACTTGGGAACCTATGCATCTGCAATTGTTTCTTCTCTCAAATTGACGTCTGAAAATTTGTTGTTGAAGTTAAATAAATAGTTCCTTTAATCCTGTGAAAAATATCCTCCAACATTTTAGGTATATCAGGGGTCATTATGGTTTTCTGATGTAGAAGAACATTTTTATTAAAAAGAATTTTTTAAACAATTAGATTGGGACCAGTGGGCGACATAATGGTTATGTCACTGGACTACTATGTAGTCAATTGCAGTTCGAGTCCCAGACCTGATGCCTTAAAACTCAATGTGCATGCATGCCCAGAATCCCAAAAGGACAATGGAGGAGAGGGGATTCTGGGATGGCCATCCTCCCTGAGGGTAGTTTCTCACTTTCTGTCTCTTTGTCTCTGTCTCTCTGGTGAGCCCACATACCCTATAGTGAAAATATTCTATAAGGACCAGCAGTTAGCATAATGGCTATGTCGCTGGTCTCCGACTGCGGTTCGCATCCTGGACCCAGCAGCTTAAACTCACATGGGGCGCGTGTGTGTGCGTGCCCAAGATCCCAAGAGGATGGTGGAGGATAAAGGATTGTGGCATGGCCATCGCCCCTGGGGGGGGGGTGATTTCTCACTTTCTATGTTTCTGTCTGGTGAGTGCACATGCCCTGTAGCAAAAACCTCTCAAAAAAAAAAAAAAAAGATTATTTCTATATGCTGTAACTGCTCAGTGTTGACTGAAAGCATATCAGATGCGTATACAGTCAGTAGGTCACTAGAATCTATCTGTACATATACTGCCCAAATAATAAACCCATCTCGAAAACAACAGGACCAGAAGATCAGTTGTTGAAACTGAAAACAGTCACTGACTTTGCGTAAGGTGTATTGGATTCTATTAGAGTATAAAGATAAATACTGCATTTCTGGACCTTAAGAAGTAATCTAGTGGAGATATAAAACATGTAAATAAATAGTATGATGTGTAATACATAATGTCAGAAATACAAATTTAAAAAGTAAATAATACTCTATAATGCAGTATATGAGAGAGTACTTTTCACTCTGGAATCATTACAAGTATCAGGAAGAGGAGGCAGCATCTCATCTTTGAATTAAATAGAATGAGCATTTAGAATAAAGCGTGTTGGTTTTTAATTGCTTTCCAGACACTGATCTTTAATAATCAATGTCATCATCATATATAATTGATCATATTTATTTAGTATTAAACTAAGCCAGATGTGGTTCTAAGAGTTTTACAATATTAATGCATTTCATCCTCGTAAAATCCTGTGAGTGAGGTAATAACTCATTTTTTAAATGAGAACAAAAGCACAGAAAGGTCAGTCACTTTTATAGGTCAAGTAACTAAAAAATGGCACAGCTGGAGTTTGAACTGAGACGTTCAAACTGCTGAGCTATACTTTTAATCACAAATGATCTGCCTTTTCATAGGCTGAGATTACTTATTACTTATTAACGTTGAGAAATGGTGGCTGTGTTAGAGCCAGTGGTTCATCTCTGAATACTGAGCTGGTAGATCATGTATAGTGATATGATAACTAAACCTTTTAATGAATGAAGTAATACCGAACCAAAATGGGATCAGCTTAATAAATTACATTTATAGGCAATGGAAAAAACAGGCAGCTTCCGTAAACAGACATTTTGTGTTTTGTACTCATGCATAGATCTGGAAAATGAATCTAACAAATATAAACAAAAAAAGGTTCAGTTATTTGTCTCCTATATTTATGAGCATTTATTCTTAAATTCTGATAATTTTGATTCCAGAGTGAAAAATAACTCATATATATTCTACTATTAAATAATCTACTTTTAAAATCTGTATTTCTTACTTTATATATTATACATCATGCAATTTATTTTTATGTGTTTTATATTCCTTACTATGTTGTTCCTGAAAGTCCAGAATTGTAGGGACCAGCAGTTAGCGTAATGGCTATGTTGCTGGACTCCCATGTAGTTGACCACGGTTCACGTCCTGGACCCAGTGACTTAAAACTCACACCAGGCGCATGTGTGTGGGTGCCCAAGATCCAGAGAGGAGAATGGAGAAGGGATTGCAGCGTGGCCATCCCCCCGGGGGTTGATTTCTCGCTTTCTGTCTCTCTGTCTCTGTCTGTCTGGCGAGTGCACGCGCCCTATGGCAAAAACCTCTCCAAAAAAAATTTTAAAAAAAGGAAGTTCAGAAATGTAGTCTTTATACATTCTAATAGAACCCAACAGTATTGACCATCTGATTAAGATATTACTCTTGTAGTGTTTGTTCCACAAACATTGTTATGCCTGGTTTGCAGAACAACTTTACCAGAAGATGTAGTGAAGTTTACTCAGGATCACACAAGTAGGCCAACATGGCTGACCTGAATTTAATCTTCAGATTTCAAGATCAAGATTCTCTTCATTATATATCCTGATGCATCTACCAGCTCATCCCTTAGCTGAGTCAATGTCTTACTAATTTCTAAATCAGTAGCTATTTTCTCCATTTTCTATGACTCTTCAACAGTTATTACCACCTATTATTTTTTTACAAGATACCTAACACAGATAAATGTTCCTTATGAAGTATTATGTCCTAATTTTAGAAGATAAGGTAAGGAAATACTAGTGTTTACTTGCCCAAAGGTAATAGTTATGTGTGTTTAATTGTATTTCTTTCCTCTGTGTGTAGCTTTAATGTAGTTGGGATGAAATGATGTCCACAGAATTAGTTTTTCTTCTTTATGTCTTCTTTCTTTAAGCTAAAGGGAAGGATTTATCATTATTTCAATAACTTGGAAATGTCAGGGCAACAAATTAAAGAGGCAGGCCAAAGTGGTCATAACCTTCCTTTACTCTCTTATCTAATGCAATGGGATTGGCACATTCCATACATAAAAATGTCACTTGCAGTACAGCCCTTGAAGGACTTGACTATATGAGTTTGGCACTTCTCAGAAATAAGCAGCTATTATGCTAATAGCTCATGTCCTCTAATTTGTGAGGAGGGTTCTTTTTTTTTTTCTTTCAAAATTTTCAATAATTTTACAGAAAGTGATAAAAATAGTACAATTGAATAAATTCTGTATGTTTCCTACAGACTCTCCAGATTATAATGTTTTAGCATATGTACTTATTTTATATATCACCCCACTCACTCATATGTTGTACTGTATATAAGTATACATTATAGGTAATACACATGTATACAGATGTATGTGTACATCAATACACATGTCTTATAATTATCTGATGTTTCCTCATGATTAGATCTGGATTAATTTGACACAGCTACCACAGTATTGAAGCTGTGTCCTCAGACGTCTTTTCTGGAGACTCATAATTGTATCTATTCAAAATTGATGAAGTTAACTTTGTTAACTTGTTTAAGTTGGTGTTTAATATGTTTCCCTTTGTAATTAACTGAATATTTTCTAGAGAAACACTTTACCACTATGTAGTTATCCTGTTTATCTTCAAACTTACTCTTTCATTTAGTATCCACTGGCAATTCTTTACCTGGTAACAGTTGTTATTCTGTGTTTTAGTCCTGCTTGTGCTGCTGTAAAAAAAATACCTGAGAATGGATAACTTTAAAAGAGTACACATTTATTTCTTAAGAATGTGGGAGCCTGGGAAGTCTGAGGTCAAGAAACCAGCAGGTTTTGCTGTCTGGTGAGGGTTACTCTCTGCTTCTGAGATGACACTTTTATGCTATGTGGCCCGACAGCAAATTAACTCACTTCACCCAAGCCCTTTTAAATCAACATTAGTTTATTCATTAGGCTGGAGCCCTCATGATGTAAATGCACCCTTTAGACTCCTCCTCCAATATCACCATGTAGGGATAAGTCTCCAACCTATACATTTTGGGGAATGCATTCAGATCATAGCGTTCTAGTAGTTGCTAAGTAGTGATATTTTGATACCATCATTCCACTTCAGTTTAATAGTTGACAAAAATGAGAGACTGTTTCTTATTTCATTTATTTATTTTGGTATTAAAAAAATCAGTGGTGTGCATAGGTTCTATCCATTATTTAAAGTAAATATTGACGGTTTTTATTTTTGTGTTTGTATTTCTTCCTTCAGATCTGCTGGTATGTTATATCTTTAGGTGTTCTGATACATTTATAATTATTAATATCTTTCTGTTGAATTAACCTTTTATCATTATGTAATGATCGTATTTGTATTGTGACAGGTTTTGATTTAGACTATTTGTCTCATGAGTATTGCCACTCCTGTTTTCTTTTGGTTACTATTTGTATGGAATAGCTTTTTTTATTTCTTTACTTTCAGGCTATGTGTATACTTCAATCTAAAAATGAAATTCTTATAGACATACAATTGGGTCTTGTTTTTTTATCCACTTAGATACTCTATGCCTTTGAGTGAGGGTTTTATTTCGTTTCTATTCTGAGTAATTATTGATTGATAAGGAGTTGCTACTGCCGGTTTTTTGTTTTGTTTTGTCCATTTTGTAGTTATTTTGTTCCTGTCTTCATTTCTAAGTATCCTGAAGATAAGAACTGGGTCTTACCAATCAACTTATTTCATGTGACACCTAACATAATTTGTTAGCTTAATACACCTGTTTAGTTTAACTGAATTATGCATCTTTTGTTTCTCATTTTCTAGATTATTTTGGTATTTCAAGCAAAGAAAATGAAATTCTGTTCGCTCCTAGGAGTATGGATTCAACTATGTGTCACTTTAAAATCAATTGTGTTGGTGTCTATTTTTGCAAGAATTCTTTTAGCTTATGCTTTATTTTATTGATTACACAATATACTTTAATGAGTCAAGCTTGTTGGTGCAGTCACAGTGTATTCATGCAACAATACTGTTAAAATATTAGGCCTGTGGATTGAGGGTTAAGGGGGCTATATCCCATAGTACTGACTGCATAGTTTGAGACCTGGACTTGATGGCTTGAAAAACACTCCAGGCATGTGTGCATACATGCCCAAAATCCTGAGAGAAAGGAAATATGGAGGAGAAATTATTGTGATGCAACTATTCCCCATGGGTGGTACTTTCTCCCTCTCTCTTTCTCTGACTCTCTACAATGAGTGCGCACGGTCTCTGGCAAAAAAACAAACAAACAAAAAAGTATGTGTAAATAAATAAATAGAGAGAGAGAGAGAGACATACATATATAGTATTTATGGGAGGCTGTCCTTAGAGTCTTGAAAACAATAGAAAGTGATATTTTGATTATCTTATTTTCAACATTTAAGGAGAGTATTTGCTATGACAGGATTTTTACTAAGCCAATATATTAATATGGCTACGAAATAAAAATTCTAGACCCATATGCCAATTTCTTCGCTAACAGTCCATTTTCATGGCTTTTTGTTAGAGAAAGAGAAAACTGATATGATGGAATGCAGGGATAGAGAAGAGTTAGGGCACCAGGTAGTGTCAAGAGAAGTTTTAATGATCAATATTGTTTCCTCGGAGTTTTGTCGTTTGGGAGGTTTATTATGTGCACATACCGAGACCAGCAGGTAGTGTAATGGTTACTTTGCTGAACTCCCACATAGTTGATGGTGGTTTGAATCCTGGACCCAGCAGCTTAAATTCACATTGGGCACTTATGTGTGCATGCCCAAAACCATGAGAGGAGAATGGAGGAGAAGGGATTGTGGTGTGGCCATCTCCCCGGGGGGCGGGGGGGGGGGTGATTTTTTTCTTTCTGTCTCTGTTCTCTCTCTCTCTCTCTCTCTCTGGTAAGTGCATGTGCTCTATACCAAAAATCTCTCTCTAAAAAAATGTGTATCTGTACATAGTATATTATATTTTATATATATATTAGTATGCATGTATACACACAAATTCATGTGCACATACATATGCCATATTTATTTAAATAAATTCAATAGACACTAACAGATGACATAATGATTATGTCACTGGACTTCCATGTGGCTGACCATGGTTTGAATCCCAGACCAGTAGCTTGAAAATCATGCAGGGCATGTCCAAGATCCTGGGAGCAGAATCAAGGAGAAGGAAGGTATTGCAGCATAGCCATCTACTGGCGGGGGATTATTTCTCACTGTTCTCACTCTCTCCCCCATGAGCACACACACCCTAAGGTAAAAACCTCTTAAAAAAATTCAGTAGATACAAAATCTGTTCAAATATTAAAAATATATTCATTTTTCTTAAACCTCCAAAAGGTTTAAGAAACCCTATATGACTAAATGTAATGGACATACAAATGGTGATATTTCCAAATCAATACTGCCATTTTTTCTAGTTATGTAGATTCTTTAACAGACATCAATATTTGATGTTAGTAATTAATATCATAATTAATTTTTTGAAGAATTATTTTATTTAACTTACTTATTTAATTTGACCAGAGAGGGACAGAGTGAGAGAAAGAGAGGGAGAAAGAGAGAGAGAAAGTGAGAAAGCAAATCATCAGGTCCAGAACTCAAACCACGGTCAGCCATGTGGGAATCCAGCGCACTTAACCACCATGCCACCTGCTGGCCCCAATAATGTACTTTTGTAACTTTTCAAATGAAATTCACGTACTAATTATCTTTTTCAATAAATTGCAGCAGAACTTTTACTATTTTGGAGTTTAAAGTATGTCATCATGGCGAAGTTTCGGAGGAGGACTTGCATCATTTTGTCACTTTTTATTCTATTTATTTTCTCTCTGATGATGGGTTTAAAAGTGCTGAGACCAAATACAGCTACATTTGGAGCTCCTTTTGGACTTGACCTTCTTCCAGAGCTACATCAACGAACTGTTCACTTGAAGAAAAAATTTGATTTAAAAGAAAGTGACAGAATCAACAGAGAAACAAACACAAAGAGTTCCAAAAGTGTGGAAATCACTATGAAACCTTCCAAAGCCTCTGAACTTAACCTGGAAGAACTACCACCTCTGAATTATTATTTACATGTATTTTATTACAGTTGGTATGGAAATCCACAATTTGATGGTAAATATATACATTGGGACCATCCTGTCTTGGAACATTGGGACCCTAGAATTGCCAAGAATTATCCACAAGGAAGACACAACCCTCCAGATGACATTGGGGCCAGCTTTTATCCTGAACTTGGAAGTTACAGCTCTCGGGATCCCTCTGTCATAGAAACCCACATGAGACAAATGCGCTCAGCTTCAATCGGTAATTATTTTATGTATGAATGTGATTGTATGTATGTATATGTAAATTTTTTCTAGAACATTAAATTACTAGGCTTCACATTGTTATTAACTATAATATATTGGTAAACTCATGTATCCAAGTTAAACTGTATATATTCCTTAAAACCAGGCAAGCACCTTTCAACTCTGCCATGAAAGTATATTTTTTATTTCTAAATTTTGAGGGATTTGAGTTCTGTCTTTAAGTATAGAAATTAATTGATGTTTCTCAAAGATTTGCACCTTTTTAAATACAACCCTAGTCAAGAAGTAAAATATTTCTATTGTCTAGAATGTTTTATCATGTTTCCCTTATTTAGCCTCATTCCCTTACCCCACCCAGGAACTATGAATCTGATTTCATACAGTGTTTGTTAGTGTTTTATTACCATATGAGGAGTATCTTCCAGTATGTGTGCTTGTGTGTGTGTGTTTCTTTTACTAATAAGCACAGTATTGTGAGATATACCTATGTTGTTAACTATATCCAATAAATCAGTCATTTGTATGGGCTATCTAATATTAAGTGATATAAGCCAGACTATAAAAGACAGGCATTGGGGACCAGCAGATGGTGTAATGGCTACATCCCTGGACTCCCATGTAGTTGACCGCAGTTCGAATCCTGGACCCAGTGACTTAAACTCATGCCGGGGGAGTATACGTGCGTGCCCAAGATTCTGAGAGCAGAATGGAGAAGGGATTGTGGCTTGGCTATCCCCGCTGAGGGATGATTTCTCACTTTCTGGCTCTCTCTCTCTGTCTTCCTGGCGAGTGCATGCGCCCTATAGCAAAAACCTCTCCCTCCAAAACAAAACAAAACAAACAAACAAACAAAAACAAGTATGTTTTTATTTTATTGGGTCATTGGAAAAGTCATGACACATTTTTCCATGGAAAAACATGCCATGACTTTTCTGATGAACCAGTATTTCTTTTGTAATTTGCTCATAAGTTTAAAATGTCCATCTTTAACTGATGAGACTTTATTAGTGATTACTGTTGTTCCTACCTCATTTATGTTGTCCGTCCTTCCTTTCCATCACTTATTACATATTTTTAGGCTAAGTATATGAAAATACAAAATTTAGAGCCTGAGAATTCTACAATGTTGTTAATATACTCTGTAAAACCTTCCTGTTGCATTTGTCTTGTCAAGGCCTCTAGCAGTAGGGCCTCAGAAACTCAGGTGTTGTCATATTTCTCTAGCTTTCCATGAAGACATGAACTCACTAAAGAGAAATGCAAGGCTCTTTCATGAAGAAATCAATGTAGAATTCTGTGAATCTGCATTCAATGTACAAGATTACTTGTTTTTCTTCTGCAAAATAACTGTTATTCCAACTATTTATAAAAATCTCACTTTCTGGTATATACTTATAACTCTAGTTTCTGTGTTCTGTCTGGATTATGATAGAAATAGGCTTGGTATTATTACCAAAATAGGCTTGGTAAGTCTAGATACACTTTCTTCTATGTGGTGAGTATGTATGTATATATCTATATTTACTAATTTACTTTTGAGGGAAGAACCTTTTCTAATATTTTTTCATTGAAAAATTATATTTCAAGTCTTTTTTTTTTTCTTTCTTTTTTTTTTTTTTTTTTAAATAATGCCTTGTTTTGTCTATCACAAGTTTGATTGGGGTGACCCCGTAGTGTAGTTATTCATTGCTCTGCACTGGGAGCCAGATTTCATGACTGACCTTAGTTTGACCCCTGGCCCTTCAACTTGAAAAACACACAGCATATGTATATGCATGCCCCAAATCCTGACAGGATGGAAAAATGGAGGAAGAAGGCTGTGGTGTGATCATACCTTATTGTGGGGGTACTTACTTTCTCTCTCTCACTTTCTCTGGAGAGCACACACAACATCTGGCAATAAAACAAAATTTAAAAACCTTTGCTTGATTGACAAAGAAAGTAATTTGTTTTTGGAAATTTTAATTCTTTTTATACAATTGAATGTAAACAGTGAAAGATTTTTCCTCCTTAGTTATAAATATAATCATTGTATTTGCATGTATGTTTATAACATATAAACATATATAAGTATGTATGTTTATAATAAATAAATGTGTAAATGTTATATATAATATATAAATGTCATACTGTATATAATATAGTTTGGTTGAATTAGAAAGAGATTTCAATTCACATTTAGTTATGTGCCTGTCTAATATTTACAAAAATCTTTTCTCCATATACTATCTTATTACTACATGCTGAGCATCCCTAATTCAACAATTCAGTATCTGAAATGCTCCAAATCAAAATTTTTGAGCACCAACATGACTCTACAAATGGAAACTTTTAACTCTAGTCACTTAACCTCATGTGACTGTACTTAAAACACTAAAATATAAAAATACTGTATAAAATTATCTTTAGGCTATAAGATGTATATGAAAAATAAATAAATTTTGTTTTTTAAATTTTCATCCTTAAGATATCTCACTAGGTATATGCAAATATTCCAGAATCTGAAAAAAATCCAGAATCTGAAACACCTCCAATTCCATGCATTTCAATAAGAGATGTTCAGCATTTGTATCATGTATATGAGGATTAATTATTCCTAAGCAGTAATAGTAATATGGTCAATAGTTTCACTGTTGCAAATATGTTACTTGTGGTAGATTTTCTGCTGGATAAAATTAAAATAAAAACTTGATAGTAATAGGATTGATGTTAAAATGAAACTGCAAATAAAATGATTTTTTAATTAAATATTGAATTATACTAATTACTATAAGGCAATACATAGTTTTAGTATAAAAACAATGATACAAAACTCTTTTAAGCTATGGAGCTGACATGCTGACTTTTTTAAAATCGTCAGTAGTAAATAAAAGTTATTTAAATTATTTTGTGGTTGAATATGCTTTGACAACATAGTTAATATTCATACTTCTCATACATCTCCTTTGATATAAATGACTTTACTTTTTTAAAGAATCACTTTATTTAACTTTATTTATTTATTTTTAATTTGACCAGAGAGAGAACTGAGCAAGAGAGAGAGAGAAAGTGAGAAAGCAAGCAAGCTGCTGGGTCCAGAACTCAAACCATGGTTGGCCATGTGGAAGTCCAGCGCCCTTAACCACCATGCCACCTGCTGGTCCCTAAATGACTTTTTTTTTAATCTTAAGTTAAATTGCTGTGTGAAGTAATTATACTGTTATATCACAGTATACAAATTGATTTCCTGCTTTTACAATTAGAAGTGCTGTGAGAATACTAATCATCCAACTTTTCTGTTGAAAAGAATGATAAAAATAGGTATTAGTATTATGTTTAAAATTCAGTTATTATATTGTTATATCAGCTATATTATAATAACATGATAGGTTTGTGTTCAAGTCTTTTAAGCAAAGGATCACTCATACTTTCTATTCCTTGTAGATAACTTAGCCTTATCATTGTAAGTTATCAAATGGATACCTTTATATTTTTCATTTATCAATAGTTTTCTCAAAATCTCAGTGGAATAGTCAGACTAATGGCACCCAAAATATCTACATCCTAATCCCCAGAATCTGTGACTATATTCATTTATAAAGCAAAGGAAATTAGGGTTGTAGATATCAAAGGCTGCTAAACTGACCATGAAATGGCATTGTCCTGCATTATTTTGGTCAGGGTAGTCAAATCCTAATAGAAGAAGAAAAACAGTAAAAGAAATGCAATGTGAAAGGAACTGGACTTGCTGTGTTGTCTTCAAAGATGGGTTAAGGGTTTAAGATAGGTTTAGTTCATGAGCTAAAGTGATGGTGTCTACAAGCTTGAACGACAAAGAAATGAATTCTTTCCTAGAGTCCCCAGAAAGGAATTTAGTGCCCTTATTACTGAACTTAGCCTCTCAAGATCCATGTCCCCAGGGGCCAGCAGGTGGCATGGTGGTTAAGGGTCCCGAACTCCCAAATGGCTAACCGCAGTTCAAGTCCTGGATCTGGTATCTTGCTTTCTCACTTTTTCTCTCTTTGTCTCTCTCTCTCTCTCTTTCTCTCTCACTGTGTCCCTCTCTGGTCAGATTTTTTATATACATGCATACATACATAAAGTTAAATAAAATAATTCTTTTAAACAAAGCTCCTGGGACCAGCAGTTAGCGTAATGGCTATGTTGCTGGACTCCCACGTAGTCGACCATGGTTCGAGTCCCGGACCCGGTGGCTTAAACTCACGCCGGGCGCGTGTGCGTGCGTGCCCAAGATCCCGAGAGGAGAATGGAGGAGAAGGGATTGCTGCGTGGCCATCCCCCCAGAGGGTGATTTCTCGCTTTCTATCTCTATGTCTCTCCCTGTCTGTCTGGCAAGTGCACGCGCCCTATAGCAAAAACCTAAAAAAAAGGCTCCATGTCACCTACAAAACTGTAAGGTAAAGTTATATTGTTTTAAACACTAAATTTGTGATAATTAGTTATGGCAATAATAAAAAAGAATCCTTAGCAAAGCATAATTATCTTTTCTATCCTTCAGTTTAATGCTAAATATTTATTGACTTTTCACCGTGTTTCAATCTTGTGCTAGATTCTGTGGACGTTTAGATGAATTAGTCAAATCCCCTGGTCTTTCCTTTGGTTTCATTGTAGTTATTTCAAAAATACTAAGCAAAAAATCAACATTGTATATGTTTACTTTTCTGAATGTTACTTGAAAGCAAATAATACCTGGTTTTGTAAGTTCCCAGTTCTTTTTCTGTATCTCCTGCATTCAACATGTGTATGTAAAAGTAGGACTAATAGAAGTTAAAGTAACTTAGAAAAATAAACTAGATTTTTAAGGTTTAAATTTACCTATTAATATCTAACATGAGCTCATAAATGTTGCCTTAACCTAACTGTTTCATTCAGTTTAAATTTATATCTGTGGTAGTATTGCAAATAGCTTTTATATTGTTTTAGTTGTTTTACTATGTAAGTCTACTGATTACTTCGTATCTTGGCACTTTATTTTTCTTTTTTTCCTGCTTTTTCATGTTCCTTGCAGTTGTTTTTCCTTGAAATCATGTCATCTTGTAAAAGATTGTAGAGACTCTGATAAGGAGTTTTTATCCCTGGAACATGGACATGCCTTTCTTACTACTCAAGTGTAGACATTCAGTTTTTCCAGCTTTATTTGTTAAGAAAACTATCTGCTTCCATCAAGTTGATCTTCCACCTTTATAAGAAATCAGATAACTATATTTTTTGGATTTATTGATATTTAAAGACTCCAGGATGATTCATTGATCCTTTTTGCCTGTACAATCTCAAGTACCAGCCTATCTGGATTATTGTAGCTCTTTAATAGGTCTTGAAATAAAAAACTTTTTCCTGTTCAAAATTGCTTTGACTATTTTAATTAATCTGTCTATCTTTTCATAAAAATTTTAGAATCACCTGGTTCATATCTACAGAATATCCTGGTAGAATTTCAGTTGAGCTTACATTGAATTGATAGATCATTTGATGGAAAGTTGACAGAGTAACACTATTGAATTTAATTTTTAACAATAATGGCTTGAATCTTCCATTTTGTGAATGTGGTATCTTCATTTGAGGCTTTAAGATTTTTTTTGTAGGTTTATATAATTTCTAGTTTACAGATCCTATACTTGTTTCATTATGTTTAAGCCAAAGTATTACTTTTTCCCCCTTGGCAGCACTATTGTAAATAGTACTATTCAAAATTGTGTATTTTCCCGCAATCACTTATTTATAAAAACACAACTTTTAAAAAATATATTGACCTTGTACAGTTGTCCTCCCAATCTGAAGGGAATATGTTCAAAGTCTCTTGGTAGATGCCTGAATCCATACTAAACCCCTTATGTGCTGTTTTTCCAGGCTGCTAACCTAGTAGGCTACTAGCTGAATAACGGGCAGCTAGAGTGTACAGCGTGGATGTGCTGAACGAAGGGGGGATGCACATCTCAGGTAGGACACGGTTGGACAACATGAGGTTTTATCATGCTACTCGGAGTGGCACATAATTTCAACCCTCAATTTAATTGAATAAGAATTGTGAGCAAGGATATCGTTGACATTTTCTGAATCTTAGAAGAAAAAGTCTTCCATTTAGTGCTGTGTTAGCTGAAGAGTTCTTGTGTCATTTGTCAATCAAAGGGATTCACTTCTATTCCTTGTACTGAGAGTTTGATCATGTTGATTTTATTAAATTCTTTTTTAGCATGTATTAATATGATCTGTCTCAGCTTAGTTTTTCATGTAGTGATATTTATGAACTGATTTTCAAATGTTGTGTTGAACTTTACATTTTTGGAATAAAACTTTCCTAGTTTTGGTTTATTTCCTGTTTATTAATGGGAATTTTTTATTATTATTATTCATCTTTTTAAAGGATTTTTGTTTCCGTCCACATTCATATGCAATACATATCTGTGGTTTTTCTTGTTCTTTTTTATTATTTTGTTATTAGAATAGTGCTGGCTGCATAAAGTTTCTTTAGAAGTCTTCTATTTTCTGGATGAGATTATGTAGAGTTGGCATAAATTGAGTATCTCATATCCAGAATGCTTGCGATAAGACATGTTTGAGATTTTGGATTTTTTTCATATTTGGGGATATTTGTATATAAATAATCATGTATTTTGGGAATGAAACTGGTGTAACATGAAATATATTCATGTTTCATACACACTTTATACGCATAGCCTGAAGATAATTTTATACAACATTTTGAAAATGTATTTATTCATTTATATCTTCTATGAGCTAGAGAGGCTGAATCTGAGTAAAAGAGAATGACAACACTCACAGTAAGATCTTGATGCAGTGATCCACATTCAGACTTTAGCCAGACCTGGGTCTTAGGCAAATAAATGGCATACATAGGACAATCTCGGTATTTGAACCAGGAACTTTCCCATGTGGGATGGCCTCGCAGAATTTCCACGTCTTACTGCTGTGTCACTCTCTGGATCCTATACAATATTTTTTGTATTACAGAGTTTTAATTGTGACCAGTCACATGAGGTCAGGTGTAAAATATTTCACTCATGTTGTCTCATTAGTGCTCAAAAGCTTTAATTTTAGAGCATTTTGGATTTTGGATTTTCAGAATAGAGATGCTCAACCTATGTAATTCTTAAATTTTTTTTTTTTTTTTTGGAGAGATTTTCGCTATAGGGCGTGTGCGCTTGCCAGAAAACAGAGAGAGACATAGAGACAGAAAGCGAGAAATCACCCCCCAGGGGGGATGGTCACGCTGCAATCCCTTCTCCATTCTCCTCTCGGGATCTTGGGCACGCACACGTGCCCGGCGTGAGTTTTAAGCCGCCGGGTCTGGGACGCGAACCGCGGTTGACAACGTGGGAGTCCAGCGACATAGCCATTATGCTAACTACTGGTTCCCTAATTCTTAAATTTTTAAAAAATAATTATTTCAGGACCAGCAGGTGGCATTGTGGTTAAGGTGCTGGACTCTGCCACATGACTGACCAGGATTCAAGTCCTAGGCCTGGGGGCTCGCTTTCTTACTTTCCCTCTCTCTATCTGTGTGTGTGTGTGTGTGTGTGTGTGTGTGTGTGTGTGTCTCTCTCTGCTCAAATGAAACGACGTGAATGAATGAAATAATTACTTAAAAAATAATTATTTAATTTTGTTCATTGTTATTGTTGTTGTTATTATTATTATTGAAGTTTACCAGAGAGAGACAAAGAGAAAGAAAGTGAGAAAGCAAGCTCTCAGGCCCAGTACTTGAACTGTAGTCAGGCCCAGGACTTGAACCGCAGTCAACCATGTGGTAGTCCATCCACCCTAACCACCATACCGCCTGCTGGCCCAAATAATTCTTACATGTTTGATAGGATTCATCAGTGAAACCATCTGAACCTGGTGTTTTTATATTTTAAAACAATTTAATAGATACAGTATATTTAGATTATCTATTCCTTTTTAGATGAGGTTTGGTAGTTTGTATTTTATAAAGCAGTAGTTCCCAACCTTCCTGAATACAGGGACTAGCCTTGTGGAATACAATCCTTCCACAGATAGGAGCCGGAGGAGGGGGTTGTCCCAGGATGACCCAAGTGCACTGCATCCACTGTGCAGCCCATTTCTACCTACTGCATTGCAGTGTACAATGAAACAATCACACATAGGGTTACTGTTCCCATGAGAAGCCAGTACTGGACCTAATCCAACAGGAGTCTGAATAAATGTCTCATTCATTCATGCTTTGAGTAATTTGTTTCTTTTCTCCTGTTTTGCTTGGTCATTTGTCTAAAAGATTTTAGTAACGTTATTGATACTTTTGGTGAAACAATGTCAGGTTTTATCAATTTCCTTTGGAAAACAGTGTATATTCTTTTATTGTTGAAGGGAGAATCTTACTAATATGAGTTCAAGTTCTTGGTGGTAGTATTCAGGTCTTCTCTATCCTTGCAGATTTTCTGCCGGATTGTTCTATCAGTTACTGGTAAAGAAATATTGAAGATCAAGAATAATTGTGAGTTTACATATTTCTCCTTTTAGATCTGTCAGCTTTTGCTTTATATTGAAGCTTTTGTTAGGGACAAAAGCAACTAGGATTGTTATATTTACGATGACTGAATTCTTTTTTATTATGAAAAATTTTCTTAATTGTTGTTCATCTTGTTCTGAACTCTACTGTGGCATTAATGTAATTGCTCCAAGCTTTCTTTGATTAGTGTTTCCTGGGTATACCTTTTTTCATTCTTTTTCTTTTAAGTTATCTCTGTCTTTATACTTCAGGGTTTTTTTTTTTTTGTTTTTTTTTTTTCTTTTGATTTTGTTGTTGTTGTTGTTGTTGTTGTTGTTGTTGTTGTTTTTTGTTTGTACACATCCTGTGGTTGAATCTTGCTTTCTCAATAAATCCAATTTGGGGCCAGCAGGTGCTATGGTAGTTAAGACACTGATTCCCACATGACTGACTACAGTTCAAGTCCCAGATCTGGTGACTTGAAAAATCATGATGGGTAGTTGTGCATGTGTTCCTCAAATCCCGAGAGGAGTGTGGAAGAGAAGGGATTGCAGCATGGCTATCCTCCTGGGGGATGATTTCTCACTTTCCAGCTCACTGTGTGTGTGTCTCTCTTTCTCTCTCTCTGTTTCTCTCTGGTAAGTGCACATGCCTTATGGCAAACCCCCCAAAAAAACAAAAAATACAAAAAAAAGCAAGATAAAAATCCAGTCTGAAAATTATATCTTTAAATTGGTATGGATAGATCATTTGCACTAATGTGATTAGATTATTTTTACTTTAAGTGATTATTTTTATATCATTAAATTGATTAAAATCTACAATCTTGGGGTCAACCACAGTGACACAACTGTAGTACAGCGCTCCTTGATGCTGGGACTTTATGGGTTCAAGTACTAGAAATGCTGTGTGCATGTCAGACACAGGAGTATGTGCTGTGATCCTAGCTGACTGAGGCTGGGGATTGGACTGTGGTATGGGGACCTTACTTAGGCCTATGTCTCTCTCTTTAACTTTATTTCTCCTTGTGTCATTCATAGAATGAATGAATAATTTCTTAAAATCAACCATCTTGTTAGCATCTTCATATTTCTTTTATTCTTTGTTCCCTTTATTTTCTCTTTTGGATTAATTCAATAATTTTTATCATTCTGCTTATTCTGCATTATTTGGTTATTTATAATTTTTTATTTGTTTTGAGCTGTTTAACCTAGAGTTTCCCAAATATATCTTCATATAATCAGAGTTTGAACACAGAAGATATGCACTTAATGTATAATTTAAGGTTCTTACCACATATATTTCTAATTTCTCCCTACCATACTGTTTGCTATTATTGTCATACTTATTATATTAGCTAAAACTCCATACGTTACTATTATTGCTGTAGACCAGAGGTCCACAAATATTTTCTGTATAGAACCAGCTTGTAAATATTTTTAAATTTCCAGGCCATTCTGTTTCTGCCACTCAAGTCTGTTTTAATAGTGTGAAAATGACCATAAATAACATGTAAAAAAGGCTTAGAAAAGATTTGACTCATGATTTGGCTCATGAGTCACAGGTTTTTGAAAATGGATTAGCTTTTATAGTTATTAAAGTATGAAAACAATTACACAATGTATTCCATTTTCTGTGTTCCCCATATTTCAGTGTAAATCCAAGTATCTTTCTAGTATCATATCTAGTCTATTTTAAAAGTTTGTTATTTCTCATAGTATTGATCTGCTCATGATAAATTCTTTCAAGTTTTGTTTGTATTCTTTATTTTGAATGATGTTTTATCTTTGATATTTTTAAAGTATATTTTTTAAAATTTTTTTAATTTAAATTATTTTATTTAACTTTATTTATTCATTCATTTATTTATTTCAATTTGACCAGAGAGGGATAGAGAGAGAGAGAGAGAGAGAGAGAGAGAGAGAACAAGCTGCCAGGTCCGAGACGCGAACCGTAGTCAGCCATGTGGGAGTCCAGCACCCTTAACCACCAAACCACCTGCCAGCCCCTATCTTTGATATCTTATCTGCTGCAAAACTCAGTGGGCAGCTTTAGGGAGGGTTATTTTCTTTGTAATGTAAAAAATCTTTCAGGCTAGCCCTGTAGCAGTGGTTAAGCACTCTTTAGAGGAGCTGGATCTTATGTGACTGATGGTGATTTGAATCCTGGCCCTAGTCTTAAAAAGTATGACAGGTGGGGACCAGCAGATAGGATAGTGGTTATGTTGCTGGACTCCCAGGTAGTCAGCTGCAGTTGTGTTCCCAGACTCCACGATTTAAAACTCACTCTGGGTGCCTATGTGTGCATACCCAAGATCCCAAGTGTGGCCATCCTTCTGGTGGGTGATTTCTCACTTCCCATTGTAGGGTGCTTTCTCTCCTCCCTCTGCATGTGTATGCATCATTTGGCATTTAAAAAAAAAGTTACTCCATTTTGTTTTGTCTTCTGTGGTTCCTGGCTTCTGATAAGTGTCTATCCACTCTAACTGATTTTGGCATTTATCTTTCCTGATGTCCTCTGAACTTATTGTATCTGTTATTAATTTTGCAAAAGTTGTAGTGATTGTTTATTTTTTTCATTGTCAGACCACACTTGCACTTGCCAGAGAAAAACAGAAAGAAAAAAGAGAAAAAGCATCTCCCAGTGGAGCATATCATGCCATAATCCCTTCTCTTCCATTTCTCCTTTTTTTAAGAATTATTTTATTTATTTATCCATTTATTTATTTATATTAATTTGATCAGAAAGGGAAGAGTGAGGGAGTCAAAGAGAAAGTGAGAAAGTAAGCCGCCAGGTCCGAGGCCTGAACCGCAGTCAGCCGTGTGGGAGTCCAACACCCTTAACCACCGCACCACCTGCCGGCCCCCATTTCTCTATCTTATCAGGATTTGGGGTGTGCACACACACACATGGCTGAAATGTCTCTCAGGCCACTGGTGCTGGAATCCAAACCGCAGTTTACCATGTGGGATCCTGGTCCCTTAACCATTAGGCTATAGGACTAGCCAGTGATTATTATTAAATAAACCTACCTCTTCTCAGTTTTGAATTAAATGTGTAGAAGAACTTTGATATTTTCCCCAAACCTATTAGATAATGTTGCTGAATATTTTTACCCTATTTTGTTTTCTTTTGGCTTGCCTTGAAGTTTTGTAATATTTTCCTCAGCTCTGTTGAGTTTGTTAATGAGCCTAGTGAAGGCATTGTTCATCCCTTTAATGCTTTATTTTTTTCATTGATGGCATTCCTATCTGATTCTTGTTGATGTTTCCATCTCTCTGCTGAAATCTCCCATCAGGTCTTGTGTAGTATCTCCCTTTCTCATTAGATACCTTAACATATTAATTATAGTAATTTTAAATTTTCTTTGAAAATTCCAACATCAGTATTGTATGTGAGTATTCTTCTGTTGATTGCTTTGTCTTTTGGCAGTGCACTGTTTTTCTTGCTTTTTCATATGTGTCTTACATTTCTTTTGTTGGAAGTATGTCATCCCAAGTAGGATAGCAATAATGGTGTTTGTGTCTAGAAATGGGTTTATCTTTTTCTCTGTTAGATTTTTAGTCTGAAAAATGTTTTAAAGAAGCAGTATGTAAGTTTCCTTTATGTTACAGAATATATTACAAGCTCTGTGGGGTTAAAGGTATCCAAATTGGTTTGCCATAATACTATCTTCATATTAAATATTAGTTGCAGTTACTGTTTTAGAACTGTTACTCTTTTAATACATTCTCTAATTTACTAGTTTTTTTTTTTGGAGAGGTTTTTTTTTTTTTTTTTTTTTTTTTTTTTTTTTTTCGCTATAGGGCGCGTGCGCTTGCCAGACAGACAGAGAGAGACATAGAGACAGAAAGCGAGAAATCACCCCCCAGGGGGGATGGTCACGCCGCAATCCCTTCTCCTCCATTCTCCTCTCGGGATCTTGGGCACGCACGCACACGCGCCCGGCGTGAGTTTTAAGCCACCGGGTCCGGGACGCAAACCGCGGTCGACTACGTGGGAGTCCAGCGACATAGCCATTACGCTAACTGCTGGTTCCCTCTAATTTACTATTTTGAAAACAGACTTTTGGTTAATAAGTTGTATTTTTTCACCATTTTGGAAGTGTGGAAATCGAAGTAAAATAACCTATGTAAGGATGCACACCTATCAAAAGACAGAAATTAGGACTTGGTTTTCCAGGCATATCTGATTTTATACCCTTTGTTTTAAATATTAGTCAATTTTGATGTATCATTTCACTTTTAAAAAGTTGGGGGTGGGGCCAGTAGTGGTGTCGTTGTTAAGGTGTTAGACTCCCACATGGCCAACTATGGCTCACGTTCTGGACCCAGTGGCTTGAGATTCATGCCAGGCACGTGTATGTGCATGCCCTAAATCCCGAGAGGAAAATGGAGAGGGGCTTCTGATGTGGCCACTCCCTGGGGGAAGGATGATTTCTCGCTTTCTGTGTATCTCTCTCTCTCTCTGTTTCTTCAGCCAGTGCATGTGCCTTATAGCAAAAATCTCTTTCTCAGTAACAACAACAACAACAAAAAGTTGAGAGTATTAAATATATTGAAGGTTTTTGTGAGAAGTGCTATGGTAGGGATGACTTGAGAATTTCCAAGCAATTAGAATGATAGAAATACGCTGTAATAGGTCTTACTTATAAATGATCCTTATCTGCCTTATTTTAGAGTCTTTCTTGGTTACTCTCAAGGATTCACTACATTGTAAATGACCCAACTCTCCTCAGAAGTAGGACAATCATTGGCTTCATTTCCAGGCCATTATTCAGTGCTAGTAAGTGCCACAGTCCAAATGACACTTACAAAGATAAATTGAGCTGTGGAATATAGCATGAGGATAGAATAAGATGTGGAATTCATAATTGAGGCAATAAAGAAGCTGAAACATAATAAAGAGGTTAAAGAGAACAAAGAACATTCTCTCTGAGCTTTAGAGTATACCTCCAGAGAAGACAAAAGAGGAAGAGAAATCACAAAACAAGAATGAGGTGGTTAGCATGTTAGAATCAAAATAATCTGGCAAAACTATCTAGTAAAACCTTCTGTAATGTTGAAAATGTTCTTTTATTTCTTTTGTCCAACATGGTAGATAATACTATCCATATGTGGCTATTGAGCACTTGAACTATGTCTATTTGAGTGAGGAACAGAATTTTAAAACCTGTATTTAATTATAATTTATATGACCAGTGGGTATTGTGTTGGTCATCATAGGATTAGAGTGTAATGCAGCTGGAGGAAGAGAGTAAAGAAGAGGTAGAATAGAGACCATAGTATTTAGATGCAAAAATGAATGGTGTGTGTGTGTGTGTGTGTGTGTGCATGCGTGTGTGTTAGGAAGATGCTGTAGTTGGAGAGAGAGAGCAAAATAAGAAAGAACTGAGAATAGGCAGAAAAAGGAACCAACATTTACTAGGCACTATAATGTGGGTAATGAAAATTTATATGTATACTTAGAATATAGCATGTAAAGTATGAATTATCTGTGTTTTGGTGATGAAGACAGAAGAAAGGAGACATTAATTTGCCCATAGTTCATATAACTAATAAGTGATGAGATATTTGAATATATATGTTTAATACGGATGCCTATTCTGCTATACTAGTCTTTTTTTTTTTTTTTTTTTTTTTTTTTTTTTTTTTTTTTTTTTTTTTTTGCTATAGGGTGCGTGCACTTGCCAGACAGACAGAAAGCGAGAAATCACCCCCCAGGGGGGATGGTCACGCCGCAATCCCTTCTCGGTTCTCCACTCGGGATCTTGGGCACGCACGCACACGCGCCCGGCGTGAGTTTTAAGCCACTGGGTCCGGGACGCGAACCACGGTTGACTACGTGGGGGTCCAGCGACATAGCCATTACGCTAACTGCTGGTCCCCGCTAGTCCTTTATCTCTTAGAGAGAGAGAGAGAGAGAGAGAGATTAATTTTAAAAAAACGTAAAGGTAAAAATTTTCTCAATTTTTCATGGTGAGTACTTGTTTTAAGGATTATTTTATTTAGCTTTATTTATTTATTTTAATTTGACAAGGGAGGGACAGAGAGTGAGTGAGTGAGTGAGAGAAAGAGAGAGAGAGAAAATAAGAAAGCAAACCACTAGGTCCAGTACTTGAATTGTGGTTGACCATGTGGGAGTCCATTGCCCTTGACCACCATGTCATCTGCCAGTTCCTAGTATTTATGTTTTTATCCATGCTCTTTTATTTATTTATTTATTTATTTATTTACTTACTTACTTATTTTTGGAGTGGTTTTTGCTCTAGAGCACATGTGCTTGCCAGAAAGACAGAAATAGAGAGACAAAGTGAGAAATCACCCCCTGAGAGGATGGCCACACCGCAATCCCCTTCTCTATTCTCCTCTTGGGATCTTGGGCACACATACACACGTGCCCGGCGTGAGTTTAAGCCACTGGGTCCGGAACTCAAACCCCGGTCTACTGCATGAGAGTCCAGCAACATAGCCATTACACCAACTGTTGGTCCTGTATCTATGATCTTTTAAACTATGAAAGCAGTTGTTTCAAAGAGTGTATGAAGGCAATATCTGAAGTTCTAGAAGGTTCATATTTGACTAACTATTGTTAGAAACTATTTGACTAACTGTTGTTAGAAACAAGTCTACTGTTATTAAAAACAGAATTTGGTTTTTAATCTCATAGAAGAATACTTTGCTCATCATTTTGACATGCTTCATGACATAAGCTTTTTATTGTTATTTTTCTCATGTACTTTTTCCTGCATTTACTTTTTGCTTAAAACAAATTTTTCATAAGTTCTATATTGAGAACATTTTTATTGCCACTCTTTTTTTCATTGGTGGTATTCTTATAAACTGTGTTTGTAGGCAAACTAATCAATGTCTACAGACACTTAATCAACATTCTTCTCTAGATCATGGCTCTTTTCTTTTTTTTTTTTTTGGAGAGGTTTTTTTTTTTGCTATAGGGCACGTGCGCTCGCCAGACAGACAGAGAGAGACAGAGAGATAGAAAGCAGGAAATCACCCCCCAGGGGGGATGGCCACGCCGCAATCCCTTCTCCTCCATTCTCCTCTCGGGATCTTGGGCACGCACGCACACGCGCCCGGCGTGAGTTTAAGCCGCCGGGTCCGGGACTCGAACCGCGGTCAACTACGTGGGAGTCCAGCGACATAGCCATTACGCTAACTGCTGGTCCCAGCTCTTTTCTTAGATAGCCAGAGATACCCAAAAACCCTATGTATTAGAGGTTATCTTTTATATAGTTTTTTCTATTGGGTGTATGCACTGACCAGAGAGAAATAAAGTGAGAAAACCCTCCCCAGGACAATTGGCCACAGTACAGTCTCTTCTCATCCAATCTCCTCTTGGGATTTTGGGCATTCATGCACATGTGTCTAGTGTGATTTTCAAATTGTCAGGTCATGACTCAAACTTTATAGTTGGCCATGTGGGATCCAGAGCCTTAACTTCCATGCTAGCTACTGGTCTCAAGGTTCCTTTTTTTATTTTTTATTTTTTTATCTCTCATATTATTGTTGATATTCTTATTTTCTAAGTTGATAGGGGATGTAAGCATTTTTTTTTCTGTTAAATTTAGTGAAAGGTTGATTTTGTTCCCAATCTGTGATTTCAATGAACGTAGCATGGCTACCACAATATTTAAGTCTTAAAATTTCATTCTCTGGTAGTTTTTAAACTTCTGTTTCCTCATTTTCCTATTCTTCTCATTTGATACTATTGGTATTTCTCTACCTGTCTGAAAGAGTTTGTTGATTTAAAAATTAGTGTCACATGTCTAAAGGTCACCTGTATCTTTATATATGAGGAGAGCTCAAAAAGTTCATGAAAAATGGAATTAAAGGATGAAACAATAAACTATCTCTCAATGTAAGATCAGTCAAGTTTAAAACACTTTTGTAAGTGATAATACCAACCTTTTAGTCCATGTCAAGAGGACTGAGGGTCCTGGAAACTTAATCAGGTCAATGCACTCTTGTTTTACTTTACTATCTAAAGAAAAAAATGGGTCAGCAGCGTACCCTCTAAGTATTTTTTACTATTAGGAAACAAAAAGAAATAAAAAAGAGCCAAATGAGGACTGTAAGGTGGATGCCTAAGATTTCTAGTTGAAACCCTCAAAAAGTTGCCCTTTTTTGATGAGAGGAATGAGTAAGAACATTGTTGTGGTGGGAAAACACTCTCTGATAAAGCCTTCCTAGATGCTTCAGCTGAAGCTTTGGCTAACTTTCTCAAACATTCTCATATTAAATAAATGCTGTTGTTCTTTGGCTGTAGAAAGTCAATAAGCAAAATGCTTCAGCATCCCAATTAACTTCTGCTGTGTTGTTTTTCCTTTACCTGGTCCACTTTTGCTTTGACTGGACCACTTCCTCTAAGTAGCTGTTGCTTCCACTGTGCTTTGTCTACAGAACTGGTAAAGTTATGTGTAATCTCCTGTTACACTTCTTCAAATAAATATTTCAGGATCTTGATTCCACTTGATTAAAATGTCCATTGAAAGTTTATCAGTTACAGACAAGTTTTTTCCTTATCTCTAACTGATCTAGGTGGAACACTTTTAACATTCATTAAACAAAAATTTCTCAACTCTTACTTTTCACTCAGAGTTGTGTAACCTGAACCAGTTGAGAAATCTGTGGCGTTGGCTGTTGTTTCTTTTTCTTTTTCTTTTTTTTTTTTTGAGAGGTTTTTCACTATAGGGCGCGTGTGCTCGCTAGACAGACAGAGACATAGAGACAGAAAGCGAGAAATCACCCCCCAGAGGGGATGGTCATGCCGCAATCCCTTCTCCTCCATTCTCCCCTCGGGATCTTGGGCACGCACGCACACGCCCCCGGCATGAGTTCTAAGCCACCAGGTCCGGGACGCTAACCGTGGTTGACTACGTGGGAGTCCAGCGACATAGCCATTACGCTAACTGCTAGTTCCCGGCTGTTGTTTCTTCTATTAATCATTGGCCCTCTTCAATTAGGACACAGACAAGATTTATGTTTCCATTATGAATTGATGTGGATGGTCTTCTGCTGTGTCTTCTTCAACATCATTCATTCTTAAAATGATCTGTCCACTTGTAAACTGCTGATTTCTTTAAGGCATCTTGATTTCTTCTGGGCATTGTCTCAATAAACTTCTCATGAAGCAGCAGTGAATTCACTACTCTTCCACTCAAACATCATCATAAATTTGATATTTGTTCTTCAGTTTTAACAGAATTCATGTTGCTGTGATAAAGGCTCTCAATTTTTTTTTCTTTCCTTTTTAAACATATTTTGCTAGAAGGCACATGAAAGACAAAGAAAGAGGGAGAGGGAGAAGGAGGAAACTCCCCTCAAAGGGGTATGGTCACACCTGCAGTCCATTCTCCCTCTTTCAGGATTTCTCTCTCCTTTCAGGATTTTGAGCACATGTGCACACCAGCCCATCATGATTCTCAAACCACCGGGACTGGGATTTCCCAGCAGCCCATATGGGATCTGGCATACCTTAACCAATAAGCTATGGGGACAGTCTAGGAGTTCTTTTCAAACTGATATCATCCTTCTTTAAAATAGATTCTGTTCAGACATGTTATAACAAGTTAGTAAAAGTTTATTTTGGTGCAAAAAAAGAATAAAAATTCATGCATAATTTTTCATAATACACATTTTTATGAAGTTTTTAAAGAGCCCTTCCCCCAACTTCCCTAATGAGGCTTCAACATAGTTGATCCAAACATATTCTCTCTACAGTCAGTGATTTCTTTTCAGGTTTATGTTTTTAACACTTATTTTGTAATTTGTCAGTATGAAAGTAAGTAGGTAGCCTAGGGAGAATCGTACTTATTTTACTACTTTTAAATCTTATGTTAAAAGATAAAGAGCCACAAAAAGATCTGCACATGAATGTTAATAGCAGCTTTATTCATAATTGTCAAAAATTGAAAATGACCAAGATGACCTTCAATAGGTGAATAGACAAATAGCTATAGAATGGGATATTATGCAGCAATAAAAAGAAATGAGCTGTCAAGTCATAAAAAAGACATGAAGGAACCTAAAATGCCAATTGCGTGGTGAACAAAGCCAGTCTAGAAAACCACATACTTTATGATTCCAAGTATATGACATTCTGTGAAAGCAAAACTATAGAGACAGTGAAATGATCAGTTATTGTCAGGGGAAGAAGAGAAGGCAGAGAGATAAGTTAGTGGAACACCAGGAGTTTATAGAGCAGTAAGACTAGCCTGTCTGATACTGTAATGGTGCACTATGGCATTATGATTTTGTCAAAATCCATAGAACCATACAACACAAAGGGTGAATCCTAATGTAAGCTATGGACTTTTGATACTAATAATCTATTGATATTAATTTGTCAGTTGAAACAGATATACCACAACAATGCCAAATGTTACTACTGGGGGAAACTGTGGGGAGTGTGAGGATAGGAGAGAAGATATGAGAATTCTGTTCTTTCTGTGCTGTTTTGCTGTAAGCCTAAACTTATTCTAAAAGGTGAAGTCTATTGGTTAATAAAAGATATTGATAGTTGATCAAGAGCCCATAAATACTGACTCTACAAAGTAATAAATAACCATATGTAGTGTAAAGAAAAGGAATAAAACAAACTATTTTTTAATGTTTCTTTTTTCGTTAGCTGATTTTTATTCTGCCTTTTTAAAAAAAAAATGTCTGTAATCAGTCATCCATGTGTCTTTTGTTTGTTTGTTTGTTTGTTTGTTTGTAGGTGTATTAGCTTTATCATGGTACCCACCTGAATCAAGTGATGAGAATGGAGAACCTACTGATGACTTGGTACCAATTATTTTGGAAAAAGCTCATAAATATAACCTGAAGGTATTTATTTTATTTTCAAGTTATGGATAGATAATTCTTGTGCACAAGAAGATAGTAATTACTATTTGGGGAGTAGTCATCTTAAATAAAAACTTAATGTTATTTTAAAATCATACTATATTTGCTTCATAAAGAAAATTTCTCTAATATGAATTTCAACTCTTATCTAAATTATAGTATTTTAGAGATCCTTTACTGTTTTCAAGCCATGATTTATATTAATTTACTTGTTTTAGCAGAAAAGTAATTGAAAATTTTTTTTGTGAAGATAATATAGAAATGAACAAGTATTTATGAATTTAAATGTCTTAGATGTTGAGGATCTAAAAATCAAGTATTGTTGGGACCAGCAGTTAGCGTAATGGCTATCTCACTGAACTCCCATGTAGTTGACCACAGTTCGAGCCCTGGACGTGGTGATTTAAACTCACGCCGGGCATGTGTGCATGCGTGCCCAAGATCGTGAGAGGAGAATGGAGGAGAAGGGATTGCGGTGTGACCATCCCCCCTGGGGAGTGATTTCTTGCTTTCTGTCTCTCTGTCTCTCTCTGTCTATCTGGGGAGCACATGCGCCCTATAGCAAAAACTTCTCCAAAAAAAAAAATCAAGTGTTGTAACCATGTTACTTTATATGTTTATAAAGTAGTTAGGAAAGTTGCTACTCAAATACTTGTAAAATCTGATTTTTATTAACCTTATTTAACATTTAAAAAAAACCTATTTGCGTTTAAACCTTAGTTAACATGCATATACATACACCTATGTACATATAGAGTCCAGATTAGTCTGAAGACAAATGTAAGATCAAGTATAATATATTCTACCCAAATAGTAAGGTGTGTTATAAATGAGGAAGAGTTTCTTGCAGTATAAGACTTTCTTTTAGAAATTAATGAATCAAATATACAAAAAGTCATAATTAAAGGTTTTAAATAGCCCTACAAAAGAAAATGTTATGCTGAATAGAAAAAAAAATAAGCATTGTTTTTCAATCTAAGGATATGTTTCAAAAATTGGTTACACAGTAGCATTAATCTTAATATTCACAATAGTTACAGTCTGCATTCTGTTACTACATTCAGTGTAACTAAAACTTAATAATTAAGACCATACTATTTAAATGGTATAAATTGTTTAAAATTTAATATACCATCATAATTATACATAACAAGAAAGAAGAAAATTAAAGCTAAAATTTAAGATGATATAAAAGTAAATAGCACTCAGATTATTGCATTATCAATACCAATGAGATATGGACACTAAAATAAAGCACTAGCAAGGATGGAGTAAGCACTAATAAGGATGAAGTTAAATAAATAGAATACAAAATCACCAAGATCAGTGGCCTGGATAAGTAATCATTACTTTTTTCTATTTTTAGAGAAAAACAAAATAGGCAAATGACTGGTAAGATTGAAAATGAAACAAATGAAGAAAACAATATCAAAAGTAAAAGGAATATTTCTATAGGTACAGCAGAGAAGTTAAGATTTTTCTATCAGTATATTTGAAATGTATACAGAATGGGTCGTTTTTTAGGAAAATAGAAATAAGGTTTTTTTGTGTATATGTGGAAAGAGGTCTTAAAAATCTGAATTGACAAATTCTTGTGGGATATAATATAAAAGGTAGCTGAACAAATGTCTTCCCTAAATCACCTGTCAGTTCTATTCAAACCTTAAAAAATTGTTTATTCCGGTGATATTGAAGTACAGTATAAAGTGTGCTTGTTGTTTCATAGTGGATGTTCCTAAAATATTTTAGCTTAAAATAGCAAACATTTGTCTCCTTGCACATTTTTCTAAGGGTCAAGAATCTGAAACTGGCTTAACTGTGTGGATCTGGTTCAGTGTCTCTCAAGGACGTTACAGGCGAGCTGTTGGCTGGAGCTGCATTCCTCTCAGGCTGCAGGATCCACTTAGAGTCTTTTTTATGTGGTGGCCGAAAGGACTCAGTTCCTTATAGCTAATAGACTGGGAGTTTCAGTTCTTTGCCACAGAGGTGTCTCCAGCGGTCTGAGTGTTCTTAAGACAGCACAGCTAGCTTCTCCATAGTGAATGATCTGAAAGAATCCAACATAGAACCTGCAGCCTCTCTCCCCCTCTCTCTTTTTAAATCTAATTGTGGAAGTGACACGCTAACACTTCTGCCCTGCTCTGTTGGTTTATCTTCCGGCATGATGTAGACAGGCACCGCATAGGTTGTGAATACTAGGAGACAGGGAGCAATAGTGGTAACCCTTTGGAGACTGGTAACTATGAAAACTTTGAAATTTATTCTATGATGATAGCGTAATTCTTACTCAAAATTACACAGGGACAGCACAAGAGAGGTATAGATTGATCTCATGAATGAAAATATATGCAAAATTCCTGAAAAAAAAAACTTAAAAAAAAGAAGTGTTTATTATCAAAGTTCTAGGAATGATTCTAAATGTATGAAATAGCAAACAAATTTTCTGGCATTTGAACATGACTTAACCAATTTCTACCTTTAACTGTGACTCTTGTTTCTCAGTTTCATTTCTAAAATGGAAATAGTAATGAAATCTACCTTAAATTGAGATTATGAAGATTACATGAGGTGGGGACAAGCAGTTAGTGTAATGGCTATGTCGCTGGACTCCCACGTAGTCAACTGCGGTTCGCATCCGGACCCGGTGGCTTAAAACTCACGCCGGGTGCGTGTGCATGCGTGCCCAAGATCCTGAGAGGAGAATGGAGGAGAAGGGATTGCGGCGTGACCATCCCCCCTGGGGGGTGATTTCTCACTTTCTGTCTCTATGTCTCTCTGTGTCTGTCTGGTGAGCGCACGCGCCCTATAGTGAAAACCTCTTCAAAAAAAAAAAAAAAAAAAAAAAAAGATTACATGAGGTGATAATATATGTATAACTCTGATTAGAGTGTGACTCTGTACTTAATAGACTTATGTTTTCTAAAATATTTAGAGCAACTCTCTTGGCTCTGTGTCTGGGGAATAGACCTGTATAGTGCAAATAAGAACAAATCCAGAACTATGACACTGGAGCTTTTATCAGCCATGTGGCTCTAGAATCTTCGTTCTTGGATCATCTTGGCTTATCTCCTTCAGTCGTAAAATGACAGGTAGAAGTATGAAACTATAGATTATTAATTGGATTTCTTCATGATTTCTATTATTGTTGAACAGGTATTACTTTTTGTAATTAAATAAAATGTAGTAAATCCTGTTTGAATAGGGAAAGCTTTTTTTCTTCTTGTTAATATAAGGAAATGTTAATATGCTTAATGACAGTACTCTACTAGAGTTATTTAAAGTGTTAAGATAGGGTGATAAGGAAAGATTAATATGAATTCTGTGCTGATAAATTGGGCCTTTAGTATATATAATCAACCATGTTTAAAACTTTAAATGTTCTCAGACAAGGGATTATAATCAGAATAAAGTGGGAATTCAAGCAGCTCACACATTAACAAAAAAAGAAAATCCAATTAAAAAGTGGACAAATGAACTAAATAGACAACTTTCCAAGGAAGACTTATGAATGGCTAAAGGTCATATGAGAAAATGTTCAGAGTCTCTTGCCATAAGGAAAATGGAATTTTAAACTACAATGGGAGACCCTTTAAACCCAGCATAATGGCTATGTCACTGAACTCCCATGTAGCTGACTGCGGTTCAAGTCTCAGACCCGGTGGCTTAAACTCACACTGGGCGCTTGTGCGTGCGTGCCCAAGATCCCGAGGGGAGAATGAAGGAGAAGGGATTGTGACATGGCCATCCTCCCTGGAGGTTGAATTCTTGCTTTCTATCTCTCGGTCTTTCTGTCTTTCTGGCAAGTGCACGCTTCCTATAGCAAAAAAAAAAAAAAAAAAAAAAAAAAAAAAAAAAAAAAAAACTCTTAAAAAAAAAAAAAAAAAAAGAAGAAGAAAAAACAGAAAGACTAGGCTCAAAAAAATAAAGACAGAGCGGTCACAGCTGGTGAGGGTGTGGTGAAAGAGAATCTTCTTACACTGTTGGAAGGCATGTATATTAGTAAAACCTCTGTCGAAAACAATACAGAGATTCCTGAAAAATCTACAGTTCCTCCAAAATCTACAACTAGAACTACAATATGACCCAGTAATCCCACTCCTTGGCATTTAGCCAAAGGGTAGGAAAACAGTCAGAAAGATACTTGCACATCCATGTTTGTTACAACATTGTTCTCAGTTGCTAAGCCATGGAATCAACCTAAATGCAGCACATGAATACTATGGGATATTACTCAGCCATTAAAAAAAAAGAAAATGAGATCCTATAGTTTGATTCAGAGTGGATCAATATAGAAGACATAAGGTTACATGAAGTGAGCCAGAACAATTTATCATTTAAAGAAATTTGCTGCTGACTCCATTAAATGTAAACTTACTGGTCACACACTTGAACAAAAAAGGATCCAAATATTTCTGGACCACGTTTTGATTTGATTTTTGCTTTTGTCCTTCTAAAAAAAGAATGATATGACCAAATAGAGTATATCCCTATGTATCTTATGTAGAATATACGAGTATATAAGGTATATGCTTTATTAGACATAAATATAAAAAGAAACATTTGGAAGTAGCTAAGCATTTGAGCTCCAAATTCAAATGGCCTATATTGTCTCCAGTCAACTGGGCGACCCTGGACAAGTTATCAAACCTATCTTAACTTTGATTAACTTTTTCAGAAAATTGAGCCAGTAAGAATAACTGCTTTATGAAGTTGTATAGGTTATCTGAGGTAATGAGTATAAAATGTGAGCAAATTATTTTGCAGAGGATGTTCTTAGTAAATGTTACTACTAAAAATTCTCTGGTAGTGTCTGTGTTCAATAAATATTCATCTTAAATTAAGGTTATTAAATCAATCTATTAATCATATGGAATATACTTTTTATTTTTACATCATAGTTTTTTTTTCTCTAAATGATTTTTCTGTTTGTTTTAGGTCACTTTTCACATAGAACCATATAGCAATCGAGATGATCAAAACATGTACAAAAATGTCAAGTATATTATAGACAAGTGAGTTTCTTCAGTACTTATATTACTGTTATATGATTTGTGATCATTGTTGTAAGGGAGAGTGTATTTAAATTCTTTTTGAGAGGTTTGAATGATTATATGACTTTGTTAATAAAATTACATTAAATATTTTAACAAATGTATAATCATTTAGAGGAGTATTTCTGAAGTTCCATGCAAATCACTTTTTACATGAATAAAGACAGCTATTTTTACTATTTTTGTATTTTTAAGGCTATTTATGATTTCTGTCATAGTGATATTTTAACTTGATATTATCTTTAGAATCTTATGAATATAGAGAGTTTTGTCCTTTTACAAAGATATTTCAGATTATGACATGTGAACCACTTTTATAGCAACAGACCCACATTTAATATTCTCATTTATATCTACTGTGATTACAATTAAAGAATTTATTATAATATTCTCATTTATAACTACTCTGATTACAATTAAAGATTACAATTAATAATTTCATTTTATTAAAGGGTTTTACTGATAATAGTCTGTGACAGATGCTACACTTTTATAAAGAAACTTATCAGCAACAATGGGACATTTATTACTAATACAAAAAAGTGTATTCATGTAGAAAATAATGAGCTTTTTACAGCATTAGTCATCATTTGTTAACCTCAATATGGGGTAATTAATCATTTGTTTAATAATGTCTTATTTAGTAATATATTCAGTATCTCATTTTCTAATGTGTAAAATTAAAAGCGCATTTTTTAATTATTACACTTATATAACTGATTCTTCAAAGATGTGAACAGTGTACTTAAACTGCCCTGCTTACCTTCATTTTCAATACATACACGGTTTTACTCTATGCAAATTAGTTGCAAATATTCATTTCAAATTTGCATATGTTTGTATTCCAGATACGGAAATCATCCGGCCTTTTACAGATACAAGACGAAGACAGGCAGTGCTCTTCCCATGTTTTATATCTATGATTCCTATATCACGAAGCCTGAAAAATGGGCCAATTTGTTAACCACCTCAGGTTCTCACAGTGTTCGCAATTCTCCTTATGACGGATTGTTTATTGCACTTCTAGTAGAAGAAAAGCATAAATATGATATTCTTCAAAGTGGTTTTGATGGAGTTTACACATATTTTGCCACAAATGGCTTTACTTATGGCTCATCACATCAGAATTGGGCTAGCCTTAAATTCTTCTGTGATAAATACAACTTAATATTTATCCCAAGTGTGGGCCCAGGATACATAGATACCAGCATCCGTCCGTGGAACACTCAAAACACTCGGAACCGAATCAATGGGAAGTATTATGAAACTGCTCTGAGTGCTGCACTTCAGGCTCACCCCAGTTTAATTTCTATCACCTCTTTTAATGAATGGCATGAAGGAACTCAGATTGAAAAAGCTGTTCCCAAAAGAACCAGTAATACAGTGTACCTAGACTATCGGCCTCATAAACCAGGTCTTTATCTAGAACTAACTCGCAAATGGTCTGAAAAATACAGTAAGGAAAGAGCCACTTACGCATTAGATCCCCCACTGTCTGTTTCTTAATGCACTGATTAACAATTAATGATGAGTTTTATTAACTGCTATGGATAATACTTGCAATATTCTATGCGGACATTTTTACTTTCATTTTAGTATCCAGTAACAACACTGTCAAAAATGTATGCATTTTAAGATGTTTATATCTACTAGAGAATACCTTAAAGTGAACATATCTGTGTATTTGAAGTAAAAGTTTGGATCGAGTCTTCCTAAAGTGAAAGCTTTCATTTCGTTAGCCAAAAAATATACGTTAGGCAGAGAGATGAACAGCAAATGAATTTCTTAATATTAAGTGAGTTTCATAAACAATTTTCATATTTATCTAGAAAATGAAATCCTTCTTGTTGTATTAAAAAAAGTTAAAATAATGATCAAAAGCACCTAGTTTCAATAGATGTCTTTCATTTTTAGTTATAGAAAGGAAACAGTCAAAATTTGAAGCACTATTATTGCAATCATTTAATAAAATAATGTTAACACTTTTAAAGGTAGTATCACTGTCACCCTTCTCAGCAACTAGAAAATATCTGGGCTAAAAGTTGTACAAATAACATTCTCTATGGCATAATATGCTGCATTTCTGATTGAAATTGAAATTCTAACTTGATGACAAATTTTCATTTAATTTGATTTTTATTTGTAAATAAAAATTGTAGATAAATGCTTGTGTTACATAAACATTTAACACAAATTTAAATACTGTTTGCAGTCTGGGCCCAAAGGAATAGGATTGTGTGTATGTTTGGGATGTTTATCAAAGAAAAAAGATCTAAAATTTTTTTTCAGTGATTCACTGAAGGTTATTATATTAATATTTAGACCTTGGATAACTAATAATGATAAAATGCTTTAGCATAATCAGATTGCTGTACCTTCCTCTCAATCTTGCTGTGAATGTAAAACAGCTTTAAATAATGGTCGATTAAAGATTTCTTTAAATCATGTACCTTAAGTTTTACTGTGAATCATACTGTGTTGGAAAGGTCTGCTTTCTGCTACACAGTACGTAGTGTCATTGTCTGCAGCATATGGGTTACCTGTGGCATGCTTGGTGTTTTGCATGTTTAGTGTTTCTGCTCTACTGTGCTGAATTCCAGATTTTAGAAGCTATAGAATGTACTTTTATAAAAGTTAATTGATACTTTTCAGTTGTTTAGAAAACAGTTGTTTCACAATTGTTATGATGATACAATACCCAAAATATTATTTTTAGGATATGTCAATCTTTCTTTCTTAGACAGGCTCTCACTTTCAATTCTCCTGCCTCAGTCTCCCAGCTGGGAGTATAGGCATGCACCACCATGCCCATCTCTTTTTGAGATAGGATCTCACCATGTTGACCAGGCCAATCCCAAGCTCATGGTCTTCCTGCCTCAGCCTCTCTAAGTCACTGGAATTATAGGCACGTAGCACCACTCCTGGCAGACCAAGAATCAACCTGGACCACCCATGTGGTTCCAGCCTGAGGAGCACAATGTCCTAGCAGTATGGACCACTACAGCTAAGCCTGTCAGTTTTTAACTTGTTATCATTCTATTATTTACGTCTTTAAATTTAATATTAAGTAGATCCCAAGAAATAGTTCATAACCTTTATTTTAAGCTATGAAAGAAAATAGTTATAACAATTACTGTATTGTCTTTTAATATTGTAAGTTATTTTAACCAAAAGTCATAGAGAAATTTACTCACCATTTCAGATTTTAGAGACATAGAGATGAAATAATTTTTTATATTTAAAGTAATTCCTGAAGTTTGGGTTTTGACTAAGTGTAATACTTTATGAGAATGGTGAAGATAATATTTTATTTAAAAGATAGTACTTTCTTATATGTAATAATACCCCTATTTTGAAATGTTACACTATTATGATAAGTAATTCTCATATTGTGACAAATTGATCCCTGTACACTGAATTGAAACTCTTCAATGTTTTTTTTTTTTTTTTTTTGAGGGGGGAGTTTTTTATTTGCTATAGGGCATATGTGCTCGCCAGAAAGACAGAAAGACAGAAAGCGAGAAATCATCCCCCAGTGGGGATGGCCATGCCAAAATCCCTTCTCCTCCATTCTCCTTTTGGGATCTTGGGCATCATGCACACTTGCCTGGTGTGAGTTTAAGCCACTGGGTCCGGGACTCGAACCACGATCTATTACATGGGAGTTCAGTGACATAACCATTACACCAACTGCTGGTCCCAAAACTCTTTGCATTAAAAACTAAAGAATTGTTAAGTATAGTCTATTATTATAGTTAATAGTTGTTAACTGTACAAACAGTACAAAATCTAATATTATGTCCTATTTATGAATGTTATTTCTTATATATTGTATTAGGAGAAATAACATAGTAATGCTAAAAAAAATTAATATAGATCAGATTATACAGACACTATTTCAGAAACACAAATTAGTATTGGAGTTTATGGTAAAATAACCTACCAGATGATAAAATTTATTTTAAAGTGGTGATTGAAGTAATGTATGTTTTTAAAAATATTAATTTAAAACTTATTTAAGAATTTTCCATTTCTGAGAGAATAATTAGGCCATAGGAAATTAACACAATAGAAATAATCTGATTATTTAGGAGAATTTCTGAGAATCAATTACTATAATGATATTTTGATATCTCTGAGCACCTTTGTAGGAACATTCATACAGATACAACCTGTGGATTTTTTTCCTCATATCCAGTTAAGCCACTGTTCATTATTCATTTTAGGGATAAATTGTAAATATTTCTTACCTACTAATCTATTATAACATACCATACATTATAAAATTTTGTTAGACAAACATCTACTATAGAGGATTCTCCATCATTACTTATTTTGCATATTTGAACTTGCCACTATAGAACATAAACTTTATAAAATTGTTCTGAGATTAAGAGAAAGTCTAAAAAAGTAAGTTCTGCAAATCCTCAACACAGAGACCACCACTTTCTATCTTGTTCCACAGACAGATAATCCACTACATCATGCTTTATTTCTGACATTTGGTGTGATTCCTCAACACATTACCCCAACTACCCAGTAACAGTCAGTCAGATTTCTTTTTCTTTTAAAGAATTATTTATTTAATTTATCATTATCATTTTATAACTTTTTTACAGGGCACATGCACTCAGCAGAGAGAGACCAAGAGAGAGAGAGAAATTGAGAAAGCAACCTGCCACGTCCAGGACTCAGACCATTGTCAGACATGTGGGAATCCAGCATCTTAACCACCATGCCACCTGTTGATCCCTCAGTCAGATTTTTTTTTTTTTTTTTTGGGGGGGGAGATGTTTTTGCTATAGGGCGGGTGTGCTCGCCAGACAGAGAGACAGAAAGTGAGAAAACACCCCACAGGAGGGATGGCCACATCTCAATCCCTTCTCCTCCATTCTCCTCTCTGGATCTTGGGCACGCACACACACGAACCTGGCGTGAGTTTAAGCCATGGGGTCTGGGAATCGAACCGTGGTCGACTACGTGGGAGTCCAGAGACATAGCCATTATGCTAACCGCTGGTCCTGCCCCTCAGTCAGATTTTAAGGTCACAATCAAACAGATTCTGTCTCATTATGAAAAGTTTTTATCAAGGGAAGAATGAATGTGTGGAATCTGATGTCATAATGTCTTACTAGTTTATGATTATATGAATATCTGTTTTTTCCCTTTTATAAAAAAAACAGTTATTCAAAATTAATAGCTGTAATAGTTTTGTTAGTTCTTAGGAAGAAATACTTTCCAAATTTTCCTCAAATATTATACAGCTGCCTTTACATTTGAGTTGTAACACGTTTAGATTGTTATGATCACAAGTAAATATATATAAATAGATTTCTTAATTCAAAAAAACCACGTTTGAATTCAGTAAACTAAAATAACTGTTAAAACACAAATTGACATAATATATGCCACTTGTGAATCATAATTAATTCTTTTATTAGTTATTAATTTTTAGAGGATAATTATTCTAATTATTTTGACTAAATAGGCATCAAACCTCTTATTGCTCTTTTTAAGGACTAGTATTGTCAAAAACTACTGGTATTAATGTTTATTTGAGTTGTATGTTCACTTTTTGGTTTTTTTTAAGACTTTTCTTAAGACTGTATATTTTAACAATGCCTATTTTGTTACATGTAACAGTTAATTTTCATCTAATAAAAGCATACATGAAAGAGGTATCTCAAGATATTAAAATATGTTTATTTCTCATTAGGAAATGTGTTTAATTTCTGATTTACAGATAAAAACAGTATTCAATTAGCAGTTTTTATGTTTTTATATATTTTCTCTATTGAAATAAATATGCAGTATTTACAATGTGCTTATCTTTAACTGTATATACTTTAAGTCTATGAATTTGTACTGAATGTACATATGTGCACATAAAAATTTGGGAGTTTTTTTCCATTTTTCCTTCTTTGTATTTGATTATTTATTAGCCCTGACATCTATAAGAAAATCGAACTTCTAAAACAGTATAGTACCAAGACACCAGAGAACATGCCACATTTATAGTCATGTGCTTTTCCAACCTGATCAGTTATTCAATTTAAATATTATCATCAATTCTATAGTATCTATAGACACAGTCCTTAAAAATCTGTATCTAAATTGTGGTCAGATACACTCACATTCCTTACTGTAAAAAAGCAGTATTTGTTTTAGAACCAGCAAAATTTTAGTTGCTTTTACAATTATTTACAATTTCAAAATGACAAATAGACTTATCCACATGCTTTTTGGCTCATAGCATTTCTTTAAAAAATTACTTCAAATAATATTTTACACTTCTTATATATCCACACATGGGCTAAATGTACTTAGTGTAAAATTATTATCATTAAGAAATTTATTCGGATTCTGCTTTGACTTAATTATAAAAGATTCCTTCATCCTTAGTCAAATCAAAGAAGTGATGGGAGAAGCAGTTTTCAACATGATTAGTTTTTGTGTGTTGTAATATAAAAATTTATGGTAGCAAAAAAACAAAATAATTTAGGGCCCAATAAGCAAATAGCCATAAGTCCAGGATTTACTGAAATCAGAACAGTGGAACTTTTATATGAGATGTCCTAAATTTTATTCAAAGGATTTCTTTCTTTCTCCCTCCCTCCCTCCCTCCCTTCTCTCTCTCTCTCTCTCTCTCTCTCTCTCTCTCTTTCTTTCTTTCCCTCCCTTCCTTCCTTCCTTCCTTCTTTCTTCCTCCCTCCCTCCCTCCCTCCCTCCCTTCCTTCTTTCCTTCCTTCCTTCCTTCTTTCTTTTTTAACAATAGTATATACATGCATGAGAGAGAAAGAAAACACGCTCTATAGGGTCTCACTACGTGGCAATCCCCTCTCCTCACCCCTTTAGCTTCTCAGGATCCTGTGTGTCCTCACACTTGCCTAGTGTGTTTTTAGGCCAACCCAGGATCTCAATCACGGGTCAGCCATGTAGCTTTTAGCCCTGCAGTACATTGTGAACTAGGCTACCCTGGTTGGGCCTAAAAACAGCTTATGTACTGAATTTCAAGTTTTTCTTTTTACACAAATTTAACCATAAAGTTAAAGCCTTCAGAAGCTTACTGAAATAAGTATTTCATCATATCAATTATGAATGGGCCATGATAAGATAATACTGCAAACAGTTCAGCTTATAGTGTACTATACATCATGCTTTTATGTTTTGTGTTTTTGGAAAGAGTTAAGTTCAAAATCTGAACAGAAATTATTTTCAAATAGTACAAGGTGGGAATTGTCAGCTACCTTTAAATATATCACTAATAATTATGTCCATGCATGAAAGTATTTTTGAGTCATTGTTGCCAAAAACCATTATCAAAACATTGTTATTCCATGTTAATTTGAGAGTAGGATCTAATCTACTATATAATCTTTCTGCTGACTGTGCAAATACCAAATGCAAAAAAGAAAACTTATCTCAAAGAATTTTAATTGAAATATATTCAGTAAACTAGAAATTGTTTCAATATGAACAGTCACCTCAGTAGAATACCATACTTGTTAAATACACGACATTAGATATTTATTTCATTCACTCTATTAAAATACTGTGTATCTTTTAGAAAACAATTGAACAGAAAACTTAAACACTAAGGAAATATTTTCCCTTATGAAACTTCTCACCAAATGGACTTGTGTTGGTTACTGATACCTGTGTCTTTAGTAAATAAACACTAAATATTATTTCTTATAACAAAAAGAATGTTTCCATAAAGAATTTTTAAAATGTTCTTTTTAAGTCTTTCCTTTTTTTTTTTTTTTTTTTTTTTTTTTTTTGGAGAGGTTTTTCACTATAGGGCGCGTGCGCTCGCCAGACAGACAGAGAGAGACATAGAGACAGAAAGCGAGAAATCACCCCCCAGGGGGGATGGTCACGCCGCAATCCCTTCTCCTCCATTCTCCTCTCGGGATCTTGGGCACGCACGCACATGCGCCCGGCGTGAGTTGTAAGCCACTGGGTCAGAGACGCGAACCACTGTCGACTACGTGGGAGTCCAGCGACATAGCCATTACGCTAACTGCTGGTTCCCAGTCTTTCCTTTTTTTTAAGGTAAGAAACTGAATGAAGCGCAATTTCAACAAGTAGCAGAATGGTGTGTTTACTTTTTTTTTTTTTTGGAGAGGTTTTTGCTAAAGGGCGCGTGCGCTCACCAGACACAGACAGAGACAGAAAGCGAGAAATCACCCCCCAGGGGGCATGGCCTCGACTCAATCCCTTCTCCTCCATTCTTCTCTCGGGATCTTGGGCACACATGCACATGTGCCCGGCGTGTTTTAAGCCACCGGGTCCGGGACGTGAACCGTGGTTGACTACGTGGGAGTCCAGCGACATAGCCATTACGCTAACTGCTGGTCCCTTTACTTTCGTTATGTAAAAACAAATTAGTATGAGGAGTGACAGGTGCTATTTATGTTTCTTTATTTCTGTCTGAAGAGATACAGAAAATAAAAAATGTGTTCATTAACCAGAGTAAAAACAAAATTAACCCTTAAAATGAGAGGTCTAAGAAATAGCATATTTCATTGAAAAGTACTTACTCTAATATTAAGAATACATCTTACACGATATAGAAATATATGATAATAGTCAAGCCGAGTATAACATATAGCTAAAATAAAGTTATAAGACAATGTCATTTATTAACATTGAAAATTCTGATACTAGCAACTCATATACCACAATATAGAGATAGGGCCCTATAATCAAGATGAGGTTAACTCTGGACTAAGGGGCTGTTTAACATTAGAAAAACAAATGTTTTCATAGACCAAAGATAGAGTGTTGGGACCAGCAGATGGTCTAATGGTTGCATCATTGGACTGTCATGTAGGCAACTGTGGTTTGAGACGTGGAACTAGCAGCTTAAAACTCAGACCAGGCACATGTGCATAACCAAAATCCTGAGAAGACAATGGAGGAGAAGAGATTGTGGCAAGGCCATCCACCTGAGGGATGATTTTTTTGCTTTCTGTGTTTCTCTCTCCAGCAAGTGCACACACCTTATAGCAAAAATCGCCCTAAAAAATTTTAAAAAGAGGGCCCAGCAGGTGGCATGGTTGTTAAGGGCACTGGACTCCCACTGGCTGACTACAGTTCAAGCCCTAGACCAAGCAGCTTGCTTCCTCACTTTCTTTCTCTCTCTGGTCAAATTAAAGTAAATAAATAAATAAAGTTAAATAATTCTTTTTTTAAAAAAGTGATAAAGTGTTCTTGTAAATGGCTGATAAAATTCACTATTTTTGTACATGTTTCTTTCAGGCAAATTAGGAAGAGAGGGAAATTCTTTAATCTGCAAAAGGATATCTACCCAAAACCACAAAGCAAATATCGTGACTAAACAAGGTTTATTATCATGAATTCTACCCAACATTGAATTGAGGTCCTAACCACCACAGGATAGCAAGAATGAGTGAAATGCTTTTTATCAATTCAAAATAATATTAAAATAAATTAGATAGTTTAGTAAGACTGTTATGTACAAGCCTATAGAAATAGCAGTTGTGGAGGGTCCAGTCAGTGGCATGGTGATTGCAGCAGCTAGATTCCATATAGTCAACTTCTTGGTTCGAGTCCTGAATCCAGTGGCTTGAGAAGCACACCAGGTATATGTGTATGCATGCCCAGAATCCCGGGAGGAGACAGAAATGGGTTTGCAGTGTGGCCATCCTCCACAGGGGTTGCTTTTTTAATTGCCTACTCTCTGTCTCTCCCTGGTAAGTACATACAAGCTATAGCAAACTAAAAAATAATTAAAAAAAAAAAGAAGGTTCCAAAAACTTTATAGAGTTTCCTTATAAAATTAAAAACGAGGAACCAGCAGATGGTGTAATGGTTACATGGCTGAACTCCCATGTAGTCACCTATGGTTTGAGTCCCTGACTGGTGACTTAAAACTCACACTGAGCACTTGTATATGTGGCCATCCACCCTGGGGTGGGGATTTCTTACTTTCTGTCTCTCTGTCTCCAGTGAGTGCATGCACCCCAAAGCAAAAATCTCTCTTAAAAAAAAAAAGTAAAAATAAAAGTTTACATAGAAAATATTTTTTACATATAAAATTTATATGGATTGAATATTGATCTATTATGAATCACTTTAAAATTACCCACAAGGCAGGTTATCAAGCAATTAATATTGAAATGGAGAGTCTAATCTCTGACTTACTATAAAAAGTAGACCACTTGAAAATGTGATTTAATTATTTAGTTAAAAGTACATTATAAAAAATAGATTCTTGCTTTTCCCTTTCAGGTATCTTATAAGGAAAATAATTAGTAAAAATTATATGAAGAATAGGTGAGCTCAAATTTTATTCCATTCTCATGTAAATATTATGTGTTGTACCTGAAGATTCAATTTAAGGGACCAGCAGTTAGCATAATGGCTATGTCACCAGACTCCCATGTAGCCGACCATGGTTCGAGTCCCTGACCTGGTGGCTTAAGCTAATTCTGGGCGCGTGTGTGTGCGCGCCCAAGATCCTGAGAGGAGAATGGAGAAGAAGGGATTGTGGCATGGCCATCCCCCCTGGGGGGGGGGATGATTTCTTGCTTTCTGTCTCTCTGTCTCTGTCTTTCTGGCGAGCGAATGCATCTTATAGCAAAAACCTCTCAAAAAATAAAAAATAAAAAAGATTTAATTTAATCCAGCAATATAATATTCTGTTAACGTAACATTATTTTCTCAACTTAATTTTTCTTTGATTCATTGTTAACTAGAATTTGGGTTATGTTTTCTCTTATTAGAATACATGTACTCTGACTCTTTGCGGAAAGGATTTGAAATATTTTTCTACCAAAGGTAAATATTATAAAACTAATATATAATGAAGGATGGAATTAAAAAAAAGAATGTCTATATGCAATACTGGAATGTGTATCTAACTACACATTTATAATTGAGGCTCCAAGGCTCCTGGTAGTTAATGCAAAAGCTTTATAGCTCTTATTGCCAGAAAAGAAATACCTTTTTTCCTATAGGAGGCAAACTTTACCTTGTCATTGTAAAATAACCTTCTCAAGTGAACATTTTACCTAACATGAAGAATGCAAATGCCTTCAGGAAGCTTCAGGTAAAGGAAATGAATTTTTTCAGCTTAAGACCCTAAAGAATACCAGAGACTGTGGACAATTCTCATCTACAATAAATGGTTGCTCATCATCCCTTATCAAAGTTGCCCTTCATTGCTAAGATGAGGAGTAGATCTGCCTGTGTGTATTTGTGTAAATTGTTCTGATTATCACATGTTGGCAAATACTACAAATTTTTTTTTAATGTTTTCTATTTGGATCTAGCTGTTTGTGACCCCTGACAAAGAATGTAAAGCTATGTTATGAAAAACGTACTCAACCTTTTGAGACATTAAGAAATCAATTTCCAAATTCTAGTTATTGTGATAATTTAGATCAATTCTAAAAAGCATGTAACTAGAAAAAGCAAGTCAGTGACTGCAACTCCATTAGGGGCTCCACTTTGGTGCTAACATTTTCCAGATTTTACCTAAGAGTTAAAAACTAAAGAACCTAAAGAAGTGCCTCTTTCTCTCTCTCTGTCTCTCTCTCCCTCCCTTTCTTTCTCCCTCTCTCTCAGAAGAAATAAACTTTAAAAATACACACACACACAAACATATCACATGTGTATATATATATATATATATATATATATATATATATGTATGTATACACGTGTGTGTGTATGTACTTGCATGTCTATATCTGGGTTTAATTCTATCACTACTTCTGCAGCCTACTTTTCGTCCCCTTGTCACCTGTCTTTGCTATCTACACACCAGTTGATCTATGTTCTCACTCAGCACTTGACTGGAATTCTATCTTAACGGCTTTGTTTCAGAAGAGTTGTTAGTGATTTATTTGAATGCATAGTGTATGGCAATATAGTCTCAGTTAAAAACAGAAGGAACAGAAATGTACCTATTGAGTCCACATTGAGTCCAGAAAATGAACACTGAATATTATGGCAAGATACACAGTTACACTGATGTTCACAAATTTAACTTCAGCTTTTGAATAGTCAATATGAAGAAGGCTATTAAACCATCTACTTATTCTGTAATGTTCATAGTATAAGATACAGACAAATTTCTCAAGTATAATTGCCTTTCTTCTAAAGTTTCTCATGAAGTGGAAAATGTAATGTAATAAATAATACCTTTGTCAGTATCTTCCCTGTAATGGGTTGAAACCAAATATCAAGGCTAGTCAGTGTCATAAGGGTTAAGATCCCACATGACTGACTGCATGGTTCAAATCCTAGATCCAGCAGCAGTACATGTGCCTGCATGCCCAGACTCCTGAGAGGAGAATGGAGGAAAAGGGATTGTGGTGTGTGGCCATCCTTTCCCCCTGGGTAGCACCTTCTCACTTTCCCTCCCTCTGTCTCTCTATGATAAGTGCCCATTCCCTATAGCAAGTTAAAAAATTATAAAAAAATTTATAAATCTTTTTTATAAATATCTTCATATTTTATGATGTCACTATTATAACAAACAAAGCACAATTCAGCAATTATTTGGTTTGGGAATAAAGTAGTTCATTATAAAATGATTATATAAATATATATATATATATATATATATCAAATAAATACATATATATTCAAATGCATATAAATTTTGAAAATCAATATACTTAGATTATGTAAGATAAAAGAGTGAGTGGTCCATATATCTTTTGATCAATTTTCCTATAACTTTTAAATATTTCTTGAATTCCTGCTAGAGTATCATGGTAAAGCGGGGCCACTGTACACATGAGTAAGATACTAGCTTCCTGCTTTCAAGATGCTTATAGTTTTTAATGGATAAAACACTGTATTTTAGGTAATGCATAGTTATATATTTTTACTCCTTTTGTTTAACTGAATATACTTTTCCCATAAATAACCAAATGAAAGGCAACTGAGTCAATTCTATATATATATATATATATATATATATATATATATATATATACACACACACACACACACACATACACACACACATATATATATATATATCTGTCACAGAAAGGAAAATGACATTAGCTATTTCACACAGGATTTAATATAGAACAGGATTTACATTTGTTGAATTGACAGTATATTAACTATTTCTCAAAGCATTAATGGGACAAAGAAATGTGATATTATTTGTTGAAGATAATTTTATAGTTTTATTAACTGGACTAGGGAGAAATGTTCACATGTTGAAATATTGACTTTGTTGGCTAAATAACATGATTGAATGTATAAAAGACAATGAAATTTAAAAAATAATAATAGACTCCCATCTTTCAACCCCTGGGCCAGGAACTTTGAGGGAGGACTGCCCCTCGCAGCTTCAGCCCTGGGACCCCCAAGCCAGAGACCCCTCTTTCAGCCAGGAACACCCTCAGTCCTACTACACCCCACTCCCATCATTTGACCCCTGGGCCAGGAACTTCAAGGGAAGACTGCCCCCGTAGCTTCAGCCCCGGGACCCCCAAGCCAGAGACCCCTCTTTCAGCCAACAAAAAGGAAACACACTTGCTCCTATTTGAAGAAATATTCTCCTAAAAGGTTTTTCAAAGGGAGCACATCTCCCAACGGTTAGAAGTAGAAGAAGAACCTCAGGTCTGAATAAAGCAGGAAATATGTCTCCATCAAAATAACACAGTAACTTCCTTGCTTTTCTTGAAAAAATAGAGGATGTTACCAAAATGTCCGAGATAGAGGTTAGAACATTCATATTGAACAAATACTATGAGTTGGAACAGAAAAGAGACAATGAACCACAGGAGAGGAAAAAGTCCTTCCACGATATGAAGGAAGAAATGGACACACTAAGAAAGAATAAGACGGAACTATTAGAGGTGAAGTCTGTAATACAGGAAATCAAAAACTCTCTCAAAAGTATTAAAAGTCGATTAGACCATGCTGAGGGTCGAATCTCTGATGTAGAAGATAAAACTTCTGACCTAGAGAAAACCACCAAAAAGATAGAGAAAATAACAACAACAACAAAAAAGATAACATACAAGAAAAACTAGATTCCATTAGAGATCCTAACATCTGAATAATTGGTATCTGAGAAGATGAAGAAACTAATAAGGGCATGGAAAACCTATTCCATGAAATCTTGGAAGAAAATTTCCCAAGTATAGAGAGGCACTCAAGCATCCAGACCCAAGAAATACGAAGGACCCCAAATAGAATTAACCCAAGAAGATCTTCCCCAAGGCATATCATACCCAGACTGGCTAAGACCACAGATAAAGATAAGATACTAAAACTGGCAAGAGAGAAAGGACGAGTGATTTACAAGGTCACCCCATCAGGCTAACACCAGACTTCTCAACGGAAACAATGCAAGCAATGAAAGAATGGGAAGATGTATCGAAAGTGTTAAGAGAGAAACAATTTCAACCAAGATTATTGTATCCTGCAAGATTATGCTTCATATGGGAAAAAAAGAGATTAAAATCTTCTCAAACAAAACCTGAAAGAATTTGCCAGCACCAGGCCAGCTCTCCAAGAAACCCTGAAGAAAGTACTGTTCCAGGAAAACTAAAGAAGTAACAGCCAGAAACAAAGGAGTAAAAGGCGACTAAGACAATGGCCAACTTAAACATTGGGACAGATCCATTAACATCGATAATAACATTGAATGTTAATGGATTAAATTCTCCAATCAAGAGACACAGACTGGCTGAATGGATTAAAAAACAAAAACCCTCTATCTGTTGCCTACAGGAAACCCATTTCATGGATAAAGATATACATAAACTGAAAGTGAAGGGTTGGAAAAAGATTTTCCATGCAAATGGGAACCAAAAAAGAGCTGGAGTCACAATACTAATCTCTGACAAAATAGGCTTTAAAACAAAAACTGTTCAAAGAGACAAAGAAGGGTACTATATTGTAGTAAAAGGGTCAGTCGATCAAGAAGATATAACGCTTATTAATATCTACGTGCCTAACACAGGAGCACCCAAATATGTGAAGGAAAGACTGCTAGATCTAAAAAGGGAGATAGACTGCAACACACTAATTGTTGGAGACCTCAACATTGCACTATCCCCTCTGGATAGATCATCTAGACAAAAAATAGGTAAAGAGATAAAAGATCTAAACGATATCATAAATCAAATGGACTTAACAGACATCTATAAAACTTTCCATCCCAAAACCTCAAGATACACTTTTTTCTCACCTCCACATGGAACATTCTCGAAGATTGACCACATCATTGGGCACAAAGCAAGCCTCTACAGATTTAAAAGCATAGAAACTATACCCAGCATCTTCACTGACCATGATGGAATTAAACTTGAGTTTAATTTCAAGAGAAATCCTCAAAAAATACTCAAATACATGGAAACTTAGTAACCTACTCCTGAATGACTCCACAACTACTGAAGAAATAAAGGCTGAACTCTAAAGGTTCATGGAAGCCAATGACAATGAGGACACAAGTTTCCATAATCTTTGGGACACTGCTAAAGCAATCATAAGACGGAAGTTCATAGCAATTAGTGCACATCAGAGGAGCATGGAAAGAAAGCAAATGGATCACCTAACATTATGCCTCACAGAATTGGTAAAGCAACAGCAAAAAGATCCAAAAAACACCAGGAGAAAGAAAATAATAAAGATTCGAGCAGAAATAAATGAAATAGAAAATAAATGAACTATACAGAAAATAAATGAAAGTAAAAGCTGGTTGTTTGAAAAGATAAACAAAATTGATACATCACTAGCGAGACTTATTAAGAAGAAGAGAGAAAAGAAACAGGTGAATCAGATCTGCAATGAAGCAGGCAAAATAACAACAGACATAGTAGAAATACAAAACATTATTAGAGGATACTATGAACATCTGTATGCCAAAAACAAGATAATCTGGATGAGATGGACAAATTCCTGGACATGTATAATCTACCTAGATTGAGCCAGGAGGATATAGAAAGTCTGAATAGGTCCATAACAAGCCAGGAGATCAAATCAGTTATAAATAACCTCCCATCAAAGAAAAGCTCTGGCCCTGATGGATTCACCTCTGAATTCTACAAAACTTTCAAAGAAGAGTTAACCCCCATTCTGCTCAAGTTATTTCTAAATATCCAAAAGGGTGAATCTCTCCCTAATTCATTCTATGAAGCATCTATCACCCTTATCCTTAAAACAGATAAGGACAGGACAAGGAAAGAAAACTATAGACCAATATCCCTGATGAATATAGACACAAAGATTCTCAACAAGATACTAGCAGATCGTATACAACAACTTATAAAAAAGATTATACATCATGATCAGGTAGGCTTTATCCCAGGAATACAAGGTTGGTTCAACATATGAAAAACCAGAAATGTAATAAACCATATTAATAGGAAGAAAGATAAAAACCATATGGTCATATCAATTGATGCAGAAAAGGCATTTGATAAGATACAACATCCCTTCATGATCAAGACTCTTGGCAAAATCAGCATAGAAGGGTCATTTCTCAACACAATAAAAGCTATCTATGAAAAACCCATAGCGAACATCATCCTCAATGGAGAAAAGCTGAAAGCTTTTCCACTAAAAATGGGTACAAGACAAGGATGTCCACTTTCTCCACTCCTCTTCATTATATTACTGGAAGTCCTGGCCATTGCAATCAGAAAAGAGGAAAAAATAAAAGGCATTCAAATAGGAAAAGAAGAGGTGAAACTCTATTTGCAGATGACATGATTGTATACATAGAAGAACCAATGGTTTCCATAAAATAATTTCTGGAAATAATACACGAATACAGTAATATTGCAGGATACAGAATTAATATCCAGAAATCTATAGCATTTCTGTATACAGACAACAAGCAGATTGAGATAGAACTGGAAAAAGTTGTTCCATTTCCCATAGCCACAAAAAGTATAAGATACTTAGGGATAAATCTAAACAAAGAAGTTAAAGACCTCCACAAGGAAAACTATGAGAAGATAAAAAAAGAAATTGAAAATGACTCAAAAAAGTGGAAGGACATCCCATGTTCCTGGATTGGAAGAATTAATATAATCAAAATGGCAATTCTACCCAAAATTAATCTACCTATTTTATGCAATGCCAATCAAAGTACCAGACACATTCTTCACAGATCTAGGAAAGACAATAATCAAGTTTGTCTGGAATCATAAGAGACCCCATATTGCCAAAGCAGTTCTGCACGAAAGAGTGGAGTGGGCGGCATCTCACTCCCTGACCCAAAAATATACTACAAAGCTGTGGTAATCAAAACAGCATAGTACTGGCACAGAAACAGACAGGTGGACCAATGGAACAGAATAGAGTCCCCAGAAATGAATGCCCAAACATACAGCCAACTGATTTTTGACAAGGGGTACCAGTCAATCCAGTGGGAAAAGGAAAACCTCTTCAGCAAATGGTGCTGGCAAAACTGGATCTCCACTTGCAGAAAGATGAATCTGAACCCCTACCTCTCAGCTCTTAAAAAAATAAAGTCAAGGTGGATCAAAGATCTAAATCTAAGACCTCAAACTAAAAAACTGCTCCTGGAAAACACTGGGGAAAATCTGGGAGACATTGGGGTAGGGAAAGACTTCTTAAATAAAACTCCCAATGCACAGTTGATAATCCCCAAAATAGGCAAGTGGGATTACGTCAGACTAAGAAGTTTCTGCATGGCAAAAGACACAGTGATTAGTGTGAATAGACAGCCCTAAGAATGAGAAAATATTTTTGTAAACTATGCATCAGATAAGGGACTGATAACCAGAATTCACAAGGAACTCAAGCAGCTGTTCTGGAAAAAGACAATAAATCCTATTAAAAGATGGGAGAATGAGTTGAAAAAACCACTCTCTAAAGAAGACATACGAATAGCTAAAAGGCATATGAAAAAATGCTCAACATCCATCATTGTAAGAGAAATGCAGATCAAAACAGTGAGATATCACTTAACCCCAGTCAGAATTTCTAAGATTAAAAAAACAAAAAATGATAAGTGTTGGCTGGGGTATGGTGAAAAGGGAACTCTCTTACACTGCTGGTGGGAATGTAAATTGGTCCAACCACTGTGGAGAACAATTTGGAGATTCCTCCAAAATATACAAATAGAACTACCATATGATCCAGCAATCCCACTCCTTGGTATCTACCTGAAGGACAGAAGAATACTTAATCAAAAAAGTGCTTGCACATTGATGTTTGTTGCGGCATTTTTCACGATTGCTAAGTCATGGAAACAACCCAAATGCCCACGAACTGATGAATGCTTAGAAAAACTGTGGCACATATACTCAATGGAATACTACTCATCCATAAAAAACAACAAAACCCTGGCTTTTGAAAGGAAGTGGATGAATATGGAAGACTTACCGCTGAGTGAAGCAAGCCATGCTATGAAGGAGAGGCATTGTATATCCCCACTTAATATATACCGAGTGTCTGCACTCTATGACTGAAACTAATTGTCTAAAGGATATAGAAACGCTGTATATAGATGTAAATACCAGATATAGTGTGTGTGAAAGAGGAGGGTCTGAGGAAGGACATTTGAGGGAGGGACAGGGAGGCCAAGCATTAATGGCACAAAGAGGTGTGGTATTATCTGTTGAAGATATTTTTTAGTTTTATCAACAGTACTAGGGAGGAATGTTCACCTGTTTAAGTATCCATTTTGTAAGACAAATAATAATGTGATTGAATGTATGGAAGAAAATGAAATGAAAAAAATAATAAAAAGAAAAAAATTATTAAAAAAAGAGAAATATAAATAAATAAATAAATAAATAAATAAATAAAAGAAATGATGCCCCCCAAAATATAGAAACCAATTTTTTTTCTGATAACTGATATGCCTTGTTTCCATATTTTTATAGTTAGGGAATTAGACTGGATGCCTACTGTTTAGCACTAAAATTATTTTGTATTAATGATATTTCAGTAACTTCAAAATGACGGAGGTGCAATCTTCATTTTTAAAAACAGCCATAATTATTAGGAAGGAAAGTAAATTCTATAACATTATATAAATTTTGAGATTCATGTTCTCCATTCACTCTGGATTTTGTTACTTTAATCTTTGCCTTTCAAATAGCACTGTTATGAATATGAAATATGTTAATTCATATGAAGTACCTAAAAGAGTCCTGATACATGGTCTTACTTGGTAAATGTTGGCTAGTAACTCTTATTTTTAAAATCCATTTAAAAAGCGAACAATGCAGGGACCAGCAGTTAGCGTAATGGCTATGTTGCTGGACTCCCACGTAGTCGACCGCGGTTTGAGTCCCGGACCTGGTGGCTTAAACTCACGCCGGGCGCGTGTACGTGTGTGCACAAGATCCCGAGAGGAGAATGGAGGAGAAGGGATTGCAGTGTGGCCATCCCCCCTGGGGGTGATTTCTCACTTTTTATCTCTCTGTCTCTCTCTGTCTGTCTGGCGAGCGCACGCACCCTATAGCAAAAAAACCTCTCCCCCAAAAAAAATAAAGAGTGAACAATGCAAATAACCTTCAGTGAGTGAAGGAAAATGTCAAACCTTCACGAGTTATGTAGATGACCCACGTCCATGACTATTCTATGCCTACCGCAACTTTAGCAAATTCATAAGATGGAGTACTGCTCAGCTGTGAAAAGTAACAAACCAGTGATAGGTGCAACAACGTGGGTAAATCTGGAAGGTATTGTGCTAAGTGAAAGAAGACAGCCTCTGGAGGTTATGTACTATATGATTCTATTTATATGACTTTCTGGAAAAAGCAAAACTAGGAACAGAGAATAGGTTAGAAGTTGCCAAGGGCAGTGGGATTAGAGTAGCTGAATACAAAGGAGCAGCATACGATGATTCTTTTTTGAGATGATGAAATTAATTTGTATCCTAATCGAGATAGTGATAGTCTGTGCATTTGTCAAAACCCACAAAGCTGTGCAACCCCCTGCAGCACACACATACAGAATGCAGGTGGTTTTTTTTATATTTTTTTAAAATTTAAAATGTAGTTCTACTATTGACACACATGTACACACACAACTAAATTTAAGAAGACAGAATGTCGAAACTTTAATCCTTTGCTTGTGATAATATAAAATATTGCAATGACTTTCAAAAAATTCTTGGCAGATTCTGATAAAGTTAAGCATATATTTTCCAAATGACTAACAATTTCATTTTCATAAAAGTAGAAATTTTTATCTTCTTTCCTCTTTCCCTATCTCAGTTCATGGCATTGTCATTCATATCACAGAGCCAGAGTCATATTTTGCCTTATTATACTCTCTCATGCCCTAAATTCCATATAGCATTAAATAGGGCTTCCTTTATTTCCTTAAAAATATTTCCTAAGGTTTGTCTTACTGTTTATCATCCATGCTATTTCTGATCAAATCCAGGATATTATCATCTTTCACATGGCCTATTATATTTTCTCAACTAGTTTATATACCTAAGGTGTTGCCTAAATAAATATACATCTAGATACAAAGTCTAGGCCATTGTGTAGCTTACAATCCTTCCGTGATTTCCAATTGCCTACAGAAGGAAGCACAAACTTCTTCACAAGATACATAAGATTTCTCATTATTTTTTATGCCTGTATCAACAGTCTCATCCCCTAGTTATTTTGTCTCGAACTTTCTGCTAAAATAATACTTTACTTTATTGGATAACCACCAAAGTGTATTATTTTATAACCCCATGAAAATTTTCTTTTGTGTGTGCTGTTTTTCCCATTATTTCTCACTCTTATTTCTTCTGGATAAGTGTGGGAGAGAAAACAAAGAAAGGAAATCTCTAACAAGTACCTTATGTATATCAAACATTGTATTATATGTTACACATCTTATTGCAAATAATATTTATTCAACATTCTAAGGTAGGTTTTTTGTTTGTTTTGTGGTGAAGGAAACTATATACAGTTAGTTGTTAGTGGCCCATATTTGACAGGAGATGGATCTGAACAAATTGTCACTCTACTATATAGCCAACTCATCCAGAAATATTTCCCTATACCCAACCTCCCCCTATACTCACAGGTTAGGCACTCGAAGTACAACTCTATCCCAACACTTTCCACTTCGTATTGGTAAGCACTTCATGCACGATTATCTCTGTCTTTATTATAAGCACCTTGAGGGTGGGTCGTATCTTTGGTTTCACTTTTTTTCAGAATATATATTATAAAAGTGAAAATAACAGATAAGTAAGGTTTTAAAAAGACAGTCGTGGACTCAATACTAAATTTACTGAAAGCATTCTCTGTAGCTTTGAGTCCTGGCTCCAATTAGTGAGTATCTCCTCGACCTTTATATTCCCACAGTCTGACATTGAGTAGGTATGAAGTAAATGTGTGTTGAATTGCAGAAAGATTCACATGAAGATTTGCATATATAAAACAATGTTATGTTGAGGTTTATGTTCATGGACATTTATTACTGTTATTCTATATGTTCTGTACTATTTGAAAGAAGATCATAGGTGTGTTCCATGATTTATTGGTTATAACCAAATAATGCTATAGTGGAATGTCTGGTTGACTTTTATCTTCCTTAACTAAAATATTAAAAATAAAATTGCAGTTCTATTTTATGAATTCTGTTTTTCTTTAAAGAGCCATCTATACAAGACAATTTCAGAAAGGTCTATAAAACAAATAACAATAAACACACAAAAAACTTCATTGGTTACATAAAAACAAGGCTATTATACGGACTTAATTTATTAGTGGCAGAAATTCTGGAACTGTCCCATTTAAACCAATTTTAATCAGCCATTTACTCTAACAGTATAATGTTTGAGATAGTCATAGCTCCTGAGCTATTTGCATAATCCCTGTGCTCTTTCCATAAAATGTTTTGCTAAATTTAACACAGTTATTAAAAGAGAGCATGCACCAAAAATTTTTTAAAAGTAAATATTGACATGGTTTTTAGTCAATATTAAGACTTAGAAAACCATGTGTTGAATATTAACCTCATTACTCCATTGATTATCATTTATCATTCATCAATAAGTCTTAAAGAAAACTGTAGAATCATTTTGTTTTACTATTTGTGACAAAATACACAAATATCCTCAGAATATTTAATAATCGTCTAAAGTATGAGGATTGGGATGGTTATGCAGCTGTCCTGCGAAACCACATGTTGGAGGAAACTATGTATTTTGAAGAAAAGGTTTAAAGTTGAAAGGTACATTCATTCATTCTTAGATGTGTTTCTTTACTCATTTCCTCAAAATGTCACTAATGTCAGTTCTCACGCACCATTGGTATTTGATTTTATAATACTTAACTGAGAAAGTAGAAGCAATTGAGAATGATATTCAATGAGCCACATCCTTCTATAATCCCCTCCCCTTCACTCTGGGTAGGATTTGTAATTTGCTTATAGTAGATACGGTAAAGATGAGGGAACTTTGAAGATGCAGTGAGATTCCTAATTAGTCGACTGAGTTAATTAGAAGGCAAGTAATAATGGGGAGGTTGATCTAATCTGATAAGCCTCCCTAAAAGAGGTCTAAGGATTAGAGACATGAAATAAGGGACATCTCTTTCTGGCCTGGAAGTTTCCACTGTCAGCCTACAGATTCAAGGGATTGAATTCTGCCAGCAGTCACGTGAGCTTGAAAATTTACCCTATGCTTCACGTGAATCCTGAGCACTGACACTAATTGTAGCTGTGTGAGACCCTAAGCAAAGGACATGGATGGGCTAGAGTATCCTAACAACTGGAAACGGTGAAATAATAGCATATGTTATTTCAAGCTGCTAAACATGTAATAATTTATTACATAGCCACAGAGAAACTAATGAACAATTTAAAGAAAATGTCCCCCTGCCACTATTACCACGTGTACCCTCTTTCATGCATCAGTTGTCTTGTATGTGCTGCTAGCCTTTCTTCTCACTATATATAAACTGTCCTTGTTTTTGTCTAAAGTCAATCCCTTCCCTTGGGCTCTAAATCCTATTTTCTCTTATCTGCCCAGAGGCTTTATACTATGGAAATGGTCTTCTTTCACACCTACATCATTAATTTATCCCTTCTCTAGTGAATAGTTCCCATCAGAAAACAGACTCTCTTTTCTTCTGACTTCAAAAAGTGGTGTTCATTCTTTGGTGTTCGTTCCAAAAATACAAAACAAAACCATAACCCCAGCCTAGAAATGAGAAAACAAACAAACAAACAAAACCATTATCCAAACCCAAATAATGGTGTGTTTTGCAAAATATCTGACACAAAACCATTAAAGGAAAGATGGAGAAACTGTCATAGACCAGAGGAGACTAAGTAAGGAGATATGACAAGTATATGCAATGTGGTATCTGAAATTGAATCTTGAAGCAGTAAAAGGACTTTAGGGAGAAACTACAGAAATTTGAATAAAGTCTAAAGTCTAAATTAACCAATGGTAGTCCTTTAGTTTTGAGCAATATACCATGGTGGACCCCACTTTCTTCAGATCTTTGCTTAAATATCTTCCCGGAGGAGGCCTTCTTTTATGACTTTATTTTATAGAGATCATGCCCTTTATTTAAATTTAACAAACACATATAACATGTTTATTTTTAGATGATGAGGAAATAAAATGAACACAATTTTTTCTCCCTAAAGAGTTTGTAGTTTAGAGACAAACTAATTTCTTCGAAAGATATCTGATAATTTTGTTTGCCTATCATCCTTTTAACACTTTCTGATAAAAAGTCTCTGCTTTAAATTTGTGGACCCACCTTCTTGATGGGTAGTTTATGCTGGCACTTTTGGGTTGGACATTTGATACAAAGCAGGAAATTGATCTACAGTGATAACTCCAGGGCATGTAAACCAAGCTCTCGAAAACTTAAACAATGAAGAGTTTGCATAATCACAGATATAGTTTGTCCCCCTATTTTGTGAGTTCTTTCCCCATCCACGGGGCAGGTTGAATAGAGACTCAGGGAGTTGGAAAAGGACATGAGGCACTGATGTCATCGTGTCTATTGGCTGAGTTTAGTGGGAGCTCATAGAGCTTTTAGTAGGTTCACAAAGCCCATGGCAGTGCTCACAGTTCTTCCTCCCTCTTAAAGCTAGTAACAGGTGCATGGGGAATCCTCACAGAGCATTTTCCTCCCTCTAACAGAGCTAAGCAGAAGTGTGCCAAAGCCACAGAGCAGAGCAGGGCAGCATTGACCAGGTGCCCTCTTCCTCTTAAAGGGGATGCAGATACTAGTGGCTCATTGCCAAAAATAAAGTGTTGCAAAGGCACATGTACTTAAGTTCAGTGGTGTAAAACAGCAAAGTCATAATTATATAACAAGCATAAGTGAAATACAACTAATAGCATAAGTTGTTTACCTGGTGGTAAAATAACATGATAAAATAGGAGGTGAGGGAATCAGACTAAACTATCCTGACTCCATTTGCAATATACCCACATGGAAAGCTTCTGACTGAGAAGAAAATCAACACAGAGAGGGAAACAAAAACAGAAATGGGGAAAGATACAGAACTTTAATATATTTTTAACCCACAAATTATACTCTGAATTATGTCTGCCTTGACTTTCAATTCCATTAGCCAATAAACTTTTATTTTTGCTTAAACTAATTTTAGTTTGATTACATTATGGAACTAAAAGTGTAAACCTTATTAAATCATTGAGTCCTTATTATATGCCAGGCACTGTTTCAAGTACGTACATATTGTATAAAATAGATTCTATTATTGACACCAGTTTATTAATTGAGAGGGCAAGTAATTAAATAACATATCCAAGTTTACACCTGAGAATCAAACCCTTGTAATTTGAATTCCATATGTGATCTTTCCAGAAAAATGAGTTTTATGATACACATTTTTTGAAATGCCTGCCATTGTGTTCTGAGAAGTCATTAAACTATTACACAAAAACGTTCTTATGGATTAGGACTTCATATAAGATGTATAATATGAGACCTGAAACCATTTCACTTTGATTGAATTCAGGTGATGAATATACTGAAGACCAATGGGTAAAATAGAAACATGACATAGTTAAGAGAAAAATCACTATCAGTTAATTGACCAGTGCTCTACTACTTGCCGAGTTTTGAGTGGAGCAGTTATTGCTGACTATTTACAATTATGTAGACTTCCTTAGGAGAATCAAGTATTTCCTCTAGTGTGGCTGAAAACTGTACCCAGTAGAACTGGCGACAACTGCTTGACTAGGTAAGTATAGTTCTTCTCCATGAGTGCAACTTAAACAAAGGAAAACTTATTAAGAGAAATTTAGAGCGATAACAAAAGGATATTTTTGCAAAGTAAGTATGTCAATTTCTATAAGAAAAAGTGACTAATACTTTAGAAGATACACTACTGCTACTATAAGACCTAGCAGTTTTAAAAGAATTTCAAATTTCTTTATTAACTCACAAAATCTGGGAACTTGTAATACTAGTAAATAAAGTTTTTTTTTTTCCAATATGCAACAGTTTTTTTAATTTTCCTCTCATAAATGTTTCTTTTTATAAAATAATTCTATTTAAATAATATCTGATAGATCAGATGATCATCATAGATCATTCCCAGTTGTGTCTTTACTGTCAATGAAGCACTCAACACTCTTTCTTTCTAGAAAGATTTTTTACTATGAGGCGTGTACGCTCACCAGAGATACAGAGAAACAGAAAGAGAAATCACCCCCCGGGGGGGTGTGTCCATACCACACTCCCTTCTCCTCTGTTCTCTTCCCTGGATTTGGGGCATGCACACACACAAGCCCAGCATGAATTTTAAGTCGCTAGGTCCAGGACTCTAACCGCCGTTGACTATGGGGGGAGTCCAGCATGTATCTGTTACTCCATCTGTTGGTCCCAACATTTTTTCTTTAATGAAGTTCTCAGTTGCTAAATTACAACTGTTCTTTTGTTGGTAAGAACTATGGCATCATGTATTACTAACATAGCTAAGAAAATACTGGTTTTCTTCAATGATGTCCTGAAACATTTTGACCTTTTTCAAATTTAAACTTTTGTAGTACTAGTCCAAGAACTGAAAACAGAAATATGTCTTCCTTATTGTACACAGCTTTCTTTTTTTTTTTTTCCTTTTCTTTCTTTTCTTTTCTTTTTTTTTTTTTTTTTTTTTTTTTTTTTTTTTTTTTTTTTTTTTTAGAGGTTTTTGCTATAGGGCACATTCCAGAAAGAGACATTCCTGAACAAGCAGTCTAGCCACCATGTCTCCATCTTAAAAGTCATCCATTTTGTGATTCCATTTGGGGCTATACCTTAATTATATTTTTAGGACCCCTATCTCTTACCTTACATGTCTGGTGGGTTCTTTCTTTACTCACTGCTGTGTGACAATGCAAACAAGATAATGAAGGTAGGTGAAGTACAAGCATAAAGGCAAATTTAAAAAATAGAAATATCAAAATATCATCATCATTTGTTGAATTAAAGGAAAGACAGCTTTTGGGACCAGCAGATAGTGTAATGGTTACATTGCTAGACTCTCACGTAGTCGAAAGCAGTTCATGTCCCGGACCTGGTAGCTTAAAACTCATGCCAACTGTGTGTTTGTGTGCGTGCTCGAGACCCTGAGAGGAGAATGGAAGAGACGGAATTGCAGCACAGCCATCCCACCTGGGGGCGGGGGAATAATTTCTTGCTTTCTGTCTCTCTCTGTCTCTCCCATGAGTGCACATGCCCTATAGCAAAAATCTCTCTCTCTTAACAAGAAAAGGACAACTTTCAATTAAAATTTTATAAAGTGATGAAGAACTTGCCACAGCACCTAAGTGACTCAATTTATTTATATCTATTATTGTAGTTTGATTGATCTCATCGCATTTCAGATAGTTCTATTTGTTTTCAAAAGCAGGGAGTTTTGTGTCCTTTCTTCTTATTCTGACTACCATGATTCACTTAAAATTGTCCCTGCTTTAACTAAGAAACCTATACTGGCATATATATGTAGACTTTTAAAAAATTTTCGGGACTAGCATTTAGCAAACCCCCCCCCCCAAAAAAAATTCTCATCAACTTATCCTTTTGTGCTATAGAACTTTCACTGAGGAAAATTAATTGGGTAGGGAATTTTGTAAAATTTACTAACTAATCAGTAATCCTCTAATTAACTTTGATCTTTCCCAGACAGTGAAAACATTAAAAAGATCTTTCAAAACATTTTAAAAGAACTTTTCTTTGTCCTAGCTGGCAATGCTTACCTCCTTGTAACCGACTCTTTAAGTGTGCCAACTTATCAATGAATGGTTTTGCACAAAGGTTTTCTTTTTTCTTTCATTACTTTTTCATTATAAATGTTATAGAAGACTACTCACTATTCTGAGTCTTCATTAATTTACCTCACTTCTCACACACCTGCCATCCTTATACGAAGTTTTTAACATGCAGTCAATTTGTCATTTCATGCCTGGAGGTGGTGTAATGTTTTCATAAGAATGAGCTTGTGCCAATCTTTCATAACTGCTTAGTGCATAATATAAACACGACATTGCCCCTTTGTAGAGCCCTTACTTTTAAATGTTTTTCTCAAAATCCTTTAAAGATGAAGAGGAGACTCGCTTACTAAAAATACTCCATTTTTTTAGAATTATTTATTGAATTTTATTTATTATCATTATTAGTAGTAGTATAATATTTTTATTTGCTATGGAGCATGCATGCTCACTGGAAAGAGACAGAGAGAGAAAGAGAGAAAAAGTGAGAAAGCAAATGAACTGCAGTTGGCCATGTGGGAGTCTAGAGCCTTAACCACCCTGCCACTCGCTGGCCCTGAAAATGCTTCAATTTCAGGTTTATGTGTGACTAGTGTGCTGGGCATTTGCTTTTCAACAATTTGAGTAGTTGACATGAAAATATTTTCTCAAAAACTTTAAAACAATACTGTCTGTGTTGTTACAGAGTCACAAGCAAAATTATACAAAATTATAAGAAATATTTTAAACATTATCTTTAAAATTCAGTATTCTGAAATTTTGAAAGTTGTTTATTAACTGTCACAAACTATGAAGTATGAGCAAAAATTTTTTGCTATGTAAAGTAAATTATTGTGGAAAAATGTGAAAATAAATAAATAAATGGAAAAAAGGAAAAAAAAAAACAAAGAAAGAAAATGCTTCATTTTCAAAGTGTCTGAACCTCTGACAAAAACTAAACTTGGGTATGCTCTTGGTAGACTAAACATATACAATCAATACACATAGCTGGTTTGAGGCTTTAAATTGATGGAAAACAGTCACTCTGTGCTTTCAAATTTGCATTTCTTCTATAACCTCTTCTTCATTTAGCAAGTGTGCTTCTTGCATTTGAGATTAAAATCTGGCATTAAGAGTTGTTCTTATAACTGCAAGTAGTTTCCATGGAAACACAGCATGGTTTCCAAATGTCAGCTTTCTCAAACCAACACTTGCAGTTTATGAAGGATCCTTCATTGAAGTGTGACAAACTCTCTCACCTCTGTGAAGTAAGTAGGGGATATTGGAATAAGAAGAGATATTAGGGTCAACCTTATAGTTAAATTGTATTCCCACACCTAAAAATATGAGGTAAAAACCATCAATTAAAAATGTGTGTTTTGAGAAAGAATAATTCCTCTCCATGCTAATCAAACAGCAGTGGCAGGGAAGCTAACACAGGAAGCATATTGATTTCCTTTTCTACAAAATATATTAGAATAGCTGTCCCTGTCTCTTCCAGTGCTCCCAAATACATTTCACAAAGTAGAGGTTTCCTCCCCACCTGGGGACTCCAAAGTTTGACTGAGCACTGGGCTAAACATGTGGGAAATGGGCTTCGACAAAACAGACGACAGCAATTCATCCTGTGGGCCTGTACACATTGAGCAGGGCCCCCGTGTTGAAGGAAGGATGTAAAGTAATGAGCTGGATGTAGGCCCTAACCCCCACTGAGTAATCGCAGAGAAGAATCTCAAACAGAGCTGTTGTGAGTATAAGAGAGGAGGATGATAGGTCAGCTGTTCTGTGCACCTGGATTTCATGAGCACAGTTAGATGCTTTTTGCTAGGGTCTGAGATCCCAGATTGAGTAGCACACACTCCCCAGCCTCAGCTACTCCTCACTGTCGAGTGACTACTGCTATCTCAGACAGGTTTGCCACAACCCTTGGCATGCTCCCTTACTCACCACAACATCCTGTGAATGACAAGAAGGAAATGTGGTTCTCCTGATAGAGATGTGGCTTTAGCCCCAGGGATCATCTCTGCAGATGCTTCAGAGGATCTCTAGAGAGCAGAGACAGGTGTTTGGGGCTTTCTTCTGTATCAATCTCAAAAAAGACAAAGAAAAAACCCAGCATATGCATTTCACTGCAGCTAGTACAATTTCTGTTAGGAAAATTGAGCAGAAAATTGAGGCCATGAATCCAAATAACTGTGACCAAAAGGGACTTTTTTGATCAAATTTAATTATAAAGTTTTATTTTAGGACTCTCTTTGAGCACTCCTTAAGTTTGAAATTTACCTTACTGGATAGTTTGTTTAAATCTTAATAATAAACATATACTTGACAAAAGCACATCTAGAATTTGTCAACTTAGAAATTTTTTTTTCTGGGCTATTGGTTCATTGAAATTGGGCTCAGTTTACTACATCAGTTAGTAAGAACCCTAGTCTTTCTCCTGTTGGCCTTCTTTGTGTCCTTCTCTTTCTCTTCTTCCTTTCCCTATTTCCCACCCCCCTTCGTATTTCTTCACAGATACATATTCTCCATATTCCCCTTATCTTTCTGGGGTTCTTATTTGTTTGTTTATTTGTTTTTGTAACTTTGTCACCCTACAAGCTAGGGAGCAAGTGATGAACTAGTTTGGGAACTCAACAATCAGATACGCTTTCTCTTACTGTTTTTTTTCTGTATGGACCACAATGTTCCACTGCTTCTGTCTTCCCAAGTCCAGAAATCCTTAGTTTCACCAATTCAGACTTACAGACTTAATCACCAGATAGAAAAAGAGCCATTACCCAGCTCCCAGAGTGGGTATGATACATGGAGGTCTACCTGCACCAGGTTTTCAATCAGTCCTGTGTTCTATTCCATTTTCAGGGGGATAACTATTAAAGTAAATTCTGGAGTCTTTTGAAGGATCCATGGTATGAACATGATTATTTCTCTGTTTTTGCTCATGGTTGCCTGAGTATTTGTGTTTCTTGGGTGTACCAAGGAAGTCACTTCTACTTCTGCTTTCTACTTTCCACATTTTGTTGCTATTATGTCCTCCCATTTTCTTCGTTGTTATTTTTCTATCTTGTGAATATCCCTTTTGTGTCATTTAACAAGATTTTAGGGAGAGAAATAGTATACACATTCAACTTGAATTTATTCATGATTTATTCTTTTTTGTTGCTATTAAATATGACTCTAGTATCTTATAATCTTTTAATCTTATAACAAGAAATGTCTAAAGAGATTTTCTCTTGTTTTACAAATGAGAAATCGAACCAAGAGATATTAATTGGACAATTGACAGAGTTGATCAGAGTAGATTTTAGGATTCAGACACAGGTCTTTGACATTAAAATTTCAACTCTCAGAATCTCAGAATTTTAAGCAATGCAAAACTCTAGAAATTATCTCATCAAGGCCTTCATATTATGCATTGAATATCAAAGAAGTCAGGACTTGTCCTTGGTCAGACTGCCAGCTAGGATTTAGGTTTCATGACACCCAAGCCATATTATCATAAACTTTTATTTTTAATTATTTCCTTCACAGTGAGGGAAGGTAGATTTAAAAGAAAAAGTGGACATGGTTTATGTTTGGAAAGTAAATGATATTCGTGTATTGGAATTCTCCTTAAGTCTGTAAAATTATTAAGACTCGCTGAATCAATACTAATATTAGCCCTTATCAAAGTTCTGGGAAGGCCTATTTCCACTGCAAGAAAACCACTCAGATGTAACATGACAGGCCTTTAGAGAAAACATTGTTTCAGGGGCCAGCAGATGGAACTTTATTTATATTTCAGTTGCTGGACTCCCAAACGAAGGAATACCGTTTGAGCCCTGAATTCGGTGACCTGAGAATCACAGTGGCATGTGTGTGTGTGCATGCCCAAGATTCTGGGAGGAGATGGAGGAAAAGGGATTGTGGCATGGTCATCCCTGCTGGGGAGTGATTTCTCACCTTCCCTCTCACTGGCTCTACCTCTCTCTCCAGCAAGCACACGTGTCCTAAGTCAAAAACTTCTAAAACAAAATCATTTCAGTTATATGTGTCCCAGTCTACTTTTAATAAAGGTAAAACAGCTATTAATAAAAATGTAAATATTTGTCAAACTGGAATAAACTTTAACTTAGACTAAGAGATTTAAACAAGACACAAATACAAAACTTTCTAAACTTCTTACCATTTCCATATTTGAGAAAAACACAGAGGAGAGAAAAACAAATGTATGTTTCAATATTTAAAAAAAGAAATGCAAATAATTGGGTAGGTTAATATTAGCTTCAGGGAATATTTGCTGTCATGCTATGAAACTTGGAAAAAGATTTTATGAGAAGTGTTAACTTAAATTACAGCAAAGAGGATAACAGTATAATAATTAACATGTAAAGCATATGCTAACAAACCATTATTATGTAAAAAATCAAGCTGAGGTTCAGAGCTAAAAATCTGAATGTTTAGCAAAAGCAAATAGAATATGATTAAGTCACTATAGCATCAAAGTAACGTTAGAAAATAAAAAATAGCCAAGAGATGTGGAAAAACTGAAGGAAAAGGCATAGGTTTGATATTTGTTTTAGCTTATTAACACACATATAAGACTGATCCAAATATGAATTATGTAATAGAAATTGACTTCCTTAATTGATTAAATTCTAAAATGGGGATCAATCTTTTAACTACATTCATTTTCCGGTTAATAAACATTAGCTAATAGTGTGAGAGAGTTTCCACCTACTTATTAAATTTGTTTTACCTAAAAATGACTAAGAAGTCATTTGTGCTGGAGGAAAAAATACAAAAGAAACAAAAAAAACCCCACATTCCCAGTTTTTACAGTAAGATTTTGACTTGGTGCCCTCTGGAACATCCAGAGTAGTTCCAGGCTCCAGAGAGATCACCACCCAGAGTTAGGACTGATGGGAGAGAGACATGAATGGTCTATCTTGCTGTTCATTAAACAACTTTCTATGGCATTTATTAAAATATGTGTTGGTTCCTGATTAGAAACGATGTTTTTTCCCCTAGATCTGGGATAAAGACAAAGATAAAGATAAAAGCTATTTAGTGTGAAGTAAACCTAGTCAAAAAATGCATTCAGAAATATTCTAATTCCTTTCTTTTGAAGCCTCTTTATTACTGGTTGGTATTTCAAATAGTCAGGAGAATTTTTTTTTGTCTCTCTAGTCATTTTTTAAAAGTTTTATTTATTTATTTATTTATTTCTTCCATGACAGAGAGAGAAAGAGAAAGACAGTATCCCCAACAGGATCTTGTGGGTGACCTAACCCTAGCATCAGCCAACCCTGATCATGGGCATGTATGTGCCCCAGAATGTACAGGGAGGTCTTAGGACCTTACATGTAGGTCCAGTCTCACAGAGTGTTATTTTACCACTATACCATCAACTGGTACAGGCCTAAGAGTTCTTACTAATAACCTGTCCAGGACATCCAAATTAAGAAATGTTTCTAGGTTATCACTATAGTGACGAGTGTGATTAGGTAATAACATAAGACTGTTGAACTCTTCTGTGTGCCAGTTAATGGGCTTTGGGCCTTAGATAAATTTTATCTTGAAATATTAATTAATTTAGTTATTTTCTCTAATTCTCTAAGTATCTCTTTTCTCTCACCCTTGCAACTCAGGGATCATTCTTCCTCCCTGCATTTTAGAGCGAAAAAATAAGATTGAAAAAAAAAAAAAAAAAAAAAAAACCCTGCTAGGACCAGCAAGCGTGTGGCATGGTGGTTAAGACACTGGACTCCCACATGGGCGATCACCATTTGAGTCCCAGATCTGGCAGTTTACGTTCTCATCTTCTATCTATCTCTCTCTGGTGAGCACACATGCCCTACAGCAAAAATTTTAAAAATAATAATAACTAAAATTAAATAAGTAATTAATAAAAAAGAAAAAAATTTCAATCTAAGGGGAAGAAAATATATATTTATTTACATACAGAAGCTTTTCCCTAGATATCGTAGACCTGCAGAAATTAGAGAAATAAAAATGTGACACCTAAAACCTAACAAGAGGGCCTGGATGCTTCGGAGTGACTTCTAAGATGAGACTGGCAAGTTGTTAACCTCCCCTCCCAAAACCTATCGATAGTGAACATGGTCTTCACCAGTCCCAGGCACTTTTAAGCTACCCCTGAAGAGACCATAGAGAATTTGGACAACCAGTAAAAATTGGGCCAAAATGTGAAACTCACCTCTACCAAAGCTGCACTAAATTAAACCAGTGAGGTATTTTACTGTGAGTGGAGGTAGAATTAGACCTCTATATTTCCATCAGATGTAAATTAGGAAACAACTTAAATAACTTACTACTATAAGTTAGGAAGCTGAGGCACAGAGAGATGAGGTATTTTACACAAGATGAATCATGTAGCGATTTTTGGAGCTGGAATACAAACCTGTACAATCTGGTGTCAGAACATTCATTCATCATAATATTCTACTGCTTCAAATATCCACTGAAAATAATTTAGGGTAAGGATTTATCAATAGGGCCATATACTTTTGCCTCTAAAAATTATTCATCTTCTCAGAGGGCAATGTTGGGCACATTTTGTCTCTATTATATACTCTTTTCCTCATAAGGAGAGCTGGACCAAGGGTACTTCTGATCTGACAACAAATATAACTCACCAAATCCTGTGCAGTTTGGGCTTGGGGATATCAATATCATTTGCAGGTGTTCTCATTTCAGATTTGTGGGAAACCTAATACAATTTAGATAAATGAGATTTTAATTAACAAAAACTGAGTTCCAACCCAAGGGAGAGTACTACAACCTTAAAATTGAGTGTATAATGAATCTAATTTTTAAAATGTCAGCTATGCCCACCCACCTGCATTTCTGATAACCGTGCTATGGTTTCTAAGGAGTCATCTGTAAGTCTGGTCTCCTAGTATCAGTTACTCAAGAAAAATTTTCACAGGAACAAAGAAACTTTAGTTAGTATAATCAAGTCCAGTTACTTCATAAAAGTCATAAAATTTGGTATGAATCCCTATTACAATATTGAGCCTCAAATATTACAGTACCTAAGAATTGAGAGTGTCATATCCAGTCAACTCCTATTTCCTTCCTCTTCCTTCCCAGAAAATATACAAAATGAGTCTGGAGAGTTTTGTAGAGCCAGAAAGTAAGGAAGTGCTAGCCCCAAAATGATAAAGATGTGTTGAGGCAGTGGTCTCCAACCCTTTTGGCACCAGGGATCATTTTGTGACATACAATATTTCCATAGACTAGAGGGCAGGGGATAGTTTTGGGATGGTTCAGGTGTTACATGCACTGTGCACTTTATTTCTATTATATTGTAATAGCTAATGAAATAATTATGTAACTCAACATAATGCAGAATCAGTGGGAGCCCTGAGCTTGCAACTAGACAGTCCTACCTGGGGGTGAAGGGAGACAATGACACCTGAAGTGTGTTGCTTATGTTCAGTCTACTCTAGTCTCATTCTGGTTACTGTCACTGCAGAAAACTCTGCTTCACAAAGATAAATGTTGGAAATGGAAGCAGGCTTTTCAGTGCTCTTATGGCAATCGCAGAATACTTTACCTTGACTTTAATCCAGAAAGTCAAATGGAGATTTGAAGTTGTCTCAAACATACTTTTAAGGTCACCACCATTTGTGATCTCAGCTGTTGATCTCTTGTGGCATGGACAAAATCACCTAGCAAAGAGGTTGTGAAACCATTCCTTCCCAGTCCGGGGGTCTTTTGTGTTGGCAAGGAATGCTCAGCTTCTTCTGAAAGCTGAGATAGGTGATCGCATACCAGCTGGAAGACAAAGGTCCTGGCTCAATCTCTTTCAAAATCTCTGCTAATGTTTGAAACTTGTCAAAAATCCCCATGTCACTCATCACCCATATCATTTCGGTTTGGCTTTGAATGGAGCCATTTTATCTGCCTACCTGAACACAGTTGTCGTTCTCCCCTGAAGTGACAGATTGACTTCATTGTGCAGGTTGAATATGCTACCCAAGTAAGTTTTGCAACCCATTCTGTGTTGCTGAAATGTACTGCCAGAGGTGACTGTTTTTCTAGAAGACTCTGGAGCAGCTCTCATAACTCAAAATCTCTGGCCAGTGATCTACCACTAGAAAACCATCTCACTTCTGTGTATGAGAGGACGTGTGTGCTCTGAGACCATCTCCTGACGGAGCTGTGTGAACAGATGTGAATTAAGGGCATGCATTTTAATATGATTGATAATTTTAATCATATCCTGCAAATGTTAAATTCAGGTGACATTTTTGGGCTAGCCCATATTTCTCTATAGATGACACAGTGCTTGGACTCACATTCAGAAGTGACCTCTTTGACCCCAGTAGTGAAACCAGAAGGCCATCCAGTTGTGGCATCTGCTCTATCTGTACAAAATGAAAATGAGCAGTTCAGTTTTCCTGGTGTGTAATCAGTCAAAGACTTCAGTAGTCCTGCAGTTGTGGTGTTGGTTGGCTACAAAAGTGCACATAATATATCCTCATGCACATTCTCCTGAAAAATATATTGTATAAAAACAAGCATTGTTGCTTTGTTGTCAACATGGGTACACTTCTCAACCTGGGTTGTGTGTCATGGTGACTAGTTAATCCCCTGACACATTTGTGCATCAGTGTCTGCCATTTCTTCAATTCATTTAGTTTTGCTAGCTAGTTCCAAAAGAGGAACATGACCCACCATTTGAACAGTGGCCTCTCCTAAAAGTTCATGACAAACCCTTGATCCTTAGGAGCAGGCAGTATTCACTCTTCTCCAGTAGTAAAGGGCTTCTTAGGTTTAGCCAATAAGAATAATTCTCTCAGTGCAGATAGATTTAATGAAGTGATGGTCTTCAGTAACTGCTTCTAGTCTTTGTGTTCACTTTTTTTTTTTTTCTCTTTTGAAAAACTCCAAAAGCTTGTCCTTTAATGCAGAGTTCTTGGTCTCCATGTGGTAATGCAGTTTTGAGGGTTTCATGGTTTCATTGCATAGTTGATGGCCACAGTATACAAAGCAGGCTTGGAGATTTGAATCATCTATTGCAGTAAACCTGTAATTTAAGTAGAATTGTTACTATTTTCTTTTAAATGCTGATTTCTTTTTGTTGGCAATCTTAGAGTCTTTTGGTGTTTCATCATTGGATCTTTTCCCTTCTAAAGAGAAGCTCTTCAGTAATATTTATTTTTTACTCTTTTTGGCTAGAGTTTGCTTGTGGGCTTACAAATACTGTGACCGATATTAGTACACAGTGCGAGAAAGGTGCATGGAAGGAAATGGTAAATAAAATAATGGGTGGGCCATGCATAGACTAAAATAAGTGTGAGATTCTGCCTTAAATCCTGCTACCAGATGCAGTTGTGCAACGGAAGTACATCAACTCACTTGCCACAGAAAGTCTGCCACCAGACACAGCTTAACTTTTACTTGCCACTCACAGATAGGGTTTTGATGTGAGTCGGAGAGCAATTGATTTATTTTGGTCTCTGTGCAGTCAAACTCTCTGGTAATGCTAATCAGTAATTTCAGCTGGTCCCAGTGCTAGCATCACTGTCTCAGTGCCACCTCAAATCATCAGGCATTAGAGTCTCATAAGGAGTGTGCAACCTAGATGCCTCACATGTGCAGTTCACGGTAAGGTCCACCCTCCTCTGAAAATCTAATGCCAACACTGATCTAACAGGAGTCAAAGCTCAGGTGATAATGTGACTGATGAGGAACAGCTGTAAATGCAGATGAATCTTCCCAAGTTTGCCTGCTACTCATCTCCTACTGTGCTGCCCAGTTTCTAAGAGGCCATGGGTTGGTACCAGCCCAAAGGGAGGCTGGGGAACCCTGTACTAAAGGGACATTGAAATGAACTGAAATAGCTCCCAATGGCCAAAACCTGAGCAATTTCAGTAACAAAATAAATATTAGATTCAAGTAAAACTATAATATAAATACTAATAAGTTTATATTGACACAAGTAAGTCATTCAATAAACAAGTAAATGAAAGGAAATGACAGACCCTCACAGAAGTATTTCAAGTAGTTATGTAGCTGTTCTACACTGAAGTAGATGAAGTGTTAGCTTCCCGCTCAGGTATAGGCTATACACAGTGACTTCATTCCATAGATCACACTATGAAAAGGGAGAAAGAATTAAGAGTAACTTTATGGTAGGGAAACCTCACAACCTCCACCAAACCCATAACCTCAGTCAAATCATGAGAGAAAAATTAGACAAATCCTAAATGTGGAACATTCTACAAAATATCTGACCAACATTCTTAATTGTCAAGGTTATCAAAACCAAGAAAAAATCTGAGAAATTCTCATAGCTGAGAGGAGTCCAAGAAGACATAATATGTAAGTGCAATGTAGGAATTATCTGATGGGTAAAGAACCACATATAAAATCTAGAAAAATCTGAATAAAAATATTATAACAACCAAAGATGTTAATAATAGTGGAAACTTTATGTAAGCTATATGAAATTTCTCTGTGCACGTGTTTTGTGACATACAATGAGGTAACATCCTGATAAATCCATCATAAACGGAAAATATTGTAAGTTGAAAGTGCATTTAATAAGACGTTTTTTGACTTATGGTGGAGTTATAATTTCTACTAGATGAGTATTGCTTACACATCATCATAAAATTAAAAAAAATGTAAATTGAAGTATTTTAAGATGAATACTTGTGTTAACTTTGCAATCATTTTGTATATCTCTTCCTTGGTGTTAGACATAAAATAATTTGTGCTGGTGAGTTCTCTTTACAGAATTTCTGTCTATAAACAGGTATATCTTTTACTTTTAATAAAATATATTGACTTTGTAGAGATTTTAGAAACACGGTCAACTAATGTGTAAATAGAATTTTTTTGTTAGGAATTAATCCTTGTTTCTGCAGAACACTATGCACTAAGAGCAAAGGGAAATGCTGCAGCTGATCTCTATGTCAATATGTTGCTTTTCATTTCTGTATTAATTATCATTTTCTAAAGCATTTTAGTTTCTCCAATGTTACATATACATAGCTTCAGATGATACTTTCAAGATGTTTAGACTTCATAAATCCATAAAATCCCTGAAAGTTTCCCACAAGTCTGTGATTATTATTTTTCCAGTAGAGATGTCTCCCAAAACCCAGATTGGCAGAATTTGCATTTCTTTTGAGAGTTTTATTTTAAACAATTTGAATTGGATTTGCTTAGTTGACCACATGTTTAAGGTGTACATTTCAAAAGGAAGGTACTTACTAAGTTTTACATACAACATGCATTCAAAAATGTCACCTATTTTTAAGAAATTGGACACTTATATTTTCATTCCAGAAGTGATTGAAAACCTGTGATGTGTGAAACGTTGTGGTGGACATCATGACTACAAAGATGAAGAGGACACTATTTCCACTTGAAAGAATTTTCAGCTAAGTACGAAGGGGCACAACAAGATCAACATAAAATACGTACTGTTCGGATAAGAAATAGGTGACTGCTTTCCACTGAAGTAATCAGGAATTCCATAACCAAGGTATTTACCTTGAACGAGAGCCTGAAACAATTGCTAGAAAATGAGTAGATTATTTTCAAAAATAATCTCAGGAAAGAGAAGTGGTAAATCAGGGAGAGGGAAGCAGGAAAGAGGGAAGGCCAATTCCAGAGCACACTTTGGATTGGTCACCACTGCAGAAAGTCAGCTTCATTTTATCTGGACCTTCTGTGGAGTCAGGAAAAGTATAACCCAGAACTACCTGCTTGAGAGACAAAATAGGTCAAATCATAATAATAGCCATGCTCCACTGGTCCAAAACTCCTTTTTACTTCTAGGCTGCACATGAGTGAGTGCTCTAATTGGTTCCCACAGGTGTCCTCTTTCAGAGAAGCTTGGGACAGAAAGCAAACGATAACTGGTGCAGCTAAGGAGGTGCTGGAAGACTTTATCCATGTGAAACTAGTTGCCATGACAATGGCTGAATTAAAAGATGGGCTAAGAGAATATGAGGGGTTGGAGGAGCAAGATATTCTTTTTTTTTTTAAATAACTTTATTTTTGACAAAATCTAAAATAATTTACTGCGAGAGATTTTAGTGTAACAAAACAGATATAAACATATTCAACTAAAGAAGATAAACAATAAATCTTAACAAGATTAAACCACCTTAAAAAGCTGTACAACTTTAACAAACTATACCTGAATGTTGTAAACTTTGTGTGTTTATAAGACTGTGTACACTTCTCCCAAGTTAAACACCATTGTCTCTTGAAGAGTATTTTAAAGGGAAAAATAGAAATATCTGATCATATTTGAAAGAAATGTAACTAGAAGTAATATGAGGCATTATTTTTGTACTAACAGTTTGGCAAGGTATTCTTAATACAGAAAACTGTAACAGAAGGGAGAATTTTAGATAGATCTCAGAGGTGTATAAGGATTATTATACACAAAGTTTAGGAAAGTTAACAAAATCAGAAAATTATTTAGAAGTGTATATCAGGCAGAGAAAATCTAGTGCACAAGTATATTGGATTTGGAAGATCACAGAGTATATCAAAGTGTAAGTATTATTAGGAGAGAATAGAATGTACCAGTAGGTGGATTATGACAGCTAGACTGGCCAGAGTTCATGGACTCAAGAACAGAAGATCCTGGGGGACCAGCAGATGGTATAATGGCTATGTCACTGGACTCTCAGGTAGCTGACAGTGGTTCAAGTCCCGGAACCGGTGGCTTAAACTCACGCCGGGCACATGTGTGTGTGTGCCCAAGATCCCGAGAGGAGAATGGAGGAGAAGGGATCATGGCGTGGCCATCCCCCAGGGAGTGATCTCTCATTTTCTGTCTCTCTGTCTCTCTCTGTCTTTCTGGCGAGTACACGCACCCAATAACAAAATCCTCTCCAAAACAACAACAACAACAACAAACCATCGTGGTTCAGCAGATGGAAGTCACTGACCAGGTCTGATCACATTCTAACCACTGGACCCTGAGGGATGTTATCACAGTTTTAAAAAATAGCCACAATTCTTTCAAATACCTGCCTTCAAGAGATGTAGCTCAATTCCATTACATTTCAGAGTGGATTGGACTTAATAACTTTCTTCTGACACAAAAAATATAATAAACTTATAGAGAGTCACAGCCAGTTACAGTTCAGAGAGTACGTCATAAAAAAGTATGCAGCTATACCCCTGTTCTCCTTTTCCCAATACTATGAGGATACAGAATCTTTCCTTAAAGAGAGGTTTAATATTATTGGCTCAAAGTAAGATGAATGGATTCGGTAAACTTAGTTTTCTTTTTTTTAACCCGTTCAACAAGATGAAGAATTTTAAGGGGAAACAGATCAGATACAGAGACTGAAAATGGTATACACCTATTCTTCTGAACTGGAGTGGGAGTAAATAAGTGACTTTGGTCAGTATGTTTATCTCCTTGTGTGGGTGAATTCTGTACCAAATTTTTCTGATTTCAAAAAACTAGAAATAGGGGATCAGCAGTTAGCATAATGGCTATATTGCTAGACTCCCATGTAGTCGACCGCGATTTGAGTCCCAGACCCAGTGGCTTAAACTCATTCTGGGCGCGTGTGCGTGCGTGCCCAAGATCCCAAGAGGAGAGTGGAGGAGAAGGCATTGCAGCATGACCATCCCCCCTGGGGGGTGATTTCTTGCTTTCTGGCTCTCTGTATCTGTCTTTGTGGCAAGCACAAGTGCCCTATAGCAAAAACAAACAAACAAACAAAACAAAAAACAAACAAAAAAAACCTCTCAAACAAACAAACACAACAACAAAAAAGAAACTGAAGATAATATCTGTTTATCTTTTGTCTGTTCCAGTCACATTATTTAGAACAGGGGACAGATGACAGGGGCACAACTTGATTTTTGATCCTGGATCCTGCTATAATCATTATGTATACATGACCTCTGTGAGTTTTTAGATGTGCTGTGTTGCAGTTTTATACATTTGTCTCTATGCTGTGAGACTGTTAGAGGTTATCTTTTCTAATGTGAGATGTTTGTAATTTTTTTTCAGTTTAAATTGTGTTCTTATGAGTGAATAACATTATTTATTACCTTCTGAATGCATGTATTCTGAATCTTTTTATTTTTATGACAATTTCCATGCATTGAGGCATTTTGTATTTCAGTTAGCTTTGCGTTTTCTGAGACAAAAGATATATCGACTTTAATCCTTTTTTTAATCTATTTTTTCTTAGGTTTTGCAATAGTTATTAAAAGATTTCTTAGAAACGAATTAGCTTTCCTAAGGCTGTATATATTCAGCCTATTAAAACTTGCATCAAAAGTTTTTAATGAAAACCACTTAGATAATTCAAAAAAGAGACATCATTGCGAAATTAAAATAACTCTTTAGCTTCTTCAAGGCTTATGCTGGAAGTTGGAGCCCTAAAAAAGACAGGAAAAACAAAAACTAAATAAATACATAGGTGATTGCTTCTATAAATGTCATTATCTGATCTTAGTTCCCTTCCCATCAATTTTCCAATAAAATTTAACAACATTTCTTGATTAACCAAAACCTTCAAACCTATAGTATTAGCATTGTTTCTTCTATTATCTCTCCAGCATTCCTAGTGCACCAAGTGCTTCTTTAAATACAATTTTTGTATTTTCAACCTTTCATTCCTTTATACCTATTAAAAGTACTCAACATCATCATTATTTTTAAGTATTTCTTTTTAATCCTTATCACTATTTTTTTTCTTTTTTGGAGAGGTTTTTGCTATAGGGCACGTGTGCTCGACAGACAGACAAAGAGAGATAGAGAGACAGAAAGCAAGAAATCACCCCCCCGCCCCCAGGGGGGATGGCCACGTCGCAATCCCTTCTCCTCCATTCTCCTTTCGAGATCTTGGGCACGCACGCACACACACCGGCATGAGTTTTAAATCACCGGGTCTGGGACGCGAACTGCGGTAGAATACATGGGAGTCCAGCGACATAGCCATTATGCTAATTGCTGGTCCCCAATCCTTATCACTATTTTTCTCATTGACTTACTGTACCATTACGCCAGAGCTTTCCTACTTTTCATTTATTGAAGATGGCCTTTTCTACGCAACCTACTTTATAAGGAAAGTTCAGACAACTGGTAAGAGCTTGTTCAATTTTTCTCTCAACAACAATAACAAAAACAATCCCTGTGAGCTAAGTATTCCTGTTGTCTTTTCTGCCTAATCCAATTCCTTATTTCTAACCCCCTTCACACATTTTCCTACCAGGCATATCTGTTTTGTCTTGTATTATCAGAATCTCCCTGTCAACTGAAAATGCTTAGATCTTTGAACCCAAGAAGAAAAAAAAATGCTTTCAATTTGTCATTTCATCCGATTACTACATAGTTCTCACCTTCCATTCATTCACCCGTAAACTCTTTATTTTGTCTTCCACCTTTGTCACCTTAAAAAGTAGTTTTAAAATCTTTTTTTATTCAATAAAGATATAATCAAGGATAGAAATGAAAAATACATGACAATTCAACAATTAGATTGAAGTTATTAATATGAATAGAAATGTCATCATTCATACTTCATCCTAATGAACATATATAATTAAACCAAATTGTAAAATAACCTGCTCCACAAAAGAATTTAGTTAATTTCATAATGAATGTATTCTAAATATTTTTCTTTTTTCTTTCTTTCTTTTTAAAGATTTTTCTGTTTTTCAAATATTTTCTCTCCTTGTACCTCACATCCACCTTCCACCACTCACTCTCCATTATCCACTTTCTACAGTTTATAACATTTACACCCATCATCTCCGCCATCACATTTTCAAGTCTCTTAATCTATGCCATAGCATTCAGTACAAAGTGAGTGGGGATCCATTTATTGTTGCCACAAAAAAGTGTAAGATACCTAGAAATAATTTTTTTTGAGAGGTTTTTGCTATAGGGCACGTGCGTTCGCCAGAAAGACAGAGAGAGACAGAGGGACAGAAAGCAAGAAATCACCCCCCAGGGGGATGGCCACGCCACAATCACTTCTCCACCATTCTCTTCTCAGGATCTTTGGCACGCATGCACGTGAACCCAGTATGAGTTTTAAGCCACCAGGTCCGGGACTTGAACTGCAGTCTACGACATGGGAGTCCAGCAACATAGCTATTATGCCAACTGCTGGTCCCAGAATAAACCTAACCAAAGAAGTTACAAACCTCCATAAGGAAAACTATGAGAATCTAAAAAAAGAAATTGAAAATGACACAAAAAAGTGGGAGGACATCCCATGTTCCTGGACTGGAAGAATTAATATAATCGAAATGGCAAAAAAAAAAAAAAAAAAAAAAAAAAGTTGAAATGGCAATTCTCTCTAAATTAATTTACATATTTAACACAATCCCAATCAAATTTCCAGAGACATTCTTCACGGATCTAGAAAAGACAATCATACATTTTATCTGGAATCATAAAAGACCTCATATTGTTAAAGCAATCCTCTGCAAGAAGAGTGGAGTGGGCAGTATCTCACTCCCTGACCTGAAAATATACTATAACGTTGTGATAATCAAAATAACATGATATTGGCATAGAAACAGATAGGTGGACCAATGGAACAGAGACCCCCAAAATTTGAACCCCTTACTTCTCACCATTGACAAAAATCAACTCAAAGTGGATCAGAGATCTGAACCTAAGACCTCAAACTATAAAACTACTGCCGGAAAACACTGGGGAAACTCTGGGAGACATTGAGGTAGTTAAAGACTTCTTAAATAAGACTCCCACCGCATGGTCAATATTACTAAAAATAGACAAATGGGATTACATCAAATTAAGACGTTTCTGTATGGTAAAAGACACAGTGTGAATTGACAGCCCTCAGACTGGGAAAATATTTTTGTAAACTATTTGTAAACTATGAATCAGATAAGGGACTGGTAATCAGAATAGAAAGGAAATAGAAAGGAAACTCAAGCATTTCTTTCTTTTCTTTTCTTTTCTTTTCTTTTCTTTTCTTTTCTTTTCTTTTCTTTTCTTTTCTTTTCTTTTTTTTTTTTTTTTTGCTATAGGGAGAGTGTGCTCACCAGGAAGACAGAAAGGCAGAGAGACAGAAAGCGAGAAATCACTCCCGAGGGGGGATGGCCTCGCTGCAATCCCTTCTCCTCTCAGGATCTTGGGCATGCACGAACACATGCCGGCGTGAGTTCAAGCAGCTTTTTCAAAAAAAGATAACCAACCCAATGAAAAGATGGGATAATTAGTTGAAAAAACCCATCTCTAAGGAAGACATATGAATAGCCAAAAGGCATATGGAAAAATGATCAGCATTCTTCATTACAAGGAATTGGAGATAAAAACCATAATGAGATAACCAATTAACCACAGCCAGAATGACTAAGATTAAAAAAAAAACGTTAAGTGCTGGCTTGGGTGTGGTGAAAGTGGAACACTCCTACACTGCTGGTGGGAATGTAAATTGGTCCAGCCACAGTGGAGGACAATTTGGAGATACCTCAAAGATCTACAAATAGAACTACCATATGATCCAGCAATCCCACTTTTTGGTATTTACCCAAAGGACAGAAGAATCCTTAGTCAGAAAAGTGCTCGCACAATGATGTTTATTGCAGCATTATTCACAATTGCTAAGACATGGAACTAACCCAAATGCCCACAAATAGATGAATGGATTGAAAAAGTGTGGCACATGTACTCTATGGAATACTACTCTGCCATAAAAAAAAAAACGGCTTTTGACAGAAAGTGGATGAATATGGAATATTTACTGCTGAGTGAAGCAAACCAGAGTATGAGGGAGTGACATTTATGTCTCCACTTAATTATACCAAGTGTCTGCACTCTATGACTGAAATTGAATGACTAGAGAATATAGAACATAGAAAATGCTTTTAAATTCCAGATACTGTGTAGGAAGAGGGTGAGTGTAGGAGGAGAGTCTGAGGAAAGACATTAAGGAGAAAAATAGAGAGGCAAGGCATTTATGAGACAAAGAAATGGGTTATTATCTGTTGAAAATAACATGTACAGTATTCTCAAGTGGACTGGAGAAAAATGTATACATGTTGGAATATTCACTTTACAAGCTAAGTAACGTATATGATTGAATGTATAAAAGAAATTGAAATAAAAAAAATCGAATGGGAATCTGCCATGTGTATCTTTCAAAGTCTGTCTTATTTGTTAACATTAAATCTTCTATATTCATCAAGTTTGAGACAAATGATAAGATCTCACTGTTTCTTATAGCTCTGAAATATTCCATTGTATTCATGTGCCACAGTTTTTTATCTGAGTCATCAGTTTTTGGACCCTTAGATTGGTTCTATGTTTTAGCAATTGTAAATAATGTTGCAATAAGCATGGAGGTGCAGATTTCTTGCTGACTGAGTGTTTTCCTACCATTTGGATAAATACTAAGAAGTTAGATTACTGGGTCATGTAGAAGTTCTATTTGTAAGTTTTTAAAATAAACTTCCATATTGTTTTCCACAAAGGCTGGACTAATTTACATAGCCACCAACAGTGTAAGAGTTCTCTTTTCACCACAACTTCACCAACACTTGTCATTCTTTATTTTATCCTAGCCATTCTAATTGGGGTTAAATGATATGTCAGTGCAGTTTTAATTTGCATTTCCCTTACGACAAGAGACTTTGAACATTACTTCATATGCCTCTTGGCCATTCATAAGTCCTCCTTGGAGGGTTGTCTATTCCATTTACTTGCCCAATTTTTAATTGGATTATTCATTTTTTCATGTGTAAACTGCTTGGGTTCCCTATATAGTCTAGATAATCAATCCCTTGCTTGAGGAATAATTTGCAAATATTTTCTCCCATTGTGAGGGTTGTCTTTTCACCCTAATTTCCTTTGCTGTGAGTAAGCTTTGTAGCTTGTTGCAATCCCACTCATCTATTTTAGGGGCCATTACTTGTGCTTTAGGGACATTATTTAAGAAATCTTTGCCTATTCCAATGTCTTCAAAAGTTTCTCCTGTGTTTTTCTGCTTGTAGTTTTGTAGTTAGAGGCTTTATATTTAAATATGTGATTCATTTTGAGTTAATTCTAGTTAATGATGAGAAATAGGAATTCAGTTTTATTTCCCTGTAGATGGATATCCAGTTCTTCCAACACCATTTGCTAAAAGGACTTTCTCTTCTCTACTCCATTGTCTTATAACCTTATCAAAGCTATATGACTATATGATGTAGGGGTTATTTCTGGATTCTCTATTCTATTTCATTGGTCTATGTATCTATTTTGTGCCTGTACCATGCTGTTTTAATTATCAATGCATTATAATATACTTTAAATTCTGTAATGAGATACACACTATTTTATTTATTTGGTACAGTATTGCCTTGGCA